>JADLZK010010134.1:0-358155 GCA_015847255.1 Hyparrhenia diplandra | reverse complement strand
GTTTCGCTTGGGCCTCGCCGAAGCGCAGGCCCCACCACGCCGCTACCGACGCGACGCGGGGGCGCGACGCTGGCAAATTAGGGTTCCACCCGCCTCACTTCAATCATTTGTTTCTCACATTCAACATCTTCGCCCAGCCCGCCCCGCCGCCGCCGCCTTCAGCTTCATCGCCGCCCCGCGCCCGACGCGCCCCGGCCGCCCTTAGCGCCGCCACGCTGGCCCCGCGCCGCGGAGGCCGCAGGGCTATCTGCCGCCGGGCGGCGAGGGCCGGCGGCGGAGGAAGCGCCGCCGCCAATGGCGGATCGGTAGCCGGCTCCCACCCCTCCTCCAACCGCTAGGTGCAATCCTCCTCCTCCCCCCTCCATTTCCTATTTTATGCCTTGTTCATGGTAGTTTTTTGATTTGAATGAAATTGTTAGTGATTGAAGCGTTACTGGTACAATGTGGTTCGTAGAATCGGGTTTTTCTAGGGATTCATTTGGCCGTGGATTTAGCATAGAGAACGAAGTTGTATGAAAGTAGTTCATTGATGCATGGAGGTTTAGGTTTGATATTATTCCTATTTTCCAATGTGTGAAATTATAAGTGATTGGGCCAACGCTTATTGATGCAATATGGTACGGAATCGCTTTTAGGATATTATTTTGTCGTGGATTTCACCTTGAATAGAATTTACACAAATGTAGTTGTTGGGGATGCATGGAGGTTGTTGTTAGATTTGAGCTAGGATATTATTTGCTCAAGTTCAAATGAGGATCTAATTGATTAGGTTCGGGCCAATGTATTCTCTCTTTTGATAATATTACTAACTAATTAATGCATTCTTTTAGTTATATAACTAATTAATGCATTCCTTGTTTAGATGTATAACTAATTTATGCATTCTTTAGATAATACTAATAACTATTTAATGCATTCTTTTATCCATCCCAAAAAATTAATGGATTCTTTCTAGGGATATGCATGTCAATCCAAGTCATCACATATCTTCTATATATGGTTCATAACAAAAAGAGGATGCATGGAGGTTGTTGTTGATTGACTTAGGATATTATTTCTTGATTCAATCGCACTGATAGAATGTGGATTTGACGATTAGGAATACATAAATGTAGTTGTTGGATGCATGGAGGTGTTGAGTTTGTCTTTAAAAAATATAGTAGCAAGATGGTTGTTGTGCTTATAGCTTTTATTTTCCAAACAATTTGTAGATGGACCGCTTAGTGCGCTTTTTATATTGGTGGCAAAGTTAGAGAGGATGGCAAGTTTGAGAACATGTATGAACAAGTTCATTTTTTTTGGTACACCTCCTAGCTTCGATGATTTGGTCGGCCATTGTCGCGGGACAAGTATGGGATGGTCGCTTAGTTTGATTTCGGTCGATTTGACTGGGGAAGGAACGAGCACACTATGCACCGATGGCTTTGTCATGTGAAGATGATTGAACAACTTTGTGGAGGTTGTGAAGGGTAGTAGTGTTTGCTGCTTGAAGTTGTTGTGGGAGAAGGTGATGAACCCCGTTGTTGTGCCTGTGGCCGAGAACGTGGATGAGGAGCCCGCAGAGCACCTTATCAGAGGAAGAGTTGGAACCGGGCCGTTGTTAGAGACAATGATAATGCAAAGATGATAGGTATGGAAGAGTGCAATGAGGAGGACATTGGTGCTATGGATGACATGTTTGTAGGATCGTATATCGATGGAGAGTACAGAGATGAGCCACTTTTTAGTGAAAAGCCTCGAGGATGTTATAGAGGACCTAGTATAGGCCTGAGCCTAGTACCTGGACGCATGAAAGCCATGAGTATAGGGGATATTGCATCCACCGACGGGGTCATTTAGAATGGAGTACAACCGAATATCCGAGCTAAGTCACTGGAGGGAGGTCCATGTTGAGGTACCCTCCGCACCCAACTTCATGGACATTAGTATGGTTGATGAAGCTGGCAGACACCTGGCCCCGTCGCTGGACGCATGAGGGACAGAGAGCAGGAGAAGGAGATTAAGAAGGGATGGTCTTTGACACATTGATCATCTCAAGTTCTTCTTGTGGACTACGCCGTTAGGGCATCATAGGCCCCCATTATGTGATCACCGGCGACCCCATTGCTAAGCGTACAATGCTTTGCAAGAAGAAATGTGGTTGGGGAGTTTGGGCGAGGAAGCCGAAAAACAAGACTTGGAGGATTCGAATGTGAAGCAACCTCACACGTGCTTGGGTCTTCTAAGCCTAAGGGGGTGCACAAAAAACACGGCCCTCAATTCCAGTCGTTGCCTTGTCGGCCTTGTTAAGGCCGAGAAGCTGATATATCCGCTAGTTCCCCGATTGAGAGAGCATATGGGGGTGGACCGATATCGGTGAGCTACATGAAGGCATGGCGAGCAAAGCGCTAAAGATGCCAGAGCCGTTGGGGGGTGATTGAATGAGGCATACAACCAAGCTCCTAGGATCCTTCCCATGAAACACTACAATCCAGGGCTTAGGTGGTATCCCCGTTGTCGGGCCGCATACGGATGAGACCTGACGGGCTGCGGCCTAAACATGTTCCGCATGATATTTTGGTGTTTTCCCCACCGCCGAGGTATTCAAGCATTGTCGGCCCGTAGTGCTTGTTGATGCAACATTCCTTACGGGAAGTACAAAGGTGTTCTCATGATGGCAAAAAATGGTGTGGATCCCAGAACCAAATTTTGTCCTTTAGCGCTTGTTTTGGCCGAGAGCGAACACTTTGAGTCGGTCCTTGGTTCATGAAGCTTGTTAGAATGCATGTCATCCGTCAGACACGCCCCGTAGGATTTGCATGATATCTGATCGGGCACAATGATTGCTATTGGTTGGTCGAGAGGAGATAGATGGGCTTCCCCTCTTGAGCATCGATGGTGCATATGCACTTTTGCCGCCAACATTTGGCAAATACAAAAGGAAGAAGGAGGTCGTGCGTAGTTGATGGTCGTGGTGTTGTTGTCGCGCTGGAGAGGTTTAAGGAGAAACTTGCAGAGTTGAACAAGGTCCTAAACACCTCGCTGGCGAGGACTTGGCTTCGGCCGCTTGAGTAATGTGGACAAGTGGGCTCTCGTGATTTGATGATGGTGGCCTTAGGTATGGCGGATGACCATCAATTCATCGGAATCGTTTAACAAAGTGTTCAAGGGTATCCGGCAAAGCACTGGTAAACCGTATTGTGGAGTACTCGCTTAAGAAGTGCAAATTTGTACTTTGTTAAACGCCGAACATTGCCAAGGCTTCTAAAGAAAAATGGGGCCGCGGCTGGGGAGACACCGAAATTAAGCGGAGGCCATAGCTTCCAATCAGGTTGGTGATGCCTACGGACCTACAAGGGTAGTGTACAACATAATGTCACTGGGAGGAACCAATCCGGGCGTGAGAAGTACGGTGGCAAAAATTATAGGGTGGACCTCCGTAAACCGAGTGTTCTTGTTACATTCCGCGGCCTACTTCATGTGCCTTTGCTCACACGTGATCACCTCTTGTAAGTTTAGGTGTTTGGACCATGAAGATCAGTTTTCATATCTCCATTCTATCTCAAATCAAACACCCTAAAAGTGTGGGAATCCAAATTAAATGCACCTAGATCCTTCACGGTGGCCTCCATACTATGGATTGGATTATGTCCCCTAATCTCGATCAAGAAAAAAGACAAAGGTTGAAGAAGGAAGAGAAAACACCTTAAAGGAATTATGGACGATTCCAATGCCGATGGCCCCGATGTGTATGATTCAATGGCTATGGTCTCAATATGTATGGTTATGGAGACTTTGATGAGGCCATGGCTCCCGGCCCTGTGCTCTAAATGCCACAGACCGGTCACACCGCAGCCACTCCGCGATAGTGTTCAGGTACTAGGTGTTTTTTAGTTGTTGTGTTGTCTTTAATCTCTTCACGTTGTGTTATATTAATTTTCTAATGTTGTGTTGTTTTCATTATTATTATTCATGTCATATTTCTAATCTTGTGTTTTTGGCCTTTTTTCGGACTGGATGACGCAGGCGCACCTAGCCTTCTTCAGCACCGCTATGAAAAGGACCACCGAGCACACATGGCGGTGGACTTGGGCCGTGCAAGTGATTCCCATATTCATTGTTGCAAAAAAATTTATATTGGGGTCATCGCTTATCATCTCTAATCGTTACAAATGTTTCATTTATTTCGAAATCAATCCGCCGCGCCCCCGATCTCACAAAGCCACCGCGTTGGGGCGAGCGACGCTTCCTTTACCGCTAGAGCGGCTTTTGGGCCTTGCTCGAGCCACAGGCGGGCTCCCGAGATGGACTCCGGGCGCCGATCGCTGGGACGTGATGGCGTCCGGAGACGATTCCTTCCACTCCGCCATGTGGAGAGATGATACCACCCTAGAAGATGTGAGCTACATCTTGACCTAAAGTCAACGGCCTCACCTGTCAAAGATCGACAATCGCGAACCTGGAAGGAGTTGGTGTTCCAGCCACCGCATCAGACTGGACGCACCTCCGTGAGGGAAAGAGGGGAGCACAAGACTGTGTGTCGCCCCGCTGGGCGGGCAAGACTTCAATACTTGCCCCGCTAACGCCGCCGAGGAAGTGGTGAAGAGGCATGCTAAGGTGTGGTTGTGGCACCCGATCGGTCTTTTCCTTCTACCCGACGCTCGGGAACACCTTGTCCCGATGTTGCCCCAATCACAAACCAGACTGGGAGGACATCGCCCGCTACAGTCCGGGCTCGCCACGCCGCATGGTCAGATCGGCACCGGTGAGGCCTCGTAGGAGGATGAAAGATTCCTCGAACTTGGGTGGATGCGTGTACCTCCCGGCAGATATGGATTTGGGAGCGCATACCCACCGGAAGGGGACTTCGAAGGCGGTTGCTATAATGCTACTCATCCATGTTTTATTTTATGTTCTCATCTTAGTTGCACAATCTAATATTCTTGTTCTTATATGTGTCTCTCGAATTTTTTGCGTGCATGGCCATATGAGGAGTATCGGGCCCATTGATGTATTTGTGGCACGAAAACAAGATGGTGAAGGGCTGATTCGGAGATGAGGTACGAATGGTATCTCAACGATCCGGACTTGTTGACTTGGGCACAAAAAGTTAGTCATGTTGCTATACATATTGTGATCTACTTTAAGATCGCCGATGGAGTTGTCTAATTGTCTCAAATTTTAGGTTGAGTGGACTCCATATGCACGACGATGTACGTACAGACTTGAATGTTCCCCACCGGAGTGATGAAGAGAAGCTGCTTATTTGAGATGCAATGCTCCAATGATCCTATACTACGCTGTGGAGCACCACATTCCTATGAGGGTCATGAAGCGCTTCAAGGAAGCGTGAATACCCTATACATGAAGGCGGGACGTCCTCCGCTGCATGAGTAAGTCGCTTGAGATTTCACTTCCTTCGCGTCGTATTTTTACTTAACTTGTCAAAACTAACAATGAATATTTCCGTGTTTCGAGGAAGAGAAGGTTTGGTGGCGCAACGACCGGCTCAACATCCATGCGCAATATGTGCAGGAGTGGATGAATGCTAAGAGAGTGTGGCCCGATAGTGGGCCTCGCTCCTCGGTGGCCAAAGAGTACCATGAGTACCCATCACTGACTCGCACAAGGTGACTAGAGTGCGTCTCCACGCTCCCCTCTTTCGGTGACTCCAGCCTTCTATGGAGAGAGCGACCAAGAAGACCCCTATGTCGTGGTAACAAGGGGAGGCCTACAGCCCTGTGAGAGCCCCTCTCGTTAACTACACGGTAAGCATTCATGTTCATTTCCTTCAACCTTTCAGTCGATTCAAGTTTTAACCTTGCTCCCGCACACACGTACCACGCAGCCTAGCCCACCTTCAAATGAAGCCGAGCATACATTGGGCGCCATGGGGCCAAGAAGGTAGTGACCTTGTAGAATTTGCGCAGGTATGACGCCCGACTCAATATCATTCCAAGCATTTGCATGTGTTTGTATGTATACTCCTAACTCGCCAAAAACTGACCGCAAAAGTGAAGAAATTCTCGTCGCCGCCGTTCCAAGTTGAGCTGCTTTAGAGGTGATGATGACGGCGCCGGCCAAGCAGCAAAGAAGGAGAGGGCCTCCTACAAGCAGAGCCGAAAGTGAGCAAGAGGCGGCGCAGGAGACAACAGAGGCCTCCGTGCAAGACAGTACCGTGGGAAAATCAATTGCACAAACCCCTCACGAAACAAGCCAAGAAGGAAGCGGTGATGACACCTGACGACGACAAATGAGGATCCGCACTTTGAGCAGAGGTCATTGGTTCTTCGAAATCGTATGATGCTCCTCACGTGAGCCAAACACGTTTTATCTTCTATGCCGCTGAACTTGTTGTCACCGTATGAACATTTGTACCATATCTGAAATTTTGAGTTTTGTAGGGTGGATCTCAAAGCTCACCTCATGGGGAACCCGGAAGCAAGGAAAGCGCAAAGCTAAAGACCGCCGGACGTTGGCACGCCAAATGTCCTACCAACACGGCCCGGCCGTGATCGCCGCCGTAGGCAACCATTTTCCCCACCGTGAGAAGGTGAGTATTTGGCAAATAAGAAGCAACGTTGGGGAAATGACAAGTTACAATACATAAATCATGACCTTACTACCCCCTATGTTTGCAGGAATGGCGACGACCTTTGTGTGCACTCCGTGCTATGATCTTTGAGTGTGGATTCCTTATGCATGTGCAATGACTATGTGTATGAATTTGAGTCATGGTCGGCCTTGTCCAAACTATGTATGCACGTTGTGTGTGAACTATGTGCCATTTGTTGAACAATGTAAGGGTACGAACACAATGAACATCTATGTTTGTGAACTATGTGAGACTTGTCTTTTTATTGGTGGTATTATGCTATGTGTCTGTACATTTGTGAATTGCTGGAGAAATGTGTTATTATCTTGTGTTATTATGCATGTGTGAATTTTTGTGGCAAAAGAAAAATGGTGTTAAAAAAAAAATGAATGGGCCGCCGCGCCCGCACTGGTAAGGGCGAGAGTCATTTCTACAAGATGTCGCTACCTACACCTCTCGGGCGCGACGGCCACACGCGGTGACACCGCGGATACGCCACGTGTCCGGCCGTCGTCCCGCCAAACAATTTACGCCACATGTCGCTAACGCCCTAGGCGCGACGCGCCAATGAGCCACCACCGTGCAAATCAGAACCGAGGGGCTTTTTACGCGACGGATCGCGCCAGAAGTCTCGTGCGCGACACTCCTGGTCTCGATCCAACGACAAGATGACACGTAGACGCCGCTACCGATCGGCGCGCGACACGCCGTCGCTACCGACGTATCCGGCCGCGACGCCACGCTATAACCTCGCCTTCTTCTTCCTCCTCGCCATTCTTCTCCCTCCTCCTCTTTCTTTTGCGGTCGGTCCGCCACCACACCCGTGGGAGCCGCCTCCATCCACCCCCAACCCCCTCCAAAGCCCCCCTAACCCCTCCTCCTCCCCCCCCCCACGCCCCCCACCGCCCCAATCCCTCCCCCACGCCCCCAAAGCCCCTCCTCCTCCACCTCCTTCTCCCCCACCAAGCCCCCTCCTCCACCCCCACCACCCCAAGCCTCCTCCTCCCCCCCACCAAGCCCCCCCTCCTCCTCCCCAACCCACCAAGCCTGGGCATATTCTTCATTGTGATTTATGTAAGTGATTTGTGTTTATTTTTGCTTTTTGAATTAGTATAAAAGATTTGTTGTGGTTAACATAGCAAGACACATGGTAATATTGTTAATTAGTATCCCCATCATATGTTTAGTCGTGGTTTACAAATGAGGTTGGTGTGCTTTTGTTAGAAATACAAATTGTCATATGTGTTGCTCATCTCCTTCGAATGTAAATTATCATATGTGTTGCTCATCTCCGTGGAATGTTTGAATGTTTCGTAGCTACACTTGTCGATGCCGAGGCGTGGTAAAAAGAAGGCCTTCAATCCTTACTTGAGGCCGCCGGATCCCTATGTCCATAAAAGCCTCTCCCACCGGTGAACCGGTGCCCAACCTGTTGGTGTGGTGATCCATGCAAAGTTGAATGGGATGAAGATGATGAGGAAACCTACATGCGGAAGTATTGGATGTGTGCCAATTATCAATGGGAGCGGGCCCAAACAACGCCAGCTTCATGGTGCGTATATTTGTTTTTGTTCATTTGTTTGATGAGTATATATTAGCTTCCCGACAATTGTTTGTGTTCCGCACCCCACCTCCACTATGTGATTTTATGCGTTGGATCGACCTTGACATCGTTGAGGAAAACAAGAAATTCTTGAAGGCCACAAGGAGTGGAGGGCATGGTTTCAACGGAGGTCCGAGGAGAACATGAAGCAAGCGGCCGATGAGAAGGCGCCAGGGAGGAAGAGGAAAGGAGGATAGCCAAGTTAAGAGGGATGAGAGAGAGAGGAAGCCGAGCATGCGCCGCCGTGCCAAGGCCGAAAATAAGGCTCGATGCAGTGAAAATGTTGAGGGTGACGACGACACCTCACGGTTGATGAGCTCATAGCCTTAGCGTAGGCTGACTTGAAAGCCCAACAAGAAGCCCCGCAAAGAAGTCCCCATAGTGCCTCACGCGTGCAGAGGACACCGCATCACGCCAGTGCCTAACATGGAGGGCTTATTAATGCTCCAACGGTGCCTCAAGCGGGCCCCGAGGACACCGGTGCAAAGGCGGCAAATGCCCGGCTTGCCCCGTGTTAAAACTGCCTTTAATCGGATACTACATGCCCTCAACTTTGTTCCCCGCTTGTGCATCACGTGGCGGGAGGACATTGTGCCTAACTTGGCACATTTGCAGTGAGGGGGCAGCGAGGACCACTTCGGGAGGAGGTTTCAAAACTAGCGTGATGAGGTTGATGCAAAGTACAACAAAGAGTATGATGCCTATGTTTCGTGGTCTTGTACTAGCTCAAGCGACGATTATGCAACGGAGGATTCGGACACGGACGACTGACAAGCCATACGATGGCTATATTTCAGTATTGTACTACTCCGTGCTACGAATATCCCGAGGGATTGGGACACGACCGACGAATATCCCGAGGATTGGGGCACCTGGGCGGCGAATATCCGGAGGATTGGGGCACCTGACGACGATTTCTCGGTGCAACGTTCATTTGTTACTATATGTATGGAACAATGTGTAATCTATTTCTAATGAACCATGTAGGAAACTATGCTCTAGTAGATGTATCTCTAGTTGTTGTATTGAACCATGTATCGAAAATGAAGTGCCAATCTAGTTGACTTTACCGCTTAATCAACAATTATGTACGGTGTTGGTCTTTTTATTATTGCCGGAGTAAGAAATGTTGTTTGTTGTTGAGTTTCATGAACAAACACGAAGTACAAGGATTGAAATGACAACATCACCATTCCAATAAGTGGTTCAACTACAATTATAGGTTCCATGCATCATGCACTTCAAGAATCGAACAAAAGTGTTACAAACATCACCATGCATCATCCACTACATGGCGAGTGTGTGTAATGCGAATAAAAGCTCCATGCATCATCCACCGCTAGTTCAAACAAAAGTTGTCACCTACTCATAAGTTCACATAGGTGACACGAATAGAAGACACCAATCCTCTTGTCGCCATCGCCGCGGTGCTCTTTTACGTCCCCGGAAAGCACTACCAATCAAAGATCGCCGACACCCTTCTCCTTCTCCTCCTCGTCAACGGCATTGCCCTCGTCCCCGTTAGCCTTGTCCTCGCCCCGTTAGCCTCGCCCCTCGTCCTCACGTGGTGGTGAGGGAACTACGGAAAAGAAGGATGTCAAATTCAAACCACAAATGAACGTTGTGATATGCCAATTTAGCACAAATGAAAGAAGGATGTCACTAATACTCACAAAGCCTCGCTCCAAAAACTTCTCCATGTACACGCCTTCCAACGCGACCGATATCGTCAGAAGCGCCTTGTTTTTCCGCCAAAACTTTACCAGCCATCGTCATAGTCGTAGTTGTATGGGCTCAACTCGCCCAAGAGTTTCATAGTAGTCGCTAGGAAGCATGTTCCATGTATGCCAATCCGCGATTCAACACAACCCGCAGCCCGTGTCCTTCGGGCCGCAATTTTAAGCGTAGCATAGACCTCCTTCTCTTCTCATGAGGCGAATTGAATTGGTGTTTTAGGCTCTCAAGTACATCTCCACGACCCTCAAAATCCTCCCACTTGCAAGTCGATCCAGGCTAAGGGAAACACAATGAAACATCAGCAAAAAAAACTAAAGGGACACATCTATATTACAAGTTCAAGACACTCACAAAGAACTCATTCGCCCTCCATAAGCGCTACCCACAAGAGTAGCCAATCCCTAACTCGTAGGGGGACAACTCCTTGCCGAGCCTTTATGCCGCTTTCGGCACTTCCGATCCTAAGCAGACTAAGGCATGGCCATGCAATGTTGCCGCTCCAACATTCTTCTACAAAAGACTTGCTAGGCCATAGAGCTTTGGGCCCATAGTTGTACTCCTCAAAGTCACATTCCTGAAAACCTTTTCAAATGTCATAGTTCCAAGTTATAGTCGGTACAACATAAACAAGATCATAAATAACCCGAATCAAAAGACCACTTACATAATCCCGCTTGACCACAACGGTAGAATGGAGTGAACATCTCCCGCTTGCTTGGAGCTTGGAGGACGGCCGCCTTGCCACGCTTGCACGTAGGAGGATTCTCTAGACGGTGGAGTGCGGAAGCAGCCTTCTCCGCTTCCGTCATGTCGTGTGTTCGGTGTGGCTGAGGCACCCACCGAACAAACCGAGAATATGGAACGCTCTTCCAAGGGTCATAAGGAAACAACATAATGTCAACATTAACCTTAGTTGCATCATCAATCCACTAATAAAACATGCAACCGCCAAGAGCACAATCGACTCCCTCCGCGGATGGCAACGTAATGAACAATGTAAAAGGCACGCCCAAATGGAGAGAGGATGCCTTGACCGCTTGACATAGGCCCAGAACCCACAAATACAAACCCGGGGGGAGGGACAGTGGGTGGGAATGGACCTTTCCCATCATGAACCTCCCATGGTGCACAAACAGGAAAAGTCCATGGAAGCTAGCAAAACAAACAAAATGACAAGTATTACAATGAGGAATATTACATAGTTTCTGCTTTCATACAAAATGAGAAGTAATAAACAATGGGTTGTTACATAGTTTCTATTTCATACAAAATGAGAAGTAATACAAATAAGGAAAATTATTAAGAATTTAAACCATCTCTTTGAAAAAAATATTCTTAAGCATAATAAAACACGAAGAAATATGGTAAACATCCCTTGCAATCAATAATACATGTACAATTAACAAAACAATAAGGAAATCTTCAAAAACCCTAACCAACCCCTAATACATGAACATTCATAAAATATCATCTCCATACATGGTTACACATCACAATCAAACCATAACACAAGAAAAAAATTTGAAAATTAAGCAATTCTTCATGAACCCTAATCAAACCATAACACATTAAACATTGAATCCATCAAACAAATTACCATCCATGTATGCAAAATGTCATTAAAACGATGTAACAAATCATAATTGAACAATAAAACATGATTAAATATTCAAACCCTATGCAAAACAATAAACATCAACACATCTTCAATAGACAATGTATTAGCAAACATGTTTTACAATTTGCCATGAACAATTATATGAATTCGGTTTGGGTTTTGAGAGGACAATTACCCACATCCATGAACACATATTCATTACACACCGAATCCATCCCACATACTAACAAAGCATTACTAAAATGTCATTAACATGAAGTGATTTAGGGTTAGGTTTAAAGTGCACAATTTCCCAAACAAAAGATGAAATTAGCAAGCAAGATGACACAATAAGATGAGTTACCAACATAAGCAAAGAGAAAGAGCAAAAACTAGGCATTTGGAAGCATTTGAGGGCAAAAAACAAGGAAGAACCATCCAAAATATCGACCTCCTGGTCCCCTTCACTGCTCCGCAGAGAAGTGTGATGAGAGCAGGGGGACAAAAAGTAGGCAGGGATCGAAAGATTTATACCACCGCTGCCGCGCCGCCAGATCCGGCTAGCGACGTGGTGGACCCACGCCGCTTTATTTGAGGCCCGGGACGGAAACCCTAACGGGCCCGTCCGCGCCAACGCATCAAGCGATGCCCCCGCCGCCGGCCGCAGATGCACAGCGACGACGCTGGGACCCACAAATTTACCCACGCCAGCCCCGGCCAACGCCACGACGACAAATGGCGGGCGCTGTCGCGCCACATGCATAGCGCCGACATGTGTAAATGTCACGCCGACGATTTGGCGCCGACAAAAAGGGATACCGGTGTAAAATGTTTCAAACTCGGGATAGATTTGAAATTTGTTTTGAAAAAGGGCAAAATTTTTTAAAAATCCCATTCTATGTAACTTCATTCCACATTCCGCCGGGTTCTGTGTTTTGCTCATAATACGGAAATGGACCCGTGTGTGGGGGCAAATGTGGAAAAATGCACGGTTCGAAACGGAAAAATTTCATCCATTTTCAACGCTATCATATGTCGTAACTAACAAAAAAATGAAAAGTCATCATAGAAGAAGAGGGACAAGAAAGAAGATGGAACGAATAAGAAGTTCGTCAACGATAAGAAGAAAATGGCCAAGCTTACCTTTCCGAATCCTCACGTACAGGCCAATTCCACCATGTCACCACCATGTGCACGTCTATTTATTGAACATGAAAACTGGTGTACCTAGCTAGCTAGTTTCGTCACGTTTTTTTTTTTTTCTAGTTCGTTTATCCTTTTTCCATGAACGTACTACTATATCTTGAAAATACCGTTACAGTACCTCCGAGAGACGTTGAAAGATGATGATCATATTTGTAGTCAGCGTACTGTCTCTGCGTTGTCGTACTGTACCCTAGCCTTCATCAAATTAGCTGGACTGGACGTATTTGTCATGAAATTCCCTTTCTATTTTTGGGCTACATCTAGTACACTTGCCTCGATCTCACAGTCTGCTCAATTGGACTAGCCACAACGTTGCAAAATACCGGTGCTGAAATCCTCTCTCCCTCTCTTCAAGCATCGGTGCCCCGCGCCGTCGCCGATGCCTAGTTGTGAGAAAAACCAAGCACCAGATCAAATAGGTTCACTGATGCTTCAAACGTAAGAAATAGTATCTGGCGACACAGGGAAGCGGGCACAGGTGACGATGCAGGCCTGTACGTAGTACTATCTCCTGCATGCCACTCATCGTTTACGCCCTCAGGCTCAGAGCAAGGATTATGGTTGTGCTCGCTACCGGCTGAATGAATGCCAGCGTGGAAGAGCATTTAATGCAGCAGCGTGAGCGGCACGGTAGAGCCAATGAGCACCGAGCGCAGTAGTAGCACGGCGAATGGGAGCTGCATGTATGCCTATCCGCCCGTCTCCGCCGGCGTCTCATTTGGCGCCGGCTCCACACTCTCTCTCCTTTTCTCTCTCTGCCAGCAGTGATTTTTCTGACGTGGTTGTGCTCTCCGCCGGCTGTGCTAGCTCTATAATATGTGCTCTTATTGAAAAAAAGGAAGGTGTTTTGGATAAGGTTTGAGTCAAACATTGGGAACATAAATCATAAATAACTTCTAAGTCGTTGAGTTTAAAAAATGTGAAAATCATATCGATAGATTTATCTTGAAAATTACTTTCATAAAATATACATATATAACTTTTCACTAAATAATTTTATAGAAAAGACAAGTAAAAGTTGTTTTTTAAAAACCGTGTCGTTGTCCTAAGCATATTTTTTTTTCAAGTATTGAGGGAATATGTCCCACATCTAATGCTATATATATACCTATATCCTCACTGATGCTTCAAGCGTAAGATCGACGCACAATCAAAATCAAACCACCATTGAGTGTCCAGCCCTTGCTTTTTGTAGCAGAACGTCCAGGCCTTGCTTTTTTTTTTTTTTTTTTGAGAGGGTACAACAACCGACGCACAATCAAACACGCACACACACGCGCAGCGCGCCCTTTACACACGCAAGGAGACATCAAACCACCATTGAGTGTCTACCAGGCCCACCCTTGAAAAGCTGGGAATAAATCCCGGTGAGGCACGCAAATTTTCCCGTCAGGGATCGAACCCCGCGCGGCCGCTTCGCACCTGGAAGTCGGACCAGCCGAGCTATCGCTCGGTCCTCACGTCCAGGCCTTGCTGGCTAATGAACGAATATTTCTTGCTGGTTTTGGCCCAGACCAGTTAATAGTAATTTCGGCCCAGTTCTCGTAAGAAGGCCCGGTCCATCTACCTTGCCCGTCATTGGCCCGGGCCCATATTTAAGTTCTATGCGCTCCCCATCACGCACTAGAACCCTAGCACCCCTTCCGCCGCCCGCCGCCATCCCCCCCGTCGCTGCAGCAGCCACCGCGCGGTCACACAGCCATGGTAATCTCTCGTCTTGCTCCTCTTCCTTGTCACCGCCCTCAGAACACGCTACTGGCTTACACGATAACCTCCTCCGCAGGGTATCGACCTTGTCGCCGGCGGCCGCAACAAGAAGACCAAGCGCACGGCGCCCAAGTCTGACGATGTCTACCTCAAGCTCATCGTCAAGGTGAGCCCGCCCTCCCGCCCCAGCTCTCTAACGCTCTCGCCTTTCAATTGGTGTTCGGGGGTTCAGATTTGACGCGATTCGCTCCTCGCACGCAGCTCTACCGCTTCCTTTACCGTAGGACAAAGAGCAACTTCAACGCCGTGATCCTCAAGCGGCTGTTCATGAGCAAGACCAACCGCCCGCCGCTCTCGATGCGCCGCCTCGTCAAGTTCATGGAGGGAAGGTAGATAATCTAGAACCTTGGGTTACCATTTTCGTCTTTGTCAACACCCTTGATGTGAGTGTTAATTTTGACCCATGTGCCTTGTGGGAGCTGTAGGGTGATCAGATCGCCGTGATTGTGGGCACCGTGACCGACGACAAGAGGATCAACGAGGTCCCAGCGATGAAGGTGTGCGCGCTCAGGTTCACTGAGACAGCGAGGGCCAGGATCATCAATGCCGGTGGAGAGTGCCTCACCTTTGACCAGCTTGCGCCCGTGCCCCGCTCGGGCAAAATACGGTATGGTTATTTATGTTGGAAATTCACCTGTTGCTTGCTGATTGTGATGCTTGGAACAGTACATCGAAGACTTGTAGATAGCTGAAGATAATTCTATTTAGTGTGGTTGTGTTTGCTCACTTGCACTCCATTATGTCTGGAGTATTATGACGAACTTGTAGATGCAGTTTAATGGTTTGTAAACACTGAATGTTCTGTCCTGGTGCAATGCAATAGACAGCAGCAAATTCCCTGTAATTCTAAAAAAAATAGTAACTGTGTTTAAGCTGAGGGCCCCTGCTAGGTGGATGAAAAGTGTAGTAACTGTGTTAAGCTGAGGACACCTCTAGGCGGATGGTGCCAAAGCTGCTCAATGGTTTTGGCTGAGCAAGTACTCTACTCTGATTTAGTTTCGACAGGCTTTGTTCTTTTTTCATCATTTGGTTATGGAATAGTTATGTTGTGACCAGATATTGCATCTATTACCTTCTTCTTTGGGCTTCTTTCCAAGCCAAGGAGATAAAACTGGTGGATAGACCTAATGGTTGGCTTACCAGCCCATTGCATTTTCATTGTTGCACTGGTGTCAAATGGACCAACCAATATTAGTTTGCTGATTGAAATTGTCCTAGTGGTTGAAAAGGATTATAGGAACACATACATGCTTGTTTGATTAGGATTTTTTTTTTTTTCAAATGTCACGGCCTCATTTGTCGTTGCTTTGAATGCGCTGCCCAGTGCCCACTATATTAGACTTGAAGCTCAATGGAAACTTGGCAGGAAAGTTCTTCTCTTTTTCTGAAGATGTTTCTGAATTTTCACACGATTCACTTATTTATGGCGATATATATCGTGGGTTGACATGTGATACAAGGTTGCCCTTGTTTCAAATGTTTAGACTAAAATGTGTTTTCTTGTGGCTATGCATTTACTCCTTTATCCTAGAAGTCAAATAAAAGTGCTAATTTATTTGAACTGCTGTGGGTCATTTCACATATCATTTTTGGCTATGATCAGTGTAGGCTACCAACTACATTATGTTTTCAGAAGAGGTTGTTTCACCTTTGAACTTGATATCATCCTTGTCATATTGAAATGGTTGTATTCCGTGTACTGATGCCATGCTTATTCAACACAAGGTGTGCCAGCTAATGCTATGACTCCATGTATATTGACTGACATGATCATTAGTATTTCCCACCTTTTATGGTTCTAAAGATGAAGAGAAATTTTATATTGTTATGGCATCCATAGTATCCTCTGAGATGACAGATATGGTCCCTTGATTTCATTCCAAGTTTTGGAACTCCCACTGTGCCTCTGTATATTATATATTATTATTAGCTGTGTACCTTTGTGCTACAGTTTATCTTTTTCTCGTGCCGAAATTGTTTATCTTGATTAGAAAAAGTTCAGTGTTTGATTTTTTTTTCCCTGCCGAAACTGTTTATCTTGATTAGAAAAGTTCAGTTGTTTGATTCTCCTGCCGAAACTGTTTATCTTGATTAGAAAAAGTTCAGTGTTCTCTAACTTTCTTCATCTTTTTGAGGTCATCTAACTTCCTTCATAATTTACGATTTCTTGATAGGTTCTCCTGAGGGGTCCTAAGAATGCTAGGGAAGCTGTTAAGCACTTCGGCCCTGCACCAGGAGTGCCACACAGCCACACCAAGCCTTATGTTCGCTCAAAGGGAAGGAAGTTTGAGAAGGCAAGAGGAAGGAGGAACAGCAGGGGCTTCAAGGTCTAAGAAGTGGCCGCAGCCTTGCGGATCCATAACATTTTGCTCGTATCAGCTAAACACTACTGTTTTGGTGCCAGAGTTGCAGTGTTTTAGATGTCAATCTTATCTCGTGGTCATTACCTGATATCAGACCAATCAAATTTTGCTCTAATTTTGTTTTTGCGCTGTGAGACTGTTTGTTTGCCCGTCACTAGGATACTCCCATATCATTGTGGGTGTGAAAGTATACGTACCTGGCCTTTTTCATTGCTGATCTATGTTCACTTGTCAACTGTATTCTCTGAAATTTGTTCCTTTAAATTCTGTGCAATCACGATTTAACAGCGACACCTTGAAACTTACTATACTGATCTTATTAATTATAGTCCATTTTGGTTGCACGGTTCAACATTCCACCGTGGGGAACATGTCCTGTGGAATGACCTAGACTTGTCTAAAACAGAAACAAAAAGAGTAAAAAATAGAATGAGCTAGACTTGTCTAGAACGGAAACAAAAAGAGTAAAAAATAGAATGAGCTAGACTTGTCTTAAAAAAAAACCCCTTGGATTCATTGCCCATTGGTAACATGTGAAAGGGTGTATGTAGGTGTCATGTTTAATTGCTAAACCTAACTCTAATCTTAATTAACCCTAATCCTAACATTCTTAACCAATGGATGATACCTTTGGAACGGTACATGTTAATATGGGTTTTGTTAAGAGGCAGGAAAGGTGCATGTTGTTAATGTTTCACAACATTTTGTACTTAGGTAGCTGCAAAGTGAGCTGACTTGTTTGTGTTGTGCTGTTGTATTCCTATCTACCTACGAAATCAGCGATACTATTGATCGTAAAAAAAAAAAAAATAGTGAATCCACGGCAATTTATTCCTGGAGAATTCATCTTTGCACAAGAAATGCTAGGGGAAGAATGGAACAACTGTGAGATGCTAGAGTTCCACCCCTAGTTACATGGGCAGATAAATTACTCCTAACGGTGTATATATTACGTACAATATATAGTATACTGTATGTATAAAAAACTTACTAGTTATTACTAATAACGAAATATTATAATATTAAATTAAAAGCAGCAGCAACACACATGCATGTTGATAAGCTAGCAGTAACAGGACGCAGCAACTAGCATATGATGCGTCGTCTATGACGTGACATCACATGGGCACGGCCGTGTTGATGCCGTCGAGCGTCCACATCTCCATCCCGGCGGCGTCGTCCTGCGGTGTCGGCAGCTGATGGTGTACGTACGCGACCGTGGGCACCTGCTCCTGCTGCGCCACGGCGTCGGGGACGTATGTGTGGTGCTGGAAGAAGCCCATGCCCATGACGTCGACGTCGTAGTCGACGAGGTGTTGTTCCCTGCCGCCACCACCGCCGCCGTAGGACATGGCGAGCATCCCCTGCGCGGCGCCGACGTGGCTGTCGTCGTCGTCGTAGTCGGGCGGCGGGTCCTCGTTGGGGAAGTTGACCTTGGCCTTGGCCCCGCGGATGCGGCGCGCGGCGCGGTCGTAGGCGCGCGCGGCGGCCTCGGCGGTGGCGAAGGTGCCGAGCCAGACGCGGGCGCCCTTGGCCGGGTCACGAATCTCCGCCGCCCACTTGCCCCATGGCCGGCGCCGGATGCCGCGGTACATGGTCTTGCGCTCCCGCTTCCTGGCCGGCGGCTCTGCGATGCGATGCACGGATGTCAAGTCGGCTCAGCCGATGGATGGATGGAATGTCCAAGCTCTGGCTACTAGCTACTGGTGGCTTTACCTTGGTCGGGATGGAAGGAGGCGGCGGCGGCGGCGAAGTCGTCGTGCACAGGGATGTCGTCGAAGTCGGCGGCCGCGTGCGGCCAGAAGTCCTCGGTGCAGAGGCCCCGCTTGACGCCGCGGGAGGCCTCGCGCTGCGGGATGAACTCGAGATGATCGCGCCGCCACACATGTTCCCTAGCTAGTCGGCGCTTGAGTGCGTGCGGAAGAAGCTTGTGCCGCGCGCGGCGCTACAACTGCGGCGCGGTGCTGTGGAGGAATTGAGAGGATGGATGCCAAGGAGGAAGGAGCTGGCAAAGGTGGTGGAGTGGAGGTTGCTGTGGGAGACGGAGCCGTGTGCCGGGCGTGCTTATATATAGGCGGGTGCGGCGGGGCGCGGACAGGGAGGCCGGGTGCTGTCGAGTGCGCCGCGGTGGGTGGAGCCAGTCACGAGGCCGGAGAGTGGAACGGTGCGGTGACGCGGCAAAGGCAACGGCGGCAGCTTCGGCTGTCCTAGGAGAATCCGTGGATTCCCAAATGAAATCCGGAGCCGTCGCTTTCGTCTCCACGCGCCCCTCCGCCGCTGTATCTGCTTTGCTTCCTTCTCTCTCGAAACTCCGTAGGTTCGCTGCAGATAGCGTGTCGCTGTTGCTATTCACGCTCACGCTCCGTGGCTACACACAAGAGGTAGCGGAAAAGCACGCATTTCCACTCGACATCGGCACAAGAGGCTATTGTATGTAAGAAAGGAAAAGGAAGGTGCCTGGCGCTGTTGCAGGACGATGTGCGGACCACGGTTTGGGATATCCGGCGGCCTCTGTTTTCACTTCCGATCGTACGTCCGTCGCCGCGGCTGTAAAGCTTACTAAGTTGCTGCGACTCGTGCGTGGCACGTGCTAACGACACGTCCGGCCGCCATTTGCTTTGCTTACATACCACGCATATCTTACTACTGTTATAATTAAGATGATGATGATGGTGCTAAGATCACGTAGTACCTACTTATTTCACGTGACCAAGAAACAACCTTTTTTGCTAGGTACTAGGTTACTTTTTCAGCTCAAGATGACGTGCACTAGTTAATCGCTCAAACGAGATATATACTGGATACCAGAGATAACACAATGAGGCCAGCCAGAGTCTTCGTCCTTTTTTTGTTCGGGTAGTCGAGTCTATAGCCTACGTGGTCGTCGGCCGCCGGAAGACGACGACTCTGAAATCTGAAAGAAAGATGATACAAAGAAACAACAACGAAAGGAGTACTCAGTGCTCCCTCCCTCTGCACTTTGAGCTATCATGCATTCAAGCAGTTGAGATGATCGTGGTCAGCAGTTCAGCTGGTGCATGAATTATGTATATAGTATAATATCAGAGCTATATATATTGAAACAAAACCATGGTCCTGTAGGTTTGTTCTGAGCGCAGAGAGTTGCCACTAGTCCATATCTCGATCCGGTCCATGCGCACTCAGACAAAGGCGTGCAGTGGTTGACGCTGCCATGCTCATGTTAAACACTATTTTCATTTATTTATTTATTTATTTTGTTTCTGATGAAATTCTCTTTGAAGGATGCAACAAGAGAACCATCAAATGATAAAATGCAACAACAAAAATATTATAATGCATTAAAGCCCACTTTGTAAGGGGATAGAATAGCAGATCGTTGTCTGAATAGTGCATTGCGGATAATACCAGGTGCTAAATTTTGACATTGGTATATATTTTCTTTAGAATAACATTGGTATCTTTTCTATTTAATTAATAGTAAAAAGACATTTGGGAGGTATATCAATACTAATAACACCTGTTTCAAAGAAAAGATACCAAGTAACACCGAGTTCACTTAAAAATACATTGAAGTTTTTAATTAATCATTGCACTTCACTGTGTAAGATTCATAAAAATCTTAAATAAATAAGATATAAAGATTACGCATGGAGGAAATGAATTTCAAGTTCTCATGTAATGAACTAGAACACACTCTTTGTTGTCCCATCATTGATTATCATCACTCAAATCACCACATTCAATGTTTTTTTAGCAATTGAATCATCCCCAATAATGTTGCTTGAACCATACATGTAGCAAGTAGTGGCCTAACAAGAACAATAGCAAGCACTAATTAGAACAACGCTGGGGATTCTAAGTTTCAACCCGTGATATCTTCAATCCGCTAGTCTAATGGTAGGGACGGTCCAAAGGGATGCTACATACCCGGTCGCTCAAATCCCCGGCGCTCACACCTTTTCCCGTGATTTTCCCGGTATTTGTCGACGTTATGCGTTAAGTGGTAAGCGACGTTCCGTCGACAACGAGGCGCCAATGGTGACTTCGGGAATCTCCAAATCATAATCTAGACTACATAATGCAAAAGAGGAAGGATACACACAATATAAACACTATTTATCTTTGTAATTAGTGTTTCTACTGCAGAAAAACATTTGTAAGAGAAAATAAATAAATGCCCTCGGTAATGAAATAGTCAATCGCTAATGCTCTGAGAAAATAGCAAAAAAAAAAAACGTGTTGTAGACAATCAGGATCGGTCGATTTCGGTAATTTGTAATGATCCGCTCTATCTATATATGTGAAAAAAACTTCAACCATGAAAAAATGGTTGATAAAATAATGCAATTTTTTTCACTTCTTCTACAATGCAAACAAACACAATCTGGACTGTTATTAGATTTCAGTCCAATGGTTAGAAAATGACAGATTTTAAAGGTGATAGTCGTCCTAGTAAATAGAAGCTATGGAAGGTACATGTGGTACTCTTATAAAATTGGAAAAAGAATCAAAAGGAGTCCGCCGCCTAACGAGAAACTGGTCAGCTCACGGAAGAAAAAGGTTTATAGGACGAACGAATTGAAGGATATGATGATGCTTCATGCATCAATTGCCCACCGGATGGTGCGGCTTTCAATCTGTTGGCCAATATATATATCTGACTTGTTTGCTTATTAGGCCCCTGGCCGTCGGTTTTATGCAACTTGCAAGCGGCGAGGAGCGAGGAGTGTGCATGCACTTGCTCAGGTGGTTTAATTTAATTTACTTGGCTACTGTCAGCCTTATTTTTTATTTTAAAAATAAAGTGTTTGGAGTATATATAATATTTTCAGTTGATGTTTTTCTGGGATATAAAGGGACTCCAAGTTGGAATTGAACTTTGATATATTTTGATGTTGCTGGGAAGTCGGAATTGCCAACCTTTTTCATTTGCCATCCGTTTATTAATTCCATATCACTTTCCATTGTTTTTCTTTTCTCTTGGGTCACACTGCGCAAAAAATAAATCGTCGCATGAACAATTCAGTTAAATGTACAACTAGAACGGCAACATACAAACTAAATGAAGTCGGTCATCTTGCAAGTTGCAACAAACGTACGTCTCGTTGATATTATATGTATATAGCGGCTGCAACTAGTTTCAGAATTTCGCGCTGAGAGACGTTGCTCTCAGTGGGAGCAACTGTCGTGCACTTCTGAAATGTCCACATGCATGCGTGGTGTGCCGCCGAAACAAAAAAGTTTAGTACCGAGAGTAGGTACGTAAATGATGATGATTGGAATGAAACACCCAAGCTGTACGTACGCTAGCGCCGCCATTATATTCCTGCTTCTAAGTATCTATCCTAATATACGTACATATGCTTTGGATCGTTTCTGGCCAGCTGATTCTGGCGCTCATGCTTCCAAAGTCCTGGGACTTGTTTTAGTCCTAGATTTTTTTTAAAAAAAGACCCTTAGAGCAACTCCAAAGAAGAGCACCTAAATCAGAGCCCCTACTTTAAATTTGGGTGTTCTTCCCTATTTTTGTTGGTTCAACAAATTCATTATACTCCAGCAGCAGCAGCATTCAAATAAATAATAGGCCCCCAAATCAATATTAGTAGACTATGACGCGAGGGACCAGCTTGTCATTGAGATAATCTTTCTTCCCCATCATCTTCACACGCAGATCCCCGTGGCTCGCGAGCGTCGGCTGAGGCGCTTTGTCGCTGAGACGGGCGGGGTGGCCACGCTTCCGGAGGAGGCGCTGACGGAGCGCTGGCGGGTTGGCCACGCTCGCCGAGCGGGCAAGCGGTGGACGCGCCCCGTGCGCCACACGTAGCCGGGGCGCCCGATGTGGCCGAGCTCGCGGTGGAGGCATGTGGGGTTGCGCTTTGCCGGGGGGAGGCGGGCGGGCGGGCGCGGCGAAGGCGCGGTGCCGCTCCGTCGCCGCCGCAAGCTGGCCGGCTGCTCCCGGTGCGTCCGAGCTCACGGTGGAGATGGGCGGGGGTGCGCCCCCGGTGGCCGCCGGCCGGGCGCTTCGTGCCATCCGGGTGTTGTTCTCAGCGGCGCCGCACTTGCCGGAGGAGCCGCCCCCCGCGGCGCTTGTGGTTACATACTTCACGAGGAGGGACAGGCGGATGGGGTATGGCTTGTTGGGCCCCAACGAGAATGGGGTAATATATGAGAATTTGGGTGCCCGCAAAATTTCGGGGCCTCTAGAGCACGTTTTTTTTTTCCCCGAGCCACTATATTTAGCTATGGGGCTGGGTGAGGCCCTCGCTGGAGTTGTTCTTAATGAGGTGTTTCTATGAACTTTTAGCAAGAAAAATGTCCTAATAAAATCTCCCCGTTTGGTTTCCTATGTGATTTTTAATCCCAACACAAAAAGTCTATGAAACCAAACGCCCTCTTAGTTACTGCCTCTAGGCGTTGTCACACAGTCCGAGGAACGAACAAGTGTAATACTGTGGACGTGTGTCTTTTGACTTAACCTCATCATCGATCTGACAGGATATATATAAGGACGATTTGTAAGACGCACACACGTGCTAGTCAATGCCCTTGAAACAATCTAATAAGCGCATACTGTTTCAGCAATAGGCATGATGTTTAATTTTGTGAAGAACATAGATCGATCGAGGTAGTACAGGGAGATCGATGGATTTATTTCAAAGTACTTGTGTATGATTGTAAAGAAAAGTCTGGTTGACAGAGGAAGAACAACAGCTGTGTGGCTACGACTACGACGGTGGCACTAATAATTGTACGACCACGCACGTCGACCGGTGACCACGACGAGCGTGGAGTCGTGGAGACACGTTGAAGACGGATCGACAAACGCACGCGCGGGTCAGACGTGGACTATATCCAACTTCATGGTCACACACAAACTTATAGGAGATGTCTTTCCTAGGAGTCAGTAGTGCTAGGAGTAGATATAAGAAAGGATGACAAAGCTTCATCGATCGATCGGCTGGTCAATTTCCTCGGATGTCGTTTAGCACGGCGGTTCGCAATCAACGTACAGAAAAATCGCTTACTGCGCTTCAGAGGTCAGTTAGCTATCTACCTACGGGCACTCAATGTACTCCTAACCTACACGCTGACTATAAGGCGTCCGCAATGGTAATAAATTTTTTAATAACTACGTAGTCTGGCCGACGTGGAGGTGAGAGAGACAACAACAATAAAAGACTATTTTATTTTATTGGACCCACATGCTTCTCTCACACGTGTTCTTGGATCAAGTGAAATAGTCTAGCTTATTGCAGTGTAGCCTAATGACTTCTCTCTCCTACTTTTTCTTTCACCACGTCACATCTAGATAGCCAAATAGCTAACCATTATGGACACCCTAAGTATGCTCTCAAAGTTTGAATTCTATGTGCATGCAATGAAATAAAAGTACATTTAGAGCCGACTGAGCGTAGGTCAGCTGGTATTTTTTAGGATTTATTACAGAATTTAACGATGTTGTTCTTTTAGTGGTTCTTGTACGTCGACGATGATACTTTGTCAATCAATCTCGACACTAATACTAGTCTCTTAGATGTGCTCATAAGATTAGGGTTTATATGCATATGTTCATAGGGGTTACAATATACGCGTACATGTGTACGTGTCTATCCGTTCTTTAAATTTGTTAAAAAGCAAGTACTTTGGGAGTGCACTTGAGGGAAGCTCCTTCACGCTCACCTAATGCGTTTCATTTCCCCATTAAACTATAATAAAAAACCAGATATCTTAACCTCTAAACTATTAAAACATTCAAAATACCTCCCTATCATAGTTTGAAGTGGTTTTGAAGGCGTCCCCCCTTTTTAGTTCAAAAAATCAGTAAATATTTGAAAACTCTTTTAAACCACATTAAAAATGTCTACATCATTTTAAAATTCCAAAAATAAATTCTAGAGATAGATTGGGATATAAAATTTCAAATAAACTATTTATAGCTCATGAAAGTATATCCAGATGTTTTAAAAATTATTTACCTCTTGGTATACAAAAATCTAAAAACCTCAAAACATTCTAATTGATATGTAAATATGTTTTGAAACTTTTTCCAAGGAAAATATATATATGAAACCAACATGAGTGCATAGCATAATGCATTTAGCGTTAATGTATGTCTTCACTCATGTTGGTTGCATCTTTGCAAGTTCTTAAAACATGTTTATACATCTAGAATGTTTTAGAGATTTTATAGATTAATTTGGATATTTTCATTTCCTAGAGCCAAACCTAGTTTTTTTAAGTAGGTATAGATTTTTTTCATGAGCTTTGAAATTTTATTTAGATTTTTTGTTTTCCAATCTATCTTTAGAATTGTTTTAAAAAAATCAAAATCTTAGAGACATTTTCTATTTTTAAAATATCATACTATTAATTTTATTTTAAAAATAAAATCATATTCAAAACCACTCCAAAACTAGTCCTAATTATTCTGTCAAAAAAACTAGTCCTAATTATTAAAATGTCTTGTTTTGAAATACAAAGAAATAAATTAGTCTACAATAACAATTCAGAAAGGTTTTTTGGTGGAACTCAATTTAGAAAGGTTGAATGGATTCTGCCAACTTGAACGTCATCGTCGGAGGCCCATCTCGTCCAGCGGCCCACCGTCCGCGTCCGAAAGTACGGCCCATTTGTTGACTATGGATGCGAATACTACTGCGGGCTGCGTCTGTAGGTTGTCTTCTCAAAGTGTGATGGTTGTAACGGGCCTAACTGGGCTTGGATGTATTATGTTGTAACGGGCCTAACTAGACTAGAATATTTTTTTTTTTTTTGATAAAACTAGACTAGAATAATTGTTGATAACTGTGCGCCTGTGGGTGCCCTAATACCTCAGGAACTTTTAGGAGTAATTGTTGTATGACCCTTTTGTTTCTCCATCTAAATCTATACCTAATAATAAAACGTAAAAATTTCTGCCAATCTGCCCTTAAAATCTGTCCGCCTCGGTCTGCCTCTTTTCTGTCCGTCAACCGTCTTGACCGTAGTCTAAACGCACACGTACACGAGGCAAAGCCAGCTGCTACCTGGGCCTGTGCGCATGCAGTACTCGGTGCCTAGCAGGCCTTTGGCTGCTAGCCGATCAGCATTTGGACAACAAAAGGAACAAGCTCCCTCTCCTCTGGTACTAAAAAATAGAAGGCGTGATATTTCATACTCCTCTTGATCTTTTGGATATTGACACCTATGTTCAATTTTTGGTATTTATTGGATCCGGATACAATATATAAATATTAAATATCCAAATTTAAAGATTTTTATAATTTCACTATATCTTTTTCCCTTGGAATCTTATGAATAATCCCTTACAAACTTATATGTCGGTCATCAAATCAATTATAGATTTGAAATTTAATAAAAATAATAAACTTATATGTCGGTCATCAAATCAATTATAGATTTGAAATTTAATAAAATGATAAAATAGAAATAAATATGTATTATTTCTTATTAATAAATATATATTACTTTCGCCATTATTTTATTAACATCCAACAGTTATTTTCCTCCCGCTGCATCGCACGGGTAAATTTGCTCGTCCTAATAATACCATAGGGTCGGTCCACACCTCATCCATGGAGCCAAATAAAAAGGATCTTCACAACCAAACTCACCATGGGCGTTGTGTGAAGCGATTCTCCATACTGATTTGAGAGTTTATGTTAAACAATTAAAAAGATGATTCTCCCTACTTTCATCAGCCACATAATCACTCCGTCAATGTCTGATGAGTTTCGCGGGATCAGAGTTGAGAGAGAGACGATGACACGCAACCGATTCCCATCACGGCGGAACCGGCACGGAGTGTGACCCACATCAATCCGTCCACGCTGTCTCTCTCGTCTCGTCCGTCTCCCTCGGCATCGCCGTCTCATCCCCCTGTCTCCTCCTCCTTCGGTTCCTCAGCCGATCCGCTGCTGCTGCTGCTACTGACGGCTTTGATGGCGAAGCTGACATCGGAGCTACTACGGCCGGTCGACCCGGCGGCGGCGCTGGACGAGGCGGCGCTGCTGCGCTACCTGGCCGCCAACGTCGCGGGCTTCCCGGCCCCGCGCCGACGCTGTCGCTGACCCAGTTCGGGCACGGCCAGTCCAACCCCACCTACTGCATCCACGCCTCCGCGTCCGCGCCCGGCGGCCAGGGGCCGGCTAGGCGCTACGTGCTCAGGAAGAAGCCGCCCGGGGCCATCCTCCAGTCTGCGCACGCCGTTGAGCGCGAGTACCAGGTGCGGCGGTCCGTTCCGGTTTCATCTTCGTCGTCTCTCCCCGCCCACCCTTCTCTTCTTCTGCGGCTCGGTCTCGGTTCCGTGCGCATCCAGAAGGACGTGAATCCGATGTGCTGCTAGTGGATGTGAGCTTGGGTTGTGTGTCTGTAGATAGGATCACGAATCACCCATGACCCATCGAAAGCTCAGATTCTAACAGTGATTCTTACTGTTCCCTTTCACGGACAGCGATACTAAGTATTAGCTTTTGTTATTAACAGTGCTGATTCGACTTCATCTTTTCTTACATGGCCTACCATCGCATTCCCTTGTTTAATATTGCAACATTTCACGACCTTACTTGAACAGGATATTGCAACATTTCGCTACTATAGATATTATACTACTATTTTGGGCTTGCCGAACCATCTACCATCCCTCGAAGAACTCTGTAAACTTCACTAGATTGGTGAAAAATTATGTCGGGAGCGTTTGATTTCTGCATACTAGATAGTTTTTTTTTTGTGCTTATCAAAACTCATTCTGAGTTATGTAGCTGTGACGACGAGATTTGGCCTTATGAAGTATTGCCTTCCTTCTGATTAAGCATATGAGCTTACTCGGTGCTCAATTTCCTACCCGTAAGCAGGTTCTCAAAGCTCTGGGTGATCACACAGATGTTCCTGTCCTGAAGGTTTATTGTCTATGCACAGATGCAAATGTAATTGGAACTCCTTTCTATATAATGGAGTATCTGGAAGGAATAATATATCTTGATAGTACGTTGCCGGTAATGCGTTGTTTGTTTTGTATTCTTAGTCCTTTTCATTTATCACATTTAGCTATGTACTTATTTACTGACTAGAACTTCAATCTGTCTTGACAACTTTTCCCTCGGAAATGTTTAGTATACACCTCACACAATTTAAACTGTCAAACCATCAGGTGCATATTTGTGCTAACTTTAATTATTATTTTTGTTCCTTTTTTTTTACAGGGGGTGACTCCATCTAAGAAGCGAGCTATATATTTTTTTCTACTGCCAAAACTTTGGCTGCTATACACAAAGTTGATGTTGATGCCATTGGATTGCAGAAGTATGGGAGAAGAGACAATTATTGCAAAAGACAAGTAGGTTCTAATTACTCATATTTGTGCATGTTGATTCACTCCTCTGACTCCTTCCTTTTCTCTCTCCTCAGTTTAGTAACTTTACTGAATAACAAGTTTACAAACAAATATGCCCTCTCTTCATTCTTGTCTAAATGAGCATACTCTTAAGTGGCAATCATTTATTTGTTCTTAACTTGTTAGTCTATGTTTATACAGGCATCGATTTCCAGTTATTCTTTTCTTCATGAATTGATATTGCCTAGCAACTTGTAGCTTGATCACTCAGGTTAACAAAGAGATTCCTAGCTGTATTGATTTGTGTGATGTTTTTCTTTGGTACTCCATTGCAATAGTAGATAGTTTCTGTTTCTGTTTACATAGTTTCTATTCCATGTTTCAGGTAGAAAGATGGGAAAGGCAATATCTTGCATCCACTGGTGAAGGGAAGCCTGCACGTTATCAGAGGATGCTTGATCTAGCTCGTTGGTTGAAAGAACATGTACCAACAGAAGATTCCTCAGCAGGACCAGGAACCAGTCTTGTTCATGGTGATTACCGCCCTGATAATCTAGTTTTTCATCCAACAGAGGTCTGCGCTTTCTGCCATTGCTAGTGTTCATGCATTCGTATCTGTTGGGTATATATTTTTACATGCTTTGTAAGACAATTATAATTGCTTGTATACAGGATCGAGTAATTGGTGTTATTGATTGGGAACTATCTACTTTGGGGAATCAGATGTGTGATGTTGCTCATAGCTGCTTGGTATGAAGTACTTTCTGATTTTAACATTATTAGGCATCAGCTGCCTATATTTAGTGTAGCACATTCTGTTTGCATCATATCTCTTCCTGCTATGTTTTGACAATGTTAGTTCTTTGAAATTTGAATGTGATACTGTTTGGTGTACTCATTTAAATACACATTTTATTTACTTTCACTTCGCTCAAGGCTCGAGCTAGTTTCAAAGAACAAATATTTGATTTCTGTACCATATTTTTCCTTTTTACTGCATAGTAGTGACCATCAATTGAAAGTGTTGCTAGAGATAAGAGTTATGTAAGATGTTTTGTGTAACCCTTTAAAGCCTGGCCAAATGGAGTGGATATGATTTCTCTTCTATTACAGTGCCCCTCAAATGCAGTAAACTGTGCTGCTTAATCTTTCTGGTCTCATTTTATTTTTACGGGCTTATTATCATTGCCTCTGAATTTGTACCATACCCCATGCTCAATAACGATATATAGATATCCATTTTTGTCACATTTTTCTTGCTTTTTGTTTCACTATAATGGTAGGTTGTTTGTTTGGTTGACTCTAACGACTTTCCCAAGCAGCCATATATTATTGATGCATCACTCAGTGAAAGTGAAAGGACTTCTTATGGAGGGTTTCAACATACTGGCATTCCAAATGGGATTCCTCAACTGGAAGAGTACCTTGCTGTATACTGCTCTTTCTCTGTAAGCATCAAATACACATATTGTAGATTGACATTGGGTAAGCTATGTTCTATTAGCTGTTTCCCCTGACTTGTTCTAAAATATTTTCAGGCAAGACCCTGGCCTGCTGCAAATTGGAAATTCTACATTGCTTTTTCTTTGTTTCGTGTGGCATCTATCTTTGCAGGAGTATATCACAGATGGACTATGGTATGTTTCTTAGAGTCCTGAAATCTGTAAGCCAAAGACTCCCTATTTATTCTCATTTACTTAAGCTGGCACACAGGGTAATGCTTCAGGTGGTGAGCGCTAAATTTGCTGGCAGGGGTGCTAACGCTATGGTTGACCGTGCTTGGGACTTCATAAATAGAGTAAATGTCCTGCAAGAACCGCCTTCTAAAGGTAATTATGTTCAGTAATTTCATCTCAACAAGCTCAAGCCACGCGGCGAAGTCTTGTTTGTGGTATGTTTTGACCGTCCCTATTGCATTCAACATTAGGTTATCAAGTCTCAGGAGCACCGTGGCAAGAATTTCACAGAGGGGAGGAAAGTCCAACTTTCGAAAAGAATCAAGGCAAATTTGTTCCTAGTGAAAAGGTTATGCAGCTCCAGAAGAAACTAATAAAGTTTATCGAAGATCACATATACCCAATGGAGGGTGAGTTCTACAAACATGCACAATCAACCTCAAGATGGACAATTCATCCAGAAGAAGAAAATCTTAAAGCATTGGCAAAGAAGGAGGGCCTATGGAACTTGTTTATTCCAGTATGTTTTTTTTTGCCTTCGAAACCCTTCATGCTTACATTATTCAAAAAATCACCACATTATGTTTCTTCTGTTAATGGAGGGTTCTGTTTTTGTAGTTGCTGCATCTATGCTAACTAAAATCGTTGATCTGCAGCTAGACAGTGCAGCTAGAGCTAGAAAGGTACTTTTGGAAGACCATTCTCAAATTTCCCTTTGGGAGTTCGACTGATCTTTTGCTAGGAGCGGGTCTTACAAATCTTGAATATGGATATTTGTGTGAGATTATGGGACGTTCAGTTTGGGCTCCACAAATATTTAACTGTGGTGCACCTGATACAGGTAACATGGAGGTAAGAGAAAATTTTATTCATTCTCTTATGGAGAATAATGGTTCAAGTTGCTATAGTTGGCTTAAAATTTACAGTGGAGGCCATTAGATCTTACCCTTATTAATGATGCAAATTTGAAGGGAACAAATGTTTCTTAATTTCTGCTCTGTGTATATTTCTTTATCTTTTTTTTTTTTGTCACATTGTGGAAAATCTTGAGTGCAACAATTCTATCTGACACTGTTTTCTAGCCGTGCAGATAGAAAGTATTTTAGCTGTAGAAGAATCTTGAGGCATATCTTTCAGTTTCAGTGATTCATTGCAGTTGCTAGTCGGCATGAATGATTTGTTATGTGACAATGCATAATATATATATCAATCAGGTCCTGTTGAGGTATGGCACTAAGGATCAACAGAAGCAATGGTTAGTTCCTTTATTGAAAGGGACAATTCGTTCTGGATTTGCAATGACAGAACCACAAGTTGCATCTTCAGATGCGACAAATATAGAGTGCTCAATATCCAGGTAATAAAAGGGGGAGAAAATGTTTACTGGCTTGTCAATGGTACTTCATTTGGATGTTAATATTTCATTGCCTGTAGTTGCTTCTTTGTTCTCTTCTCTTGCTTGCCTCATTCTGATCCTACTGTAACTAATCTTTTATTTTCCCACTTTTATCCAGAAAAATGTTAAATGCAAGCTCTAAATATAGTATATATTTACATTATATGCTGTTATCTTATTGTAATTTAAATAGATGGATTGTCTTTTTTTTTTGTTTGAACTTTTCGCATTATGAGTGTACTTATAAGCTCGTATTATTTTTTTTCCCTTCTCAACAGGCAAGGAAATTTTTATGTGATAAATGGAAGGAAGTGGTGGACCAGTGGAGCCATGGATCCTAGGTGCAAGATCCTGATATTAATGGTAACTTGCATCTATCCATAGCAACATGATATTCGATGGTGTATTGCTTAATTCTGTTTCAATGCTGTTTTTTTATTCAGGGAAAGACAGATTTCTCTGCACCTAAGCATAAGCAACAGTCCATGATTTTAGTGGACATCAACACTCCTGGGGTCCAGATAAAGAGACCATTGTTAGTCTTTGGTTTTGATGATGCACCTCACGGACATGCAGAGATTACATTTGAAAATGTCCGTGTTCCAGTAACAAACATCCTGCTTGGTGAAGGGCGGGGATTTGAGATTGCTCAAGTAAGCAGGGCCTTGCTGTTATTACCAATGCTTTTACTGTAACTTGTGCTTTGTGTGTGATATATAGATGCTTTGCAGGGAAGACTTGGTCCTGGAAGGTTACATCATTGCATGAGGCTAGTAGGGGCAGCAGAACGTGGCATGGATCTCATGGTAGAGAGGGCCTTAAGTAGGACCGCATTTGGAAAGAGGATTGCACAGCATGGTTCCTTTTATCAGATCTTGCAAAGGTATGTTCGTTCACATGGTTTGCTTCTATCTACAAGGTTCTGAACCGATAAATGGAATCAAGAATGTTCCTGTTTTAACCTGTAACATTTTTTTTTTCTCTGGGATTTCGTTTGCTGCATTCCACTAACATGCATGGGTGCGGAATGCAGTGCCGGATTGAACTGGAGCAGGCAAGGCTTTTAGTTCTTGAAGCGGCCGATCAACTTGATCGACATGGGAACAAGAAAGCTCGTGGTATCCTCGCGATGGCCAAGGTAAACCAAACTTGGCCATGACCTTCTTTTTAACCGTTTTAGCCAAACGATTCAACAAAGCTGGGTGGCCTCCATGCAGGTTGCAGCTCCAAATATGGCCCTGAAGGTGCTTGACATGGCGATGCAAGTTCATGGCGCCGCTGGTGTCTCATCTGACACGGTCCTGTCGCACCTATGGGCTACGGCTAGGACACTGCGGATTGCAGATGGTCCCGACGAAGTCCATCTGGGGACAATCGCGAAGCTGGAGCTGCAGAGGGCGCTGCAGAGGGCTAGGTTGTAACTTGGTGACGAAGTTGTTTTGGAGAATAAGTGGACATCAACCTGTTTCTATCAACGAGCACATGGCTAGCAGATAGATAATGAGTAAATAATGGCGTTATATATATTCGTCAATGTATGTTGTACACGTAGACTATGGATGTCTCCGCCTGCAAAACTGAGTCCGATCATTGCTCCGAATGATTGATATATACAGTAATTGTAAGTCTATAACAAGTGAGATGATTAGCCTTCGGCTCTTGTCGATGTTAACCAAAGAATCATACAGTAGTAGCAATGAAAACACATGCAGTGGTTACAGGCTAGATAGAAACTGTCAAGTTTAAAACCTGAGCCGAACCATTGTTACTACAGTATTTCATCATAAGATAAGAAGAGGGGAAAAAAATGTACTGGCCATAGCTAGCTAGGTGAAGCCCAGTGTGTAGGGAAGGAGGTGGAGTTGAGCCAGAGGTCTCCTTGAATGAAGTCGAGCACGGTGAAGTTGGCGGCGTCGGTGGCGTTGGTGAGCACGTGGTACCCCGGCCACGCCACCCTTGCAGAGGTGTCGGCGCCGGGCCCTCGGTTCATGTACTCGGCGTAGTAGAGCGTGTCGAGCGCGAAGGTGCCGTTCCACTCGAGCCATCCTCGCGGGTGGACGAGCGCCTCCATCTTGGTCTGCACGAAAACGGTGCGCGAGTACTGCTTCCACGGCCTTCCGAGGTAGGAGGAGACGTTGCCGAGCACGGGGACGAGGTCGGCGGCGGCGGCGACCTTGCCGCCGTGCACGACGATGCCCGTGTTCTGGTTGGGGTCCTCCCTTCCCTGCGCCGTGACGACGTTCTTCTGCCCGGGGCCCGGGCGGCGCGCGTAGAGGCTGCAGCCCTGCAGCACGGCGGCGGCGTCGCCGAAGACGAAGTCGACGGTGCCGTAGACGTCGCAGTCGCGGTAGAACTGGCGGAGGGAGTGCGCGTACAGCGTGTCCTGGTACCCCGCGAAGCTGCAGCGGTAGAAGGCGGCCAGGTCGGCGTTCACGCGCAGTGCCACCGCCTGGTGCTTGCTTGGACCCGCCGCGTTCTCCCACCGTCAGGTCACGCGCCAGGAACCCCGTGCCCACCACCGCTGCCATTTTGCATTCCAGCACAACACAAAAGGGATCGGCATCAATTATGGTATTAACAAAAACTAGTGCAACATCCGAGGAGTAAATCAGTATACACTTTGCCTAAAATTGGGCTGTTACAGTACTGTACATGGTACAATTATGCATGGTATTAACAAAAACTAGTGCAACATGCAGCACGTACGTATATATCGCTGGCTAAGATGGCGACGGGTCCACGCTTGCGTCGCAACGAGTGCCCACAAGCGGCATGTGAGCGGGCACGTACATACCGGCGATGCACCATCATTGCACATACGTACTGTACGTTCCACACAGTGACACGACACGCACCAAGAGGCGAAAGTGGCGTGCCAACCCCCTCTCGCTCTCATCGCTACTAGCTGCAGATCTCTGCTGGCTGCTGGGCCAAAACAAGCGTTTGTTGGGTGCTTCGTTCCCTGTCACCACCGATGGATCATGGTATGGCAATGGCGAGTTGGCGACACCAGCAGGTGCCTGCCCTATAGAGCGAAGCGGGCCGGGGCGCGGTAGACAAGGCACGACGGCCGGCCTGTCTGTCGGCAGCTCGCATTGGTCATTGGTGGGTATACCAGGGCCTGGCGGGCAGTGTCGGCTTGCTCTTGTTCTTTTGCTACCATGGCATCTTTCAGCTTTGCAGAAGCACAGATTAGAGGGGCTGTAAGGAGATGAGCAAGACTAATCCTGGACGCCTTAATTCGACCGTGATTCAGTTCGCCGGCCGGGCGGCCAACAGTGATGAATGAACCTGTCGGTGCCTCCGATCCTACTATGGATGCGAGCGTGGTTCAATTTTTATACTCATTGCAACTGCAGTTGCAGGGACCAGAGGGGAGTGAGACCGACCAATCGGCCGGCATGCACACCGCTCCTACTGCAATCAATCCAACACAAGAATGGAGCTTAGGACCGACAAAGATAAAAGACGGGGAGAGTAGGGAGGGAGACCACAGCTAGATACGGATCGGAGTATTCACCAGCTAGCATCAGCACCACCACGAAATCGTCTCGAGAAAATCTACGAGATCCGGTGGCCATGGTGTGGTGTGGTGGTTGGTTGTGGCTGCCCTTGTCCTTGTAGAGGCCGGTGGTGTGCATAGTTGATGAGCTTGAAGCCACGAACTCCCGACCGATCACTTGCATGCATTCGCTTCCATCTCCGTTTTTGCAGTGGCCGGCCGGGCCGGCAGCTTAGAGGCAGGCCCACCGCGTTAATGCATGGGTGTTTGGGCTCCTCACCTAACCATTCCCGTGCTGCATAACTCCAAGTGCCACAAGCAAGGAGAGACCGTGTCCTGCGCCAGTGCAGTGCAGTGTTCCTTCAATTCTCTACTAAGTACTAGTAGTCCAGTGCAGACTGTCTGTTGAGCTTTTTTACTCTACTAGCCAACAGCTAGCGGTTCCATTTGCCACGTTGCTGCCTCATAAATCATGGTACGGTACGCTCTCCCCACTTGGATTATGCAGGGTCTGTTGTGAAACTGTTCCATAGTATTCTTTTTAGCTAAACATGTACAATTCGACAGACTCTGCTCTAGAAAAAGAACTGAGTTTAGAATGCACCTAAAAGGATGGTTTGTGGGACAAAATTGTTGGAGCAAACCCAAGCAGGCTTTAGAATCCTATAAGAGCCCATTTGGTGGAGAGCTCCAACATACACTCTCTGTCTCACAAAAACTGCAATTCTTTGACTTTAACAAACTACGTTTGCCATAAAAAAACTATGTTTGACCGTTTGTTTATCCAAGTTTTTTATATAAATTATAAAATAAATAAAATATTATCACAATATTTTTAGTGATATAATAAGTCGTAACAAAAAACGATAATATTTTTTTAAAAAAAGTTGAATAAGACGAAATGGTCAAATATAGTTTGTCAAAGTCAAAGAATTGTGTTTTTTAATGAGACGGAGGGAGTACTTGGCATCCTGTAGCAAGAAACTATTTTTCTCTAGACTAGAAACTAAATTTCACTGACTCCGGCTGCTCTGTTTACTTTACTGTGGCAAAACAAAGCCGTTTCAAGCCATGCCAACTGACAAGTTGAGAACTGAGTCTGTTTTTGTCTGTAGCTCTAGCTCGAGGGAAAGGGAAATGGTGTTGGGAGTTGATCAATTATGGTCGGAATCAATTTACTGAGTCAAAGTCAACCCATGGTAGTTTGGCTCCACGTATGCAAAAGCAATCTTGTCTGCAAATTCATAAATAAACTTAAATTTTGTATGCTGCCATATAAGCCATAAAATTTTAAGTTGTAATATGGTGTCCGCTCGCTTATATCATCACGTCGGGGTCGTTTGGCACGACTTGGTTCCACTCTTCACGTTGAGCTAAAACTGTTAGAAAAAAGGTTTCACCTCTAGTTTAGGTTAGTATGCCATTGCGAATCTAGCAAGCTACACGGAGAGAGAACCTTAGCTATAGCAAGTGCTACAACCAGCAGTACTCGGCTCGTAGCAGAGGCAACAATGCTCTGTACTCCTGCTAGTGCGTAGGAGTACTACGACACTCGTGAATCAAATGCGCGCTAGCTCGTCCATGCACATTTTGATTTGTGTATCGCCACGCGCGGGCTCACGACGCACGCATATGCAACTGTCGGCCCACCACCACGTACGCCCGGCTAGCGATGCTGTAATGTCCTGTACTAGAGATGCAATCATCGAGAGTTGCTAGCTGCTTGTGTTTATGAGGCACAGTAAGCTGACTCTGCAACGTTCAATCTTTCTACTCGGTGAAGTGATCCGTGATTAAATGATCGAGACGCGTGCTACAGCTACAGACCACTGCAGGAATGGAATGGAAAATCCATCTCCAGCAGGGCAAACCGGCAGAGGCAATGCCCGGTCGCGCGGCCACTGTCTCTCTTCCCTGGCTCGTGCTCTCCTCTCCTAACTGTCGTCTGCCTCAACCAGCACTCAACATTACAGCGCCCTGTCCTAGTTCGCCTTCGTCTCCGACACGCTAGAATAGAACACGATGATCCGGGGGTCCACTAGAAAGGATCACGATGATCCAACAGATGGATGATGATCTTCTACGTTGCCATCATGCCAATGGCTCCGAATTGCATTGCATTGTCGGCAGGTGATCTGATGAGTAATACGCACTTGTTGGCTAGCTAATGGAGTAGTTACTGATCGACGTACCTAGCGTGGCGGAGCGGAACGTGGTGGAGTTATCGACGACGTTGCGGCTAGCCTTGATCACCGTCTTCCACATGCCGTCGCCGACGAGCATCAGGTTGGTCTTCTCGCTCCCGACCTCCACGTTCTCAAAGTACCCACCCGCCTTGACGTAGATCACGAACCGCGCCTCGCTGTTGTTGGGCGCCGCCGCCACCGCGTCCCCACCGTCGTGAAGTTGCCGCTCCCGTCCTTGGCCACCACCAGGTCCGGGACCACCTGCTGCTGCTGCAGCCGCCTCCGGTCCGCCGCCGACACCCACGACGGGAACCCGCCGCGCCGCACGCGCCCGTACCCTTCCAGCTCCAGCGCATCTCTGCCTCGCCGCAGCCGCCGCTGTGGGAGGCGGCGCAGCATCGCGAGCGAGTTGGATACCAGGTGGGCAACGTGGTAGATGCGGCCCTGGATGTAGGGACGGACGCGTCCGTCCTCCGACGCCGACGGGCCAGCGAAGCCGTCCAGGCATGTGTACTGGTTCGTCAGGGCGGCTGACAGCACGGTCTGGACCCCCGCCACCGACTCCGACTCCGGTGACGACGACAGCTCGGCAGCCGCAGTGCTCAGCTGCGCCAGCGTGTGTCCCAGCAGCTCCACGCAGTCGGACAGCGCCAGGCGGTCGCGCACCCGCAGCGCCCCGGCCCCCTCGGGCCGGCGGAGGTACGCGGAGCAGTTGGACGCGGACGCGCGCACCGCCGCCGCCGCGCGCGCCACCACGGCCGAGATCACGTCGCGCAACGGCTTCTGCGCCAGGTCCGGGATGCTGGCCAGCGTCGACGCGCACACGTCGCGGTGCAGCGTCCCCGCGCAGTGCCGCTCCACGGCGGCCGCGTGCTCGGCGGCGGCATTGGCATGGCCGCCGCCGTCGTCCTCGAGAAGAACACGCTTGGCGGTGGTGGTCTTGGACGCGGCGGCGACGCCACCGGAGAATATGAATGCCCTGTGGGTGGCGACGAAGCCGAGCGGCAGCAGGAGAAGGGAGAGGGAGAGGAAGGTGACGGTGAGGGGGGGGGGGAACTTGGCCGCCGCCGCTGCTCGCTTGGGCATTTTGTGGTGACGATAGTACGGTACGGTGGTGGGCACACTGTGCCGTGCGGTGAGCCAGCCGGTGAGAGTGACAAGGACAGTGAGGAGCGTCGGATCGGATTGGAGGAGCCCCAACAGCTTTTATAATGCCAGCGTTTGGACACTGCTCCTCTAAAATCGTCCAATTAGCAATTACTAGTAGAAAATAGAAATGGAATCTTACTATTACTAATCTGGAGCTTTCAACAAAGTTCTCCACATTAACTCTCACCGTAAGAAGTAGGAAAAAGATAAATACTAGAAATTTTCATATTAATCGTCGAAACATCTAGCCATCAAATCTAACCTTTGACAATCCGTTACCATTAGATCCAATTTATTTTCCTAAAAAATTACCCACCATACCATTATTATTATAGATAGAAAGCAGAAAAAAATACATTTAAAGAAAATCTACATAGGATTTCTCTACCAGGAGTCCACGATCGGCAGGGAAGGGGTCCTGGCCGTCGTGGCATTCAAATCTAACCTTAGACAATCTGTTACCGTTAGATCCAATTTATTTTCCTAAAAAATTGCCCACCATGACAATATTTATTATTATAGATAGGAAGAAGGAAAAATAAATCCATTTTTAAAAAAACCTATACGTAGGATTTCTCTACGAGGAGTTCACGATCAGGCCGGAAGGGGTCCTCGCCGCCGTGGGTATCCATCTAGAAGGGATCTATCCATTCATCTATGCGTGAGGACATCTTCCACCAGGGAGGAAAATAGAGGGCGTTGTGCCGCCGTTTCAAGATATCTCCATGCGGCACATGCCGCCAAGCACGATGTGCAAGAGATATATATGCACGCATCCTGTGTATCCCCTAGATGAATCAGTTTCCGTGCACTGCCTCATCACGCGTATGTATGGACTTGACGACCTCCATGATGGGCAACGACGATGCACCGATCAAGCAAAGAGGAAGCCAACACAGCGTAGGCATGTACATCTACACCAGCGTCTGCATGCCGACTCCTTCATCTTAGAGGCACACGTGTACCGGTATCAGGTCTGCACTCCACCCGCAACAAGTTTTTTTTCGTTGATCTGCTTGCGACTCTCAGTGATGAGGAGGTTTTCATGCTGTCACCGTGTTAGCCAGTGTCAGACTTTGCCGTGCTTTTGCGTTGATTGCTTTGTAGCGGCCAAGCCATGATGGGCAATCCAACAATGTTTTTGTGTTAGACGACATACTTTTGCTTTCTTTGTATTGCTTTATATATATTGTGGCTTAAGGTCGTAGTGATGAATTGTTTGTAGAATTAGTCCGAAGGATCTATCATTCATGACCACATGCTTGACCATGAGATATAATTTCCATTTAGTGTTAATGTCCTTTAAGTACTACGCACAAATAAGATTTGATATAATCCTTATTGCGCAACATATATTTTTATTAACTTAATCTTCTAAGAAGTCACCCTATTTTTTCTCAAGGGATCTAAACCCAGAGAGCATTACAAAACAAGCGCCTCATCTATGACCGACGCAAAAAAGTGGCTCCCTGTTTCTCTCATCGCCATGGGCGCACACGAGCTGGCTACACGGTGAACGCCAAGCCTCGGCTCTTCGTCAACGATGTACAAAACATGCTGGTGGAACATTGAGCGGATGAATTTATCAGCAACACCAACTTCAACACGGATGGTGTGCTTAGCAGCCTTTTCATGATGAACACCTCCTCCATCTATCAACCTCCGAGAAGCTCCAATGGATGATGGCATGGTCTGTGCCGTCCACAGGAGATCGAAGACAACACATTCCAAAATTAAGGAGGGTAATGGTATGCACGTCAACCAAGAAACTAATTTGTTGTTTTACCTATTCTTGCATGTCTCCATACATATTGGGTGGTATTGTCTCGATTGACGGAGTTGACAAGAACTCCATTGAGAACAACCCCACACTTACTAACAAAAATACCCTAAAATCAGGATATCAAGAAAATTTATCAGTTGTTAAATGAGGTGACTATTTGTCTATTTCTATGCAGCACAGTATCCACATAGAGGAAGTCGACGTCTAGCCATGCGCCTAGAACTCGATGTTCGATCCAGCCACATCCGTGGATGGAAGGAAAGTCGTCGGGGCATCATAGGCACGACAAGGAAGTCTATGTCAAGAAAGGGCAGGTAGCAACATATAGGCCACTGCTGCCACGGCGTGTAGTATCCACTACAATACATGGAGACTAAAGGTATGGCCTTTTCTCCAATAATTACAGTTTAATTTATCTACTGTTGAGGTACAATAAAACAAAAACCCTTAGTACCATGGTGCATGCTAAAACAACTATTTATAACATTGTCAGAACTAAGAGGGTAGCCTCGGACCTAATATATTATTTAAATAAAATAAAATATAAAAGAATGAATAATACAATAAGCATTAGAATTTCAAACTAATACATGCAAGGTTAAAGTGTAGATTTTTCATGATATCATGCAATGGCGAGAAATAAGAGTTTATAAACTTTAAGTTTATTTAAAGTTGCTAAAAAAAGATTGATTGCATTCATGAAAATAGTAGAAATACGTAAGATAATCCTAAAATTCTTAGAAAAAACATTTTGACATCAATTAGGTAGACTATAATCAACATTGTAAATAACAGCTATATAAATAATGAATAAATTTTCAATTATGGGAAAAGAATCAAAACTTATATTTATCATAGTTTAAGCAAATTAATCTTTCAACAAAATTTTAGTAATTTTTTCAAAAACTAATTTAAGTAATTCTTTTTAGTTATCTCATAAGATTTTAACCCGTGCGGGAGCACGGGTTGGTGAACTAGTTTAATTAATTGAAAATTCATTTATATCTAGATTATCTTCGCATGTAGTCTCCGACACATTGACCCAAGCTGTCAGCTCTCAGCTGGCATACATGGATCATGGTAGTACTCTTACATTCCATCAGAATTAGATCTGATAAAATGCCATGCCGAGTCGGAACTAGGTTTCAGTCAATAAAAAACATTTCGTCAGATTTTTTTTTCAAAAGGCTTACCAGTGGATTATTAGGTCGAGTCAGCTTATTCCTCAGTTTTACGCTCGTGTTGAATCAAGTCATAGGTGCGAAATTATCATGATATGAGTCCAACTCCACATATTTAATCATGATCATCATCCACACAATAGTATCCTTTAGATCTATTCTGAGTTTTTATAACATCAACCTCTCTCATCAGTGGCGAAAGCTAGGTCAAAACTGACCGTGGGGCACACTCTATCAAATATAAAGGAATGTATACATTTGAAAAGGAAATACATGAAAAATTAGAGATATGTATTAGTAAAGTTTATTTTTACCATGGTGCACGTGCACCAGGGAAAGCCAACGTGGCTTCGCCCCTGTCTCTCATTACAAAAAAGATTGGGAAATGCTATGCTCTAGGTGCTTGAGAAATTTAGGCGCTGTTTCGAAGGGCTTTATCATTCACAATTTTTCACAAAGACGACCGTGGCAACAAATTCGAACAGGCTATTTGCTCAGCCAACCAATCTTACGTCCATTTCAAATCGAACAGGGCACAGATTGTCCTTTTCTACAGTCCATGCTAGATATTTACGGACTGATGACATGTTATCGGTTCTAAGCTAGTGAGGTCGGTAAGATTACACCGACCTGTGACTCATGGAGTTTGTGTATTTTATTCCTGCAATCCTGCTGTTCATGTTCTTTCTCGTGTCTGCGTGTGAGAATCAATGCTCAGTATATTTGCAGCAAGATTTGCTGTTATCCTACGCATCAACTCTACTGTATTTCACTACTTTAGGAGTACGTACATGTGCGCGCACAGCGCAGTTAATATAAGACGGATGGATGGATGAACACAAGCACCTACATCCGCTGGCAGACCACCGGCCTACCCGTGTGTCACGAGCCTGCGTACGTACGTGCAGCAATATGCCCGTTAATTTTTTTACATATATATGCATGCATGTTTGCCATCCTAGTACAGTAGTAGTATTCCTAAGTATATGTACTAGTACAAAATTCCATTTCGGTATACAAAATTCCTAAAACATGTCAAAACGGCCGGCCACGTGAAACCGTGTGCCGCATCCAGCGAGCTCTCGGCAGGTCGCGTCAAACGAGGTTTTAGATGAACCTGTGAATGTGAGCAATGATCATTTTCTTATTCTGTTTGGGCATGTATGTCCCCTGTCGTGTCGTATGTGATTGCATTGTGAGATGAGCAGGCAGAATAATTTGTTCAGATGGTACTAAGAGCAACTCCAACCCACTCCTATTTGAGCCCCTACCCTAAATCTTAGGGGTTTTGTAGAAAAATTAACTCCAATGAAGCCCCTTAATGGGACCTCAAATTTTACAAACCTAAATTTTAGTTTGAAGCCCCCTAGTCCCGATGGCCCCTACTCCAGGGTCCCACATAATTTTTTCCTTCCTATCGCTCCGGCCCCGCGTAAAAGCAACGAGTCGCCCGCCACCGTTACCTCCCCGGTCACACATCGCTGCCCAGTCCGCCGCCGCCTTTGCCGCAGCCGGCGGGCGCCAAGACAAAAGACGGCTCGCCGAGCATGGCCCGCCAGGAGCCGTGGGCGCGGTTTGGAGTAGAGGAGGCCGCCGGAGCTCGGGATCCCGTCGTGGGGGAGCTTGTCGGGCGACGACGGGTCGGCCATCACCTCGAGGGAGATGGGGCACTGAAGTCCAGCGGCGGCGACGGTGGCTCGCTTGCCCCATCGCCGCCATACGCGCGCCGCCGCCCCTGCCCGCCTCGCGATGTTATCCCCGTCAAGCCGCCGCGCCAACAGGTGCCAAGAACAAGCGGGCGACAGCAGGAGGCAAGGCAAGAGGCGTTCACGGCCGGGCCAATCAAAGTCAATTTGTTGAGAAGAGATGAGAGCAGAGACATCCTTGTGCGCCCCTCGCCCACCATCACACCGGGCGAAGCAGCCTGCACCGCTTTCTCCGCGAGCATGGCTTCATCCACGCCGCCCCCCGGCGGTGGAACAGCCCCAGCCATGGCCACCGCCGGACAGGTGGATCTCCCCCGGCACTCTGCTCCCGCTGAGATCGGGCTCCGGCGCGGCTTCTCCTCCTCGCCTATGCGATGTCCTGTGACGCCGACCCTCCCCACCTACTCGTGCAGCTCCTTCCAGCTTGGCGGAGACGAGCAGCGCGCTGGAGGGAGGCACGCATGGCCCTCACGGAATAGGGTCTTGACGGCTTCCCACCGGAGTTTGTAATCAATTTGGGCCCCTACTTTTTTAGTTTGGCATGCAAAAAAAAATTTGAAGGCTTTAATTTAGGGGTGTGCACTGAAGTTGCTCTAAGCATCATGCCATGCGGATTGCAGAGGGACAGTACAGTAGTGGCCTTCGTGGTGAGTGCTCACAACACATGCAGAACTAACTACAGATCTGGGTGTGTCTGCACGACTGCACTCGAAAGACGAAAGAGGGACGAGATCTGCAGTGCTGCACACTGTAGTCGCACTACTTTTTTTTTTTTTTTGAGCAAATGTAATCGCACTACTACACTGTCCTGCCTGGATGCCGACCCATTTCCAGCCACACAGGCCAGCAGCCTTTTGTCGACGCGGCCGAGCCCACCCACCGGCGGCAGTGCCGGCCCATGCACCGACGCCCATGCCGAAAATTCCAACAGAAAGCACCGGCGGGGCATCGATCGGTAGGGCAGTCCTGCGCTGTGCTGTCATCGTCCGATGCGTTCGACTCCCTCCGATCGCGCAACGGCGCAGCCAGCAGACAATGGCAAAAAAATGCAACAAGGCTCAAGAAAGAAAGAGGCATGCAGTGCAATGCAAGTGCGGTGCAGCTGAAACTGAAACGGAAAGCAACGGCACTGATGATCGCATCGCTGTGGGGGCATGCAGTGGCCACGCGTAACGTGCGTGCATGTGTTGTTGACGTGGCCACGCAGCATAGCACCGCACAGCACAAGGCCCGGACAGCCCAAGAGTAAGTTATCAGGCCCAGTTGGTATTTCCTCCTTTTCTAGTGAAGTCACCCCGGCCGGCCCACATCCCTCTCTTTGCCGCCGGCCCCGGGCACCGCCTCGAACGTTCCCGATGAAACGGCGCGTCTTTCTCCACGGAAGACTCGTGTCTTCCACCTCATTCGCGACGTCCCGGAGCCCGCCACGCGTCGGCAGGCAGACCTCCCCACGCTTTTCTCGCCACCGTCTATGATGATCGTATATATAGCCTTGAGCCATCATCGCCGCCGGAGGCAAGCTAGGTAGCAGAGTCATCAGTAGTAGCCACCGTGCTGATCCATCCAAGGAGCAAAGCAGTAGGACATCCATTGCCATCATCATCGAGTGATACTGTGCTACTAGTACTAGGGATGGCAACGGCACGAGCACTCCGTCTGGTCATCATGAGGCCGCCGGCAACCAAAGACGGCCTCCGGGTCCTGACTGCCGCGCGCCGCCGCCTCCTGTCCGTCTCGACGGAAGCCGCGGGCGCGGGCGACCCGGCCGTGCACTCCGGCGACGCGCCGAGCGACGACTACATGGACCGGCCGCCGAAGTTCTCGGGCGCCGAGGAGGCCACTGCCGGTAGCCGGGGCGTTAGCAAGCACCCGGTGGGAAAATCGGGGCACGCGGAGGCGGCGGCGGCAGATCGCGTCCCGCCGTTCGCGCCCTCGGGGAAGAAGCCACCACTGGCTGGGTCCGAACATGAGCTCGCGGACCCGACGGCAGGCGCGTCGTTCACGCAGAAGCGACGGCTGTCCTCCTCCTCCTCTTCCGCCGTCGGCACTGCGCGGGAGCGGGACCCGCGCGAGGCGGCGACGCCCGACGTCTCCCGGAGTCCGCGGCGCGCAAGGTGAGGGAAGAGGACAGGGAGTACTACCGGACGCACAAGCCGTCGCCGCTGGCGGAGGTGGAGTTCGTGGACACGAGGAAGCCCATCACGCGCGCCACCGACGGCAGCGCCACGGACCGGTACGCGGACGTGCCGGGGCGGATGGTGGAGGACACGGTGGATGACTCGCTGGCGCGCGCCGAGGCCATGTTCAGGGAGGCCGCGGCGCGCGGGAACCCCGAGTGGCCGCACTCCCGCGCGCTCGCCGAGATGCTGGCGCGCCGCGAGCTGGGGAAGGACGCGGCTGGCAGCGCCAAGAACTGCTGGGGCAGCTGAGTAAAGTAAAGAGGGCTTTTGCACAAGCAGTGTTGGCACGCACGTTGTACAGTCAGTTTGTGATGCTCAGCTAAAGTGTGTACTCCAGCGGTAGACCGGTGTTAGCACAGAAGTCACCCCCTCCTTCATGAATCTATCACAAAGGTTTACATTTCAATTTAATTAAAGTACTACAATAGTTTTCTAATTATTATTACAAATTTATTTTTTAACCTTAGTCAACTTCGAATGACTGTTCGGGCCGATTCTCCTTTCCTTACTTTTTGGCACCGGCTCCGGCTCCGTGCAATTAAGCTCTGTTCGTCGGGGTCCAACAGGGCGACGCGTTGTCGCCGATGTTGTCCATGATTGCTATGGACGTGCTGCACAGGATGTTCACCGGCTTGCCAGGATGGAGTGTTGCGACCAATGCCAAGGCAAGAGCTCAAGTTCATCAGGCCACTAGTGCAGGAGGCTCTCTGGGCTGGGAGTTCTGAACTTGGCAGCCCTGGGCTGCCTCTCAGCACCAAAAATATCCATCCCTCAAAAAAAAAAAAAAAAAAAAAAAAAAGCACCAAAATATCCAAGGCCGATATACGATCCGTAGTCGAGGCGGTCGCTCGGGAAGCAAATCCATGTTGCGCGTTCATGACACGTTGATGGCAGTGTTGCGGTCGGTCCCCATATATGCGATTATGGCTGACAGTTTACCGCCACGGGCGCGGGAGGAGATTGGTGCAATCTGCAGGAAGTGGAGATTGGTGCAATCTGCAGGAAGTTCTTCTGGGCCGGAACGGGGTTCGCGTCAAGTGCATGGTGGCATGGCAAGCAGCTTGCACGCCATCGGACTTGGGATGCCTCGGAATCATGGATCTCAAGCTCGTCGGCTATATGCATAAGGGAGATGGTTATGAATAAGGGATTGTTTGGTTTAGGGACTTTTTAGTCATTGGGACTAAAAAAAATCCCTTTTAGTCCTAAAAAACAAAAAGAGAAAAGCAAATTTTTAAGACATTTTCTCTATTAGTCTCTAAAATACTCTCTTGGAGAGACTTTTTAAAAGTCTCATGACTTTTTTAACCAAACAACCCCTAACGCTGGTGAGCATGTCAGAGCTTTCTTTCGCTCGTCTACATTCACCATGATCGCGCGACAAGTCCAAGACTCTTCTAGCACGATCCTTGGGTCCTAGAAGAGGACAAGGTCCTTGGCGCCCACCCAATGTGGCCCGCTTGGTGCCCAAGAGGACAAGGTCCACCCTCACAGTTCGCCAGGGCATGGCGAACATGCAATGGATGAGTTCCATCCATGTCCACGGAAGCGCTGGCCTCGTTGGACTACTGATGTCTCTTACAGCGCCAGGTCGGCCTATGCTATACTGCACTCAGGTTCACTTCCGTTCCACGGACACAACCTCATTTGGAAGGTGTGGGCGCCATCTTATGAAGGTTAAAATCTTTTCTGGCTCTTCTGAAAACAGTTGTGGACGAACGACAGACGAACGCCATATGGATTGGAGTCTAGAGCTGAGTACCACCTTTGCGACCAGGCAAACGAGACGATTTATATCACCTAAATGAATGAACCAAAAAGTAAAAGCGATCCTTAATTTAGAATGGAGGGAGTATATAGGAAAACAAAGATATACTAATATCTTAATCAATGATATAATAATGTTAGATATATCTGAGCGACCGACCGATGCAAGTACAATACATAATTTTGTTAAAATGTAAGGAAATTAAGAAGGTCTCGCACACACAAACCGGATGGGCACGTTAGCCGTGTGTGCGTGTCGTCGTTACTTGGTAGCCACGGGGGCGCGGCAGAGCGGACACGTGGTGCTGACTCGAGCCATGTCGCGATGCACTGCTCGTGGAAGGCGTGGCCGCACCGCGGCAGCAGCCGGCCGGCCTCATGCTCCCCGAATTCCGCCAGGCACACCGCGCACTCCGCCGTCTCCGCGCCGCCGGCCCCGGGTACGGCCACGTGCAACACGAAGAACACCGGGAGCATGGGCGACGACGACGACGACAGCGGCGCGGTGCAGCCGGGCAGAGGAGAGGCTGCTGGCAGCGACGACGACGCAGCCGCACCAGCTGAAGAGGCCGACGAGGAGGAGGCTGCGGCGGCGGTTGCCTGAGCGGCGTCCTTGTTGTAGCGCCAGAGGAAGCGGCCGGTGAGGTAGAGCAGGAGCAGGACGAGGCCGGCGGCTGCGAGGCTCGCCGGGCCCATGTTGTTGGAGCGTATACGTACGTCCAGCACTCTGGAGCACCGGCGGAAGATGCAGCTTCGGTGCGCCGTCGTCGATCCTCCATATAGCTCTGCTCTCGAGTTAGAGATACAGTCCAGGTCCTGCGTGCAGTCGGTGCATGGATAGATCATAGATAGATAGAGATCGAGGATTTGACATGCGTGCGATCGAGAGGCCTTTGTACGTCTGTCTGGATACAACACGTGCGGCCTGCGCTGCGACTGTGAGTGAGGTGCAGAAATGCAACGTGCTCCATGTGTGTCCGTAGTATTATTATAATAATAAGCACAAGGCTAATCTCAGACATCTTAATTGCTATCTCCCTAATTAAACACTACACTTCATCGTAGCCATTAAATTAAATATATTATATGCGTGTTCACTTCAGGGATGCATTATTTATTTCTATAATTCTAGTATTCTAGCCAGGATGGCTAAGAAAAGAAACGAAGCTGAAAAAAAAATATTATCAGCGCGCGTGTGGACACAGTGATATATGGGCCGTCACGGCCGGGCCCTGTGCCCGTAATGACTTGCCTGTCTTTTGTTGGGCCAGATCTGTACTTGGGCTGTCTCCCTTTATTTGGATAAGCTTCTTGGGCTGTCGAAGAAGCCCATTTTTTTATTTGGGCTTTTGGAATGTACAGCAGTCTGCCAGTCTCTGTCACACAAACAAACAGTCAGAGCCGATGCATCCCTGACGTAACACGGCATGCACACGTATACTCCCTCGTGTGGCGCGCCAATGCAAGCTGTCTCGACGGATCGATCCTGTCGATCTCCCGGCCCGTGTGTTATATTTGTTGTATTTTTTTTTTTTTTAAGAAAAGGGTTTCCCCGCTTTTGTATTACCAAAAGCCAAAGATTCAGTTTACAGTTCCAAACGCACAGCGCTAACACAGAGCACAGGCAGGCCTAAAGGCTTAACAGGTTTACAGTTCAAAATTATTCATATCAATCGCTGAATTAAACGGAGTTGAAGTGGCCGGCACCGAGTGCTGAGCATCCAATTGTCCCGATTCTGATGATGAGGTTGTCAGCTCCGGCATCCACATGAGTTGTGGCAGTAAGCTTGCTCTTCTGTCCATCTCCTTGTCAAAGTCCTCCAATCTTGTCACCTCCTCCACCTGGAACAGAGGCATCCATCTCCTGAGCATCCTCCAACTCTTAGCATCAGCTTCTTCATTTCCTGTCCAAACGAGACCCTGAAAACACATTTCATTTCTCGGTTTCCATAAGGACCACAGCATAGCAGACGTTATAGCATTCACCACTTTATGGCGTTTATTGGCAATCAAAGACTAGCCACTGACTCAAAGTCAGAACCCACATTCACCTGTAAGATATCACTGATAATGTTCCACATATGTGTAGCCACAAAGCCATCAAAGAATAAATGCACAATCGTCTCTCATTTTCAGAGCAAAACAAACAAGAAGGGTCATTAACTGTTCTCCTCTTAGCCAAATTATCCCTAGTGAGCAATCTATTATTAGATAGCAACCAGAGAAAAAATCTGGACTCGAGGGGAATATTAAGCTTCAGACAGAGCTAATAAACCTGGGTGTTACACCCCTGTGATTAATCACAACATACAGAGAGATTGCACTGAGTAAGTACCATTAGAAGTATAGCTCCACAATATGTGGTCCTCCTCAACTTCATTCGGTACAACATGCTCTATGATGCTAGACAATTCAAACCACATATTCATAATTCTTACAGAAAACACTCCTTCTAAAAGTAAGCATCAAATTTTCCCCATCCCAGACTTCACTCACAGTCTTACCCTGCTACTCATTAATAATGTATAAAGGCCAAAATATGGTAGCCAGATTAATATTCCCTATCCAAACATCCTCCCAAAATCTAATCTTTTTACCATTTCCAAGAACCCACTTAATGCCTATCAAAGCAGCACTCACAGCCCAAATGACTCCTTTCCAAAAAGGAGAAGCATTCAACTCAGAGCAGCAAAGCACATTTAGTTTATTAGTCTTATATTTGTAGTCAATAATATCCTTCCAGATAGCATTATTGCTAAGTTGATATCTAAAAATCCAGGCACCCAAAAGAGAGAGATTCAAACTCCTCATATCCAGGACACCCAAACCTCCTTCCTCTTTTTTTCTGTGACACAAGTTGCCAATTAGCCAAGTGATACCTCTTATGATCGGGAGTATCATTCCGTAAAAAGTGGCCCATATGAGAGTTGATCATGTCTATAGCCCACCTAGGGAACTTAATGATTGAAAGCAAGTAAATAGGAATGCTTGCTAAGCAAGCTTTTAAGAGGGTCATCCTAACCGCATAAGAGAGAAGCCTGCCCTTCCAACCAGCAATTCTTTTAATGATTTTATCAATGATTGGTCAGAAATCCTGTCTTCGAGCTTTGAATAGTGGAGAGGAACCCCAGTACTTAATAGGAAAATCACTTTTTTTGCAAAAAAATTTTTTTGCAAACTCATTGGTTTCCTCATCCTCCATCCCAATAGTCATAAGATCACTCTTATCATAATTAATTTTCATACCGGACATTTGTTCAAAAACAAACTAATAACCATTTCAAATTGTTGGCTTTGTCTAAGTCATTCTCCAGAAAAGAAGGGTGTCATCGCGATACTTGAAGGCCGATGATCCCACCTTCTCTAACCCGAGGAAGCAAACCAGAAACCATATCTAACCTAGCTGCTTTCATAAGCATTTTAGTAAAGACATCTGCCACTAGATTAAACAGGATTGGAGACAGATCTCTCCTTGCTCGAGGCCCTTACCAGGTTTGAAATAATTACTTTGTTCTCATCATTCATTCTAATACGAGACCCACCTCGACTAGCTTATTAATCCAGCCAATCCACTTATCTCCAAACCCTCTTGACTTTAACATTTCCTCAAGGAAACTCCAACTAACTCTATCATACGCTTTCTCATAATCTAGTTTCAACATAACTCCTTTACTTTTGCTTTTGTGCACCTCATGTATAATCTCATGCGTAGCAACTACACTCTCAAGAATGTACCTGCCTTTAATAAAGGCATTTTGATTAGGAGAGACAAGTCTATCAGCAAGCCCCACCAGCCTATTATTTAGCATTTTGGCAAAAATTTTGAAGCTACAGTTAAGTAGACTGATGGGCCTATATTTCTTAAGAATCTTAGCATCAGGATCCTTGGGAATCAGGGTGATCATACCATAGTTAAGCCTTTCTAGGTTTAGATGACCAGATCCAAACCTGTTCACTAGCTTCATCAGATCCCCCTTAATTAAATCCCAGAAAGTCTGATAGAAGAGAAAAGGAAGGCCATCAGGGCCAGGAGCACCATCTGGATAAGAACCAAAGACAGCCTCCCTAACTTCGCCTCGGAAAATTCAGCTTGTAGAAGCTCATTTTCTGCAGCGGCCAACCAATTCATCTTCCTCCCAAAAATCCTCAACAAGTCTCCGACACCACTATCCATCTCCTTGCCAAAGAGGGATTTATAAAAATCCACAGCATGAGACAGGAGTTTGTCATTATCTTCTTCCCAACCATTTTCAGTCTCCAAACCTACTATTCTTTTTTTTCTATGTCTCTGGTTGGCTATAGCCTGGAAATAGGCTGTATTCTTGTCCCCTTCAAGAATATTCCTGTCTCTAGACCTTTGTTTGGCCTTGATTTCCTCTAACCTCCAGATAGCTTCAAGCTCACGAGGTTATCTCCTTCATCCTATTCTTTTTCGGCCACACTAAGGGCCCTCTCCTCCTGTATGATATCAAACCTATCCAGGACTCCTTAAGGAGTTCCTGTTTTGTTTTCCTAATATTGGCATTAATATTTATGGACCACCCTTTAAGTTTTTTTCTTATGAGCCCGGTTTTGAACGCCCAAATATCAAGGGGATCTTCAAAAGCACAAGGGGTATTCCAAATATCCCTTACCACCCCCTAAAAGTCTGGTTGTTCTAGCCACCACTTTTCAAATCTAAAAAGAGAAGGTTTCTTAGGAATCTTATCTCCTAAGTTAAGCATGAGTGGAACATGGTCACTTACACCTCTAGGATTGGCTGTCACAAAAGCAAGAGGAAATTTTTGCTCAAAGTTTAAAGTACAAAAGATTTTATCCGAGGCGACCAAAGTAGGATCATCCCGATTATTTGTCCAAGTATAGGATCTAGTAGAGTTCTTAAGCTCTAAGAGGCCCCATTTGTTAATCAAATCCTTTAGAGCGTCAGGCCCACCTTTGGTTAATAGAACCCTTATTTTTTTTTCCTCAGCAAGGATGATGTTAAAATCACCACCCATAACTGTTGGGCCTTCCCGTTAGCTAGGAGTTCTTCTATCTCTACAAGGAAATCAGCTTTTCCTTCATCATAAAGGGGACCCATAAACCACTACCAGCCTCCACGATATTTGTTGTATTTGCTAGGAGTATATTGCAAGCGCCAATCGAATGTGAATGTACTACGTTGCGGTTCTGAGAGAATATGTACATAATAAGGAGCGGATCGGAATCACTGCGAGAGGCCGCCATCACGTGACATCGACCGGCGACCGAGAATCCTATGACTTGACGACCCTAGTCTGTATGCAATGTGTGAGAAACCAATATTATTAATTTATTATGAATAACATTCAGAAATATATATTGTTCTATATGACGGTTTTGCGAGACTAGTGACAACAAAGATTATAATTAGACGATAACAAGGGGAGGATATATATCTCAAGTTGGAGGTAACGACGAACCCGCCCCTAAACAATACTCAACTCGACTATACTAGCTAGTCGCGATTATGCGACGCTGGCGTACGGATGCATGGATGCGATACATATCCATTGTTTTCATATCGGATCATCACATGCCTAGTCATTGATCGTACATATATATATCTGAGCGATGTTTGTGCACACTTGCACGTATATACACCTAACACAACATCTCTTCTTTGAGTGTGTAGTGGCCAAACAATTGTGGGAATGCATGTCTGGAGTTTGTGAAAGGAAAATAGGAGACGATTTTATTTACGTAGGACAAATGTGGCTGAGTAATATAAAATTTATGATAGATAATTTGTTGGGAGGTGACCCTCGTAGCTCCCCCGGCAGCTCCTTGAATCTAGCAAAGATTCAAACCCTCTTTAGGCGCCGACAAGGCCCGCCCGGGCGAAGCTAATTCTTTTTGTCTCGGGCATACAGCTAAACCCCACGGCGGAGGTTCGAGGAGAGTCTACGACGGACCCGACAACGGAGGTCCCTGGGACTCTACGTCCGAGCCCGGCCTTGGCGAGGACCAAGATGTCCCGGCGAGGCCCTCATGCTTAGGGGGCTTAGGAAGCCCCCCAGCCACCGCCTCCGCGCCCCCGGAGGAACCCCCCGCGAGGCGAAGGACCCGAAGGAGCCCCGCGGCAAGGCCCCCGACACGGGCTTAGGAAGCCCCGCCTCCGCGCCCGGAGGAACCCCGCGAGGCGAAGGACCAAGGAGCCCCCGCCCTGGCAAGGCCCCGCGGCACAGGCTGAGGAAGCCCCGCAGCCACCGCCCCCGCGCCCCTGAGGAACCCCGCGAGGCGAAGGACCGAAGGAGCCCCGCGGCAAGGCCCCGCGCACAGGGGGCCAGGAAGCCCCGCGCAGCACCGCCTCCGCGCCCCGGAGGAACCCCGCGAGGCGGCGCGACTGAAGGAGCCCCGCGGCAAGGCCCCGCAGCACGGGGGCAAGGAAGCCCCGCAGCCCCACCGCCTCCAAGCCTCCCGGAGGAACCCCCCGCGAGGCGGCGACCGTAAGGAGCCCCGCGCACAGGGGCCCCGGAAGCCCCGCAGCCACCACCTCCGCGCCCCGGAGGAACCCCCCGCGAGGCGAAGACCGAAGGGAGCCCCGCGGGCAAAGCCCCGCGCACAACAGCATGGAGAGCCTCGCAGCCACCTCCGCGCCCCAGGGCCAAGACAAAGCAGCCACGTCCGGGTGGTGGCGGCGGCGATGGACGAAATGAGTTGTAGGGCAACCAAAGGTTTGTCATGTTCTTTTACCATTGTACCCCTAGGTAGAGAATGTACGAGAATGCCCCCCCAGGCCCCAAAGTGGCATGATTGTAAAGAGATGTCCTTCCTTGTAAAAACACCACCCGGCCGGCCAGCGCCTATAAATACGCGAGCGACTTCGTATTCGAGGGGCGGTTGGTGGCAAGTTTTATTGCCATATAATCGAAATAGCCCTTGTGTTATTCTTTCATCCACGTCACGCACAAACGTTTGTCTCACCCCTCGCAGGAAACCCTCGCCCCTCCTCCCGCTACCCCGTAGTGAAGGCCGAGGGGCGTGAGTGATCCCCACGCTTGGCGCCGTCCGTGGGGGACCGATCGAAAAGTCACAAAAACTCTACCCTCGCTCCGCCCGGCTGGCGGAGCAACACTCACCGTGCCACCTCCGATGGCACTCCGAACTTTTCCCCTATGCTTTGTTCTTGCTCAATCATATACACCTAGCTTACTCATATCTACGATGGGACTAATGGATCTTTTCACCATTTTTTCTTTCTTTTTTTCCTCACCGCCGAGGAGGCCACCTTTGCGCCGATTGCGCACCATCGCCACAACTTAGTATACCTACCTTTGTCGGCGAGGCAACCCCCGGGCTTGGGTTGGCGTAACCTTTGCCCCGCAAGCAACCTCACAGAAGAAGCGACCCCGCAGCGCAGGCGCCACCGCCGAAGGACGAGACCCCTACAGCGCTGGGTCCCCCCCACGAGAAGGGCGACCCACGCAGCACGAGTGCGCCACCCGGCGAAGGGCGAGACCCTCGCAGCTCGGGGTCCCCCCCAACGAAGGGCGACTTTCCCTCGCAGCGCCGATGGTGCCACCTCCGAAGGACGACCCCTCACCGCAGCGCGGGTGCCACCGATGAGGAGGGCGACTCCGCAGCGCCGAGGGCGCCACCACCGGGCGACGAGAACCCCGCAGCGTGGGCTGCCCCCCGATGAGGAGGGCGACCCCGCGCAAGGGCGCCACCATCAAGGATGAGACCTATGCATGCAACAATGCGTCTTCAACCCCAAAGACAAGTCAAGGTGTGCCCGTCGGCGAAGACCTTCTCGCGAGGACACCGATTTGCCCTCCCGCGGCGAGCTAAGTACTCAAAACGCCTCAATTTGCATGAAACATGTACGCACATGACGCGCATATATTCATATCAACCCCGCGGGAACATATCGCATACTAACCCCCCCGCCAAGTCCTCCGTAGCGAGGCTCACATACCCCCCGCCATGGACTAAGCCATTGTGCTCATTAAGTCCGCGAAAAATATAGCATCATGTTCATATATTTACATACCTTCGCCGGGAGATGGCCTAGCGGTCTTTGCTAAGTTTGTGCGGGCCGCCGCCACCGAACAAGTCAAGATACCTCCGCATACACATGGCAAGGGACTCATCTTCGACCCCGAACGCCGACCACACCCTCGCCAACGTGATGGCAAGGGGCTCGTCTCGATTTCGGCGAACACCGGCCACACCCTCGCCAAAGATAATGGCAAGGGTCTCATCTCCGCCTCGGGGAACACCGACCACACCCTCGCCAGCATAATGACAAGGGGCTCGTCTCCGATTTCGGTGAACACCGGACACACCCTCGCCAACATAATGGCAAGGGTCTCGTCTCCGGCCTCGGTGAGCATCGACCACACCCTCGCCAGCATAATGGCAAGGGGCTCGTCTCCGACCTCGGCGAACACCGACCACACCCTCGCCAGCATCTTGGCAAGGGGATCGTCTTCGACCTCGGCGAACACCGACCACACCCTCGCCAGAATAATGGCAAGGGGCTCGTCTCCGACCTCGGCGAACATCGACCGCACCCTTGCCAGCATAACGGCAAGGGGCTCCTCTCGACCTCAATGAACACGACCACACCCTCCCGCTGTGTTGGCAAGGGGCTTGTCTCCGACCTCGGCGAACTCCAACCGCACCCTCGCCAGCATGATGGCAAGGGGCTCGCCTCCGAAAGCGGGGGATCCAACCCCACCCTTGCCAGCGTCGTGGCAAGGGGCAGGGCGCCAGCTAAGTTACTCAAACAACTGCTCAAAACAACCTCCGTAGCAAGATCAGTGCGGTCCAAATACAAGTTATTACCACCCTTGTCGCATGTTTTAAACCCCAAGAATACCAAAATCATTTTGAGCTAACATGCAGGTCATCAGCTCTGTACATATGCTCTCTCCTTCCAAAACTAATCCTTTATAGAATTCTATCTATTTGGTTGCAGGGTCTTCACAACTCACAAGGTAACACCCTCCTTGAAAATTTTATACCTCCGCACCCATCTAAGTTACCTTTGTAGCCACAACACTATATATCTCCGAATGAAAATTTCATATCTCCGCACCCTTTGCTCCCATCTAAGTCACCCCCGAGCTTACAACACTTTATACCTCTGCATGAAAAATCTTATGCCACGTTGATCTCATCTACTCCTGTGAAGAGCAGTGCATCTCAAAGCAGATCTCATCAAATTTTCACCAAGCTACATAATGGGACGTCACACTTGCCCAAGACCAACCTCCGCTCTCAAAAGCAAATCTTGCGAGGTCACTTTGTCACTTCACGAAAGGGGTGGGGTGGCGACACCTTGCCCTCATCGGCACAGAGAAAAGCACAAGGATTGGTACCGCCCCGCGGAGCAGCCGACTCCGCCTCGGGCTCCACCAAACCTCCGCAAAGAGTTAACCCTGCAAGCTCGAGTATGAGCAAAGGCGGGAGGCAAGCAAAATACAGGGGACCTAAACTTGGCTCATTCGGAGCCTCATCACTATTGGTTGTGGTGTTTCTCTTTGCAGGGATCTAAACTTGGCTCATTCGGAGCCCCATTACTAGTTGTGGTGTTTATTTTTGCAGGGATCTGAACTTGGCTCATTCGAGCCTCATCACTATTGGTTGTGGTGTTTCTCTTTGCGAGGGGATCTGAACTTGGCTCATTCGAGCCTCATCGCTATTTGTCGTGGTTGCCTTTTGCGGGGATCTAAACTTGGCTCATTCGGAGCCCCATTACTTGTCGCGGTGTTTGTCTTTGCAGGGATCTGATCTTGGCTCATTCGGAGCCTCATCACTGTTGGTTGTGGTGTTTGTCTTTGCAGGGATCTGAACTTGGCTCATTCGGAGCCTCATCACTATTTGTCGTGGTTGCCTTTGCAGGGATCTAAACTTGGCTCATTCGGAGCCCCATTACTTACTGTGGTGTCTGCCTTTGCAGGAATCTGAACTTGGCTCATCCAGAGCCTCATTACTACTTGTAGTGGTTGCCTTTGCAGGGGATCTAAACCCGGCTCATTCGAGCCCCATTACTACCCATCATGATTGCTTTTGCGAGGGACCCAAACGTGGCTCATTCGAGCCCCATTACTATCTGTCTTAGCAATGTTTGCAGGGACCCGACTTTGGTTCATTCGAACCCCCACTACTATGTTTTTTGTTTACTCTCAGAAGGAACCGACTTCGGTCCTCTCGGACCCTCATAATGTACTTACTTATACATAGAATACCACACCTTCGCTGTCAATTGCTTACTTTACCTTGGCAAATTTACATATTCACAGTACCATCACTTTCTTATTTCATCGTACAACCAAAAGTCGGGCACCCGGCAAAACACGATTGGGGTCCGCAAATTCCCCACCCCGCGCGCTCCGAGTATGGGCGACGCGGAGGTAACTAAAAGCCGGGCACCCGGGCAAGATACGACAGGGGTCCGCAAATTTCCCCCCCGCGCGCCTCCGAGTATGGGCGACGCCGAGGTAACCAAAAGTCGGGCACCCCGCAAGATACGACAGGTCCGCAAATTTACCCCCGCGCGCTCCGAGTATGGGCGACGCGGAGGTAACTAAAAGTCGGGCACCCCGGCAAGACACGACAGGGGTCCGCAAAATTCTACCCCGCGCGCCCCGAGTATGGGCGACGCGAAGGTAACCAAAAGTCGGGCACCCCGGGCAAGATACGAGGGGGGTCCGCAAAATTCTACCCCGCCTCCGAGTATGGGCGACGCTGGAGGTAACCAAAAGTCGGGCACCCCGGCAAGACACGACAGGGTCCGCAAAAATTTACCCCGCGCCCGAGTATGGGCGACGCGGAGGTAACCAAAAAGTCGGGCACCCTCGGGTAGTCAACCCTCGCGGCCCGAGTATGGGCGACGCGGAGGTACCAAAAATTATGCACCTTGGCAAGACATGTCGGGACTTGCGGTTCAACCCCGCGCGCCCGAGTATGGGCGACGCCGAGGTACCAAAAAGTTATGCACCTTGGCAAGACATGTCGGGACTTGCGAAAGCTCAACCCTCGCGCCCGAGTATGGGCGACGCGAGGTACCAAAAAGTTATGCACCTTGGCAAGACATGCCGGGGACTTATGGTTCAACCCTTGCGCGCTCCGAGTATGGGCGACGCGGAGGTACCAAAAAAGTTATGCACCTTGGCAAGACATGCCGGGGACTTGCGAAGTTCAACCCTCGCGCGCTCCGAGTATGGGCAACGCGGAGGTACCAAAAAAGTTATGCACCTTGGCAAGTCACGCCAGGAGCTGGTCAAGCTCAACCCCCGCGCGCTCCGAGTATCGACGACGCCGGAGGTAACCAAAAAGTTCTGAATGGTGAAGATCTACCTCCGTGGCGCCCGGTCCGGGCGGCGGAGGAAACCAAAAGTTGTGCACCTTGGCAAGTCACGCCCGGGGTTGGTCAAAATTAACCCCCACGCACTCGAGTATGGGCGATGCGGAGGTAACCAAAAAGTTGTGCATGGTGAAGATCAACCACCGCGCGCTCCGAGTATGGGCGACGCAGAGATTACCAAAAAAGTTGTGCACCTTGGCGAGACACACCAAGGGCTTGCAAAACCTAAACCCTTGCACACTCCAGGGGTGAGTAGCGCGGAGGCACTTAAAGTCGAGCACCTCGACAAAACACGCCAGGGGCTCGCAAAACCCATACCTCCATGCACTCCAGGGGCGAGTAGCGCGGAGGCACTCAAAGTCGAGCACCCCGACAAAACACGCCAGGGGCTCGCAAAAACCCAAACCTCCGTGCACTCAGGCGAGTAGCGCGAGGCACTCTAAGTCGAGCACCCCGACAAAACACGCCCGGGGCTCCAAAAACCTAAACCCCCCACAAGACTAAAGGGGTGAGTAGCGCGAGGCACTCAAAGTCGAGCACCCCGACAAAACACGCCAGGGGCTCGCAAAACCTAAACCCTCGTGCACTCCAGGGGTGAGTAGCGCGGAGGCACTCAAAGTCGAGCACCCCGACAAAACACGCCAGGGGCTCGCAAAACCTAAACCCTCGCGCACTCCAGGGGTGAGTAGCGCGGAGGCACTCCTCAAGTCCAAAGACCCCGACAAAACACGCCCGGGGGCTCGCAAAAACCTACGCCGGGGCTCCCAAAATTCAAACCTCTACGCACTCAGAGGGTGAATAGCGCAGAGGTACCTAAAGCTGAGCACCCCGCCAAGACACGTCGGGGGCTCACAAAACTCAAACCTCCGCGCACTCCGAGGGTGAGTAGCGCAGAGGGCACCTAAAGTTGAGCACTCCGCCAAAACATGCCTGGGGCCCGCAAAACCCAAACCTCCGCGCACTTCGGGGATGAGTAGCACCGGGGCACCTAAAGCCGAGCACCCCACCAACATGCGTCGGGGGCTCGCGAAAACACACCTCGCACACCCATAGCCTCGCAAAAATCCAACCTCCAAAAAGTCCAAATGAGCCTCGCTAAAAAGAAGGGGCGCCATCAAGACCACGTCTAGCTCTCCCCAAAGAAAGTCCAAATGAGCCTCGCTAAAAGAAGTGGGGGCGTCATTGCGACTATGTCAAGCCCGGCCCCAGCCAAAGTTCAGTGAGCCTCGCTAAAAAGAAGTAGGGGGCGTCGCTGCGACCATGTCTAGCTCTTCCAAAACCTTCGAAAAAAAGTCCAGCGAGCCTCACTAAAAAGAAGTAGGGGCATCGCTGCGACTACGTCTAACTCTCTTCAAAACACCAAGGTCTGGTACATCATATCAACCCAAGAGAAATCACATAAAACATTGCAAGGATAAACATAGGGCAACGTTCCAACCCCCTCCGCAATCCAACACAAGTCGATGGTCCATCACATAGAGCCCAAAAGGCACACTACATAGCAAGCGTTCCTCCGCTAAAAAGTTGAGCACCCCGCCAAGACACGCCGGGGGCTCCCAAAATTCAAACCTCTACGCACTCAGAGGGTGAATAGCGCAGAGGTACCTAAAGCTGAGCACCTCGCCAAGACACGTCGGGGGCTCACAAAACTCAAACCTCCGCGCACTCCGAGGGTGAGTAGCGCAGAGGGCACCTAAAGTTGAGCACTCCGCCAAGACACGCTGGGGGCTCGCAAAACTCAAGAATGTGCGCACTCCGAGGGTGGGTAGCGTGGAGGTAACCGAAATTGAGCACCCTAGCAAGACACGCCAGGGGCTTCGCAAGAACTCAACCCCCGCGCCCTCCGAGTGTGGGTAGCACGAGGTAACCGAAATCGAGCGCCCGGGCAAAACGCCCCGGGCTTGCAAAACTCAATCCCCGCACGCTCGGAGTATGGGTAACGACCCGCAAAACCAAAACCTCCGAAAAGTCTAGCGAGCCTCGCTAAAAAGAAGTAGGGGGCGTCGCTGTGACTAAGTCTACCGAAAACCTCCGAAAGTCCAAATGAGCCTCACTAAAAGAAGTAGGGGCGTCGCCGTGACTAAGTCCAGCAAAAAAACCTCCGAAAGTCCAAATGAGCCTCGCTAAAAAAGAAGTAGGGGGCGTCCGCCGCGACTAACTCTACCAAAAAACTCCAAAAGTCCAGCGAGCCTCGCTAAAAAGAAGTAGGGGGCGTCGTTGCGACTAAGTCTACCGAAAACCTCCGAAAGTCCAGCGAGCCTCGCTAAAAAGAACCAGGGGGCCTCGTTGCGACTAAGTCTAATGAAAACATCCGCAATGCTCCGCGGGTGAGAGTTTCTGTGAGCTCAACCAACCCCACTGCACCCTTAAACACAATAGCCTACAACGATTCACCAAGGGCCACAACAACCCCGAAGGGTGAGAGTTTACAACAACCCCGAGGGGTGAGAGTTTACAACAACCCCGTAGGGAGCATATCACAAAGAAACAAACTGATGCAACATAGACACAACACAACCGCCAAAACCCCGCGCTAGGTGCACAACCCCCACCCCCAACCACCACCACCACGATCTCAACAAAGGCTTCCAACACATCGTCAACAAGGTGCACCGCAACCCTCTCCACGAACCCTGCCATGTCCACCACTTCCACCTTCAGCCTAGACCCGAGCAACCGTCATCCGAACCAACTCCGCCCCGCGGTTCACCCGACAGACCAACGGCCCCAAAGTATAGGCGAGGCCCTAACAATAGGAAGGGGCCCCCCTGAACCCAGCGCCGAAACCCGCCGCATATCTCTAACACCAAGATCCACCGGCTCAATCTTGGGCACCACCACCGCACCCCGCCATCCACCCTCTCGAAAAACCCGATAGGGAGCAACAGCTTCTGCGAAAAAAAAAAACGCCAAGCCCCTCGAAGTCAAATCGAAGGGTCGCATCAAAGATTCACTTCAACCCGGCCAGGCCCTGAAAAACACGCACCTGGTCGGGCCCACTCAGCGCCAAGATCGAGAGCCGGGGCCGGCCAGCGAGGGCGGGCGCGCTGGCGCGGCCCAGACACCGCGTCCGCTTCCCTCCGACAAAGTTCGCCGCTCGTCCCGACGCCGTCAACCCAAACCCTCGAGGGCCGCTTGTTGGGGAGGTGACCCTCGTAGCTCCCCCCAGGCAGCTTGAATCTAGCAAAGATTCAAACCCTCTTTGGCGCCGACAAGGCCCGCCCCGGCGGTTAATTCTTTTGTCTCAGCATACACCGAACCCCGCGACGGCGGAGGTTCGAGGAGAGTCTACGATGCACCCCCGCACAATGGAGGTCCCGCCGGACTCTACGTCCGAGCCCAGCGCGGCGGAGGACCGTAAGATGTCCGGGCGAGGCCCTCGCGGGCATAGGGGGCGAAGCCCCGCAGCCACCGCCTCCGCGCCCGGAGGAACCCCCGCGAGGCGAAGGACCCGGGAGGAGCCCCGCGGCAAGGCCCCGCGCACACAGGGCGAGGGCCCCGCCTCCGCGCCCCGGAGGAACCCCGCGAGGCGGCGACCGGGGATGAGCCCCGCGGCAAGGCTGCGGGCACTGGGGCTTAGGAAGCCCCAGCCCACCGCCCTCCGCGCCCCGGAGGAACCCCGCGAGGCGAAGGGACCAGAGGAGCCCCGCGGGCAAGGCCCTCGGCACACAGGCTTAGGAAGCCCGCAGCCACCGCCTCCGCGCCCCGGGAGGAACCCCGCGAGGCGAAGGACCCGCGCGAGCCCCGCGCGCAAGGCCTCGCAAAGACGGGGGCGAGGAAGCCCCGCAGCCCACGCCTCCGCGCCCCCCGGAGGAACCCCGCGAGGCGAAGGACCGAAGGAGCCCCGCGGGCAAGGCCCCGCGGCACAACAGCCCGGGAGAGCCCCGTAGCCGCCACCTCCTCCGCGCCCCAGGGGCCAAGACAAAGCAGCCCGCGTCCCAGGGTGGCGGCGGCGATGGACGAAATGAGTTGTAGGGCAACCAAAGGTTTGTCATGTTCTTTTACCATTGTACTCCTAGGTAGAGAATGTACGAGAATGCCCCTACGTGGCCCAAAGATGACAGTGATTGTAAAGAGATGTCCTTCCTTGTAAAAACACCACCAGCCGGCCAGGCGCCTATAAGTACGGGCGAGCGACTCGTATTCAGGGACGGTTGGTGGCAAGTTTTATTGCCATATAATCGAAACAGTTCCTTGTGTTATTCTTTCATCCACGTCACGCACAAACGTTTGTCTCACCCCTGTGGGAAACCCTCCCCTCCCTCCCGCTACCCCCCGTAGCGAAGGCCGAGGGGGCAGGAGTGATCCCCACATAATTGTTTCTATATGTTGCAGCCCTATGGGGGCTTTGGAAACTAACATGTACCATTTGTATTCAGGGTGTTCCTTGGCTATGAGTGAGAAACTTAATCATGGCAATAACAGTGATGGTGCAATCATGGTAATCCTGTGTCCCCAATTCAAAAGCTGGAATTTGGGAGGAAACTAAACAAAAGATGAAGGCTATTGCAACAAGACCCACAAGAATCACTGGATGAATCAAGTTGAGGAGAAGTGGGATATCTTCTGTTCCAGAATGCAATCGGTGGCAAGGTGTTGAATATTCCAAATGAAGTGAAAGCAAAGTTTGCTAGAGATGGTCTTCATCGATCACTCGCCTCGCCTGCTTACTTGCAGTTGGCGGCCATGGATGCCATGGAGGCGGTGGCCAACTAGGTAGCACATGCATGCTACCTTGTTGCTTAATTAGAACTGTCCGAGAGGTCACGAGATACATATAATTCCATGCGCAGGCGCAGAGGCGCAGGCAAACGTATGTAGCCACAGTACGATTCTCAGTCACAAAAACGTACCGTACTCAAGTTATAGGATTCTGGATTCCGCGTCCGCGGTCACGGGAGTACTACGCGAACGTGTTTTGGCCACGCGGGCAGGCGAGTTGCGTTACGCCGCGGGCACGGAGGGCTGGTGCATTCGCCGGCACGCACGGGATCTCTAGGCTCTGGCTACTCTCGATCTGATGATCCACGGCTGCACCATACGCTTTGTGCAGTTGTATGGTCGTCACAGTTACGTAGCGATGTTCTCGATCGATCTGTATTATTAGCCATCACGTAGACCGCGCCGCGTACGTATTTTATTATGAGGATTAATTATTCGTGCCGTGTTGTGTCGGGTGCGAGGACGTACTCAGTAGCTAGCTTTCTAATTTGTTTCCATGGGATTTATTTACTGTCCATACTCCATAATGCATGATAATTATTCTCGTTGCCAAGATCATCCTAAGACTTAACAAAAAAAATTGCTGCCTACGTCCAGTATCGGTATCGATCGAAATGTACGTCCCTCTCATATATAAAATGAAATATAGTATATATACATACACATGATGATGATATAGTACATACATATAGTACAGTACGGAATATATGTGTAATAAAAATAACCAAATAATGACCCCTAGCTAGCTTGAGGACGTACACGCAATATAAGATGATCACTAACTCAGACACGGCCGATACTTTCCGGTGACACGCATGGAATTCCGCGACTGCATGCACATGCATCATTGCATGCGTTGACGTACCGCGGACGCGCTATATATAGCAGCTACACTAGTCGACGTACGACGTTCGTTCAGGCGCGGTATTTTTATGGCAAGTCGCGGGTGTCGCCAGTGCCACCTCCATCACCTACGCAAAATACCTCGTTCGTGTCATAGAGCCAGTGTACCTCAGCTCTCTACTATATCGATCCGTGTCTATATATATATATATATATATATATATATATATATATATATATATATATATATATATAGGGTCATTCTATTGGGAGCCCAGGGCTTTCAATATCTATGGAGAGCCCCAGCCAGCCCCCCTAGTCAGCCCAACCATTCAGGTCTGCAATGCTCACATGCGTCTCGAGTGGTGAGGACCAGCCACCAACACGCATAAAATCCCAGGTCGACACTGCTTAGAAATGTTTTTTTTTTTTTGGCGACGATGCATAAAAAAGCAATGGTTGAGTGAATTAAAATGAATTCAGCACTGCATAAAAACCTCTCCGCAATTAGCTGCTCCACCAGACACCACCTGACACATGGGGACAAAGACTGACACGTGCATGCAGGCATGCATCCCATCGAATCTCTTTGGTTTTTTCACTATAATTTTTCAACGAACCATCCGATTTAAAAACCGTTTTCACTATTGAACTCTTAACATTTTTATGCACGATTCAAGATCCATTGTGAATATTTTTTGAAATTTTTTGAAATTCAAAAATTTGTGTATGAGGATAAAGAGTTTTATGCTACTGTCTGCGCGTAGAATCTTGCGAGGGAGTGCATAGCAACATGATAGGTGCTCATGTGTCCTCTAAAATTAGAAATTTGAATCACCACAATTAAATCATAGGAAATGAAAGTTGATTGCATCCATAAAATCACTTGTTGAATATGCGTAGAGCAGTTAATATGTAGAGCATAGAATCTTATGAGCGACTGCATAAAAATTTGTTAGGCGCTCTCGTCTCCTCCAAAAACTTGAAATTTAAATCATGGCACCTAACTCATAGCACTTGAAGACATTGGATGCATAGAATCACTTGTCAAGATGCGTATAACCATTTTAACACAGACATTGCGTAGGAATTTATGATTGGATGAATAATAGTTTCACATTTTGTCATGTAAAAACCTCTCCACAACACAAACATTCCACATGACAACTGTGATTGACTCCAACAGCGTGCTTCTCAATATGGAGTATATTTTTTTGAATAAACTTGGAGACGATCTGGTCTACACATATAATCTTGTGAGCGAGTGCATAAAAACATGATAGACCATCTCCTCTTCAAAATTTGAAATTTGAATCACAACACTTGACTCATAGAGTGTACAAACATAGGCTTGAAAGCATAAAATTAAGTTGAATCAGGCTTGAAAGCATAAAATTAATTTGAATCAACTCCACATAAACGCAGTTTTATGCTACCTTCTACGCATAGAATCTTGTGAGCGAGTGCATAGCAACAAAAATCATTGTGGATGGTGGTGGTGGTGGGGAAGGGGTCGTCGTCTACATCGGCGATGGAATGGGTTGGCGAGGGAGGAGCGTCGCCCGTCCGTCGCGGGAGGCAGCACCGTCTAGGGCCTCGAGGTCCAGGTCACAGGAAACTCCAGGACCTCGTAGTTCTCGCGTGTCGGTGCTCCAAAGCGCGATGTCGCGCACTGCTGGCCGGTTGTGGCTGTGTGGCCACCTCCGGGAACTCCTGTTCACATGATACAGCAGTCTTACATTTTAGTGGGGAGAAACTTGTACACACGAAGCATAAAACTAGTACACTTAAAGCATAAAATTCATAGGTACTACCGAGACGTTGGTTAAATGATATGAATAAACAATGCATAGACATAATTAAATGATATGAATAAATAGGCATATAAACATATGGCTAAGATAAAGAATTATGCATAAAAATTACCAACTTCTATGATTTTTGCAGCTTTTGTAGCTCACAAATACCACTGAAATCCTCATAAATTAGTGCACACCAAGACCATGATGCCACTTCTATTGCAGCCCAAAATTAAAATATTTTTTTTTTATAAATTCATTGCAGACACGCTAGAGAAGCATAAAAAGTTTAAATCAAAACTACATAGATTAGGCATATAAGCAATTGTAGTCCTCTGCAAATTGTGCGTAGAAACCACTCTAGTTCAAAGATAGAGGCAAGTAATCACAACTTATGCATATAAACCTATGTTTACAAGGCATAATAGCAATATTATATGGGAATATAAAGTTTCATCATGCATGAAAACTTTGAATCATACGGACATTGTGCATATAATCATGCAATCAAGTTAAATTGAATATAGTAGGGAATTAGGGATCATATCAGAGTGAACAGAATAGCACAATAAAGCATATTTTTTTATATTATATGCCACGCATCATTGTCATTTATGCTAGTGCCAGGTATATTAGTGCAAAAGCATCATAGTCAATGATCAAGGTTAATGGGGTGTCTCACTTAAAGAGCTTTTTTAACTATTACATGCAATCATGACGATGTCTTTGTATAGTCCAATGTAATTTAAATTGGTGGTGCAAGTGACTTGAGAGGGCCATGTATGTCAATAATATATGACCAGTTTAGTATGCAACATCACATGAAAACTAGGAGCAAAACCTATTAATAGCTAAACAAACTCAATATTGAAAGGAGCAAAGGATTGTCATAAAAATACATCACATTATTATGCATTCAAAAAAATAAGATTTCAATTTCTATGCATTCAAAGATTAAGATTTCAATTTCAATTTCTATGCATCAAATTAAGATTGAAAAATAGCTTTCATGACCACAGTAGCATCCAAAATAACCTAGGGTGTTATGTATCCAAAATAAATTTCAACAGTAGCATCGATGCACAGGTTGGAATTTACAAGCTAGCATATCTACTTTAGTCCTCACCTAGTTGCTCAAGTCAGCGCTACCAGTGTCAACGGTGACCCGAGGAAAAAAAAATAGATCGGTAACTCTGAGAACCTGCATGCAACAATGGAGGGACAACGACATGTGTAAAAAAATTATACCTGTAAGCATAACAACCAAAGGAACACAAAAAGAATTCTAGAAAATGCATGGATAGTCACCAAAGAACCAGAAAAAAGAGGATTGAGGAGGCTAAGATCAGAGGAGCATCAACCCCGTGCCTTCAGCCACCATGAGGATCAGCAGTCACCACAAGAAGCAGTAGTCAGCAAGAGCATGATAGTCACCACACTGGTACCTCGCCTCCATTTCTCCATGAACCTGAACCTACAGAAAGCATAGAAACATCCTAGGTCCAAGAAAATTATGCCACCGCATAAAAAGTCTCCTAACAATGCATGGATAATTGCTCAAATCAAAGCATAGAAAATTTATTAGATTAAGGTATGCATGCATCGTGAATTTATTAAGGTATACATCACATCAAGAAATGGATGGCTCACCAAGAAAGAAGGAAATCTAAAAAGCTCCAGATGATTTTCAATATAACATAAGCCATGACATGCAAATGAGCACCTGCGGCATGAGCATGACCGTTGAAGCTCCATAATTTTTTATGCATATTAATCAAAGCAAAAATGGACTAATTGGGTCACAATTTTAACAGCATAGAAACTTGCTTAAACATGGCATAACAAATCGATCACATTCGCATCCAAAATATCCCAGGTTGCTATGCATCTAAAATAAGTTTCAACAGCACATGGCAACACAATTAACGCATGTTGCTATTAACATTACCACAGTAGCACCGATGCACTAACCTAGGCTAGCATATCTACACCAGTCCTCACCTGGCCGGATGCCCACAATCCCACTGGCACCATAGCCAGCCTTAGCTCAGCGACGACCGCTTCCCATGCGAGGCACAACCAGCGCTACCCCGCTCTCCTGCACAAATCCAACTGCGTTTTTAGGTGCATTCCAATAATGCATAGAAATGTGCAGCAGTCCTAACAAAATATTTTATATGTATGTTGCTATGCATAGAAACATTTAGAATGCAGAACATCATCTAAGTTCTCCAATTTGGAAAAGAAACTAATCAACAATTTAGTACTTTATTAGTAATATCTACAACTACCGGCTCCCTACTTCTACTCGTTCAAGCAAAAGAATTATGCATGCAAGCATATGGCTCAAGAAACATATAAAAATGCCTATATGCATTAAAAAGCATTTGTTGTAAAAATATCTCACTGAGATGGACATGGAGCATTAAAAATAATTGCCTATATGCATAGAAACTAATGCATTCAAGTGCAAAAAAGCAAAATTGTCACTCGCTAGATGCATCAATATTCCAAATCAAAATTGCATGGAAACCATGGGCTAGTGCACAGATAGCATTGCATACAAATTTATTGTAATGATAAGTAAAATGCATACAAAGTTACAATTTATTTACAGTTTAGCCCCTGCAGTATAAAATGATGCAGTACATGCACCACGAGGAATAATTATGTTCCGGCCCAACAAAACAAAAAAATAGCGTAGCACAACTGCATATGAACCTAAGGTTAGTGCTATAAATTTGTATTACCATCTACATTAAAAGACTTGCTAGCAGGGATACAGTTAACTACAAAACATTGATGCAATGGCCAGCAGAGTGCATATACAGAGCCAATGGTGATGCAGAAATAGTTTCAGCAACGATGCATATATTGTAACTAGATAGCAAAAGCCGAGTGAAGGAAAACCGAAAGGCTTGTCCACTGATCAGGTAGCTACGGCCATTGGTACTGCCTGTAGCAATGAAATCCAGACTAGATTTTAATGCCAAAAACTTCAATTACGATGCATCCAATGATCTACTAATTTTTGGGAGAAAAACCATAATTTCTATGCATAGAAAACAAGAGTAATGAAGCATAAAAAATCCATCTGTAGCCATTTAGTAGTACTACTATCACGAGAAGCACAAAAAATTCCACTTGCTGCTCACCGTGCTACAGAGTAGAGCAGCAGCCTCCACTCCCCATCCAGACTTGTTCGTCCCGCTTGAAGGTTGCTCCTGCCTGCTGCTTGCGACACGATCTGAGCCTGCAAGAAATAGAGCCCAAAATATTATTATGATTAAAGTGCATTAGGCGGTGGAATGGATAGGTGCTTCGCCGGCTCACGGGATAACCAATGTGCGTGTATAAGATGAAATTAACGAACTCACCTGGATCTGGAGGCAAGATCGGTCCAGCAAGACCACCGTAGCACAGCCATCAACGAGAAACAGGCTTCGCGAGCTTAATCCACCAGATCCGAGTGGTAGGCGGCGGGGTCGGCAGCTTCGGCAGGCCCGCCAGATCCTGCCTTCTTCTCCGTCTTCTTCGGCAGCTTGGGGCCGGGACCCATGGCCCTCTGCAGTGCGGCATCGAGTGCCTCAGGGACTAGTTGCCCGACACGCTGCTAGCCGCCGCCGGCCGGCAGGTCCGTCCGTCCCGGACCTCCGCTTCGCGAGCACGGAGACGCAACCGCACCGGAACCGTGGCTGCTCGGGCTGCCGCCGACGAGCCGCACGGGAGGAAGCGGACGGCTCATGGTTGCTAGCCGCTGCCTCGCCTCTCCTGCGTGTGGGCCTCCAGAGCCGCCGTGTGCCTCTACCCTGCCTGCCAACGACCTGCGCGCCCACATGGCCGCGGCTCGAGCCGCCGCACGCTCGCGCCCCGGCCGGTGTTGGGGCGCCGTCTGCCGCCTCGCAATCCAGGGGCCGGCGAGGGTGGCGCGCCGAGGACGAGCTCGCACTGGAGGAACGCCGCGCATGCCGGTGGAGGAACTGGCCGCGCGAGGGAGGAGCGACGCCGGCGGTCATCGTGGTGGGGGTCACCGCGCGATACGGGTGCTGGTGAGGCCGAGGAGGTGGGGATTTGTTTTTTTTTTTTGGGATTGCTGGTTCGGGTTTTCAAATGAGTTTGAACGAGCAGCAGGTGCGGAGGGGTTTGGGCTGGCCCCACGTGCGCGGATCAGGCCAGGCAGGTCAGTGGGATCCTGGTTTGATTCAACCACGTTACAGTAGTTTGGGTCCGGGCTTTCCATACCTATTAGAAGCCCTAGGCTCCTAATATAATATATATATATATATATATATATATATATATATATATATATATATATATATATATATATATATATATATATATAAAAATATACTACATGCATGTCATTGTTGGTACGATATGCCAACGAGAGGCACCAACGACACCCATCGTTTTGACTCCATCGATCCCTCCGAATGTTGTCTACGAGATGCAGCACGGCCCCCACTTTCACGAGAAGATATATTCTTCTGTGGCTATATATATGGCCATGCATCTACAACCGCGTTGCATGCGTATACATATTTGTAATAAACTTCAACTACCTAGCAGATGGATCAATCTGTGTTGCAGCACCAACTAGTATGTAGACTCCTAGTATAAGATAAGAGATATAACTATGAGAATATGGAGGAGAATATTCTAAAAATAACTTTATAGGCATCCTCTTCGGCGTGCTTCGTTTGCCTCTTCTCTTGGCTGGTTGGTGGCTGCGTCTACCCATCGTCCTCCCTCAGGGGCGACTGTCGTGCTTTCCAGCACCTCCCCTGTGGAGACCGGGTCACTGTGGAGCTGCGGGGAGACCGTGCGTGGCGTGGTTGATGCGGGCTGACTTGCCTGGGGTTGGGGCGGTGCTGGGCTGGGCGACTTGGGCTACTTCTGATCAAGAACCTCTTCTCCTCGCCATCTGCCTTGCTCTCCTTGCTTGGGTTGGCTTCCATGGTGGGGCACTGGATTTGGCTAGTGAAAACCCTCCCTTATCAGGCCACATTGTTGGCACTCTCCTTGGGGCATTGTTAGGCATTCCAGTTTCGTGGTTGCTCCTTGTCTAGCCATGGTGTGGTGTCCCAAACTGTGATGTCTGGAGTCCAATGGTAAGTCATCGTGTTTCTTCAGCCCTTTAGTTGTTAGTTGAGTTGTTTAGTTGGGTCGTTTTCGACTAATTTGGCTCAAGTAGCGGCGTAAGTAGATGGTTGTTTAGTTGTATCAAAGTTGCACATGATGAGTGGTGCACTCTCCTCGGTTGTATGGTTTTTGGGCCCAATTTCCATGCAAAACAATGAGCTGCCGCTTGCCTTTTTTTTCCCCTTTCTTCATCTAATAGAAATTGTGGCAAAGCTTTTTGTTGTCTTTCTAAAAAATAACTATATAAGGCAATAGATGTTAATGTTTAAAAACTATTTATTTAGGGCAGCCAACATAGAAAACGTGAGATAGATTCTATATTTGTCAAATTTTCTAGGCATTACAAATAGAAATAGAAATAGGAATATATGTACTATGTAACTGCAATACCTATATATATGAAGTTATGACAAATTTATTAATACTCTAATGATCTATATGGTCTTTTTATCCATATTCATACCCCCTTTTGATGGCACATCCATGTATCTACATTAAGTTCTAACCTAATTTGTCTCGATGACATCATGAATCTAGGTTTTGATTATCAAAATTTCAACTTATTAGTTTCTACATATTTTCTATTCTAAAGTTAAGTTGAAACTCTTGTGCTTATTGTATCTTTTATTAGCCTCCTTTTATATTTTATTGGAAAAAGTCTACATCACCCCCTCAACTATGGGTGGTACACTACATAACCCCCCTCTCCCCAACCTATGAAACGGTCTATATCACCCCCTAACTTTCAAAAACCGGTCAAATTACCCCCTAAAGCAGTTTTGAAAAATCATAGTAAATCACAGAAAAAATCATAAAATGAAAAATCAAATTGTGTTAGACTCGAATGAGTAGATCTACACAATGAACATATAATATGGTATGCTTTAGTACATTTTTTTTTACAGCTATGAGGAAAAAACAGAAATTTAAAGCTACAAAGAAAAAAATGAACTAAAGCATACCATATTATATGTTCATTGTGTAGATCTACTCCCAATAGATGTTAATGTTTAAAAACTATTTATTTAGGGCAGCCAACATAGAAACGTGAGATAGATTCTATATTTGTCAAATTATCTAGGCATTACAAATAGAAATAGAAATAGGAATATATGTAGACCTATATATGAAGTTATGACAAATTTTTTAATACTCTAATGATCTATATGTTTTTATCCATATTCATACAACCCCCTGATGGCACATCCATGTATCTACATTAAGCTGAAAGCTTAGCATACATTATAGTGGATCTTGTTCTAACTTAATTTGTCTGATGGCATCATGAATCTAGGTTTTGAGTATCAAAATTTCAACTTATTAGTTTCTACATATTTTCTATTCTAAAGTTTCAACTCAACTTAACAGAAACGGTCTACACTCATGAATTAAACACACATAGACACACCCACACATACAACGAGAGATTTGTTAGGGGCCTATAGGAGCATGCATGCTATCAAATATATCCTCTGAAGCAGGCCACAACCTTTATGAACAGTGTAGCTATGCATAACAGTTTTGTGGTAGAGCTCCACACCGTCGTGATTGGTAACACCCCTCTCTATCTCTAGCACTCTCTCCCTCGTGCCCTCCCATACAATTTTCCCCAGGAAAAAAAACAAAGGTCACGTGAGTGGCAACCTTGGCGGGCCAGCTATAAAGGGCATGTTAGGTATATAAGCAGGCCGGCCCCCTCGCTGTTGGGAGGGATCAGAGCGATCGAGAGATCTTGAGAGCTAGGATCAATCGGAGGATGATGTCGAGGGAGCAGCGCAACAAGGCAGCGGCCGCTCTACATGAGAAGCTGCAGATCCTGCGCTCCATCACTCACTCCCACGCGGTAAGCACCTAGCCATGCAGCATGTGTACTAGTGTTCGTTTCTATTGTGTCTTCGTTTCTCCTGCATATTTTGCTACGATTCGATTCCATTATATTGAACATCGAACCAGCTAGTAGTCCAGTAGTACTGCAAATTGAGCATGTAGCAGTCAGCTTTCAAGCTTAGTTACTTTGGTTTCAAATAATGCTTGCTGTAGAGTACATACAGCAAGGATTAGTACCCAACCATACTGTAGTAACTGAAAGAGCAAGCAGGGGTCGACACGTAAGCCGAAGAGTATGCTATTGCTAGCTGTAAAGTATACAGAATTAGATGTCGTCCTACTATAACCATGCAAAGCAAACAATCTTTAGGCTCCATCCGGCGGCCCTTGAACAGGTGGCATGCGTCACCAGCAAACAACAGTTAATTACCTGGGACTAATTGTTCTCACAGCTGAGCGACGCCTCCATAATCATGGACGCGTCGGAGTACATCAAGGACCTGAAGCAGAAGGTCGTCAGGCTCAAGGAGGAGATGGCGTGCTGTGAAGAAGAAGCAGCATCAGGCGCTCTAGTCAAGCACAGCTCCTCCTCCTCCTCCCCGGCGGTATAGTCGTCGTATAGCTAGCATTTCATATGTTGATGATGCATATCGATCGAATTATCGATAGATCCAGTAATCCAACGCAAGTGTATGTACATCAGGTCACTGTGGAAACCCTAGCAGGGGCAGGGCACGGGTTCCTCATCAACGTGTTCTCTGACAAGAGCTGCCCCGGGCTGCTTGTTTCTATCCTGGAGGCGTTCGATGAGCTGGGCCTCAGCGTACTCCAAGCCACGGCGTCTTGTGCAGATACATTCCGCCTCGAGGCTGTTGGGGGAGAGGTAATCTGCATGCCGGTGCTACGATCGATCATCATGCATAATGTTCAGTTTGATGATCGATCGATGCGTATATATACCCACTGATACGAGACTGGGAACTACTCTATCTAATAATGTGAGCTGATGCAGAACCAGGTGGATAATGTGGATGAGCATGTCGTGAAGCAAGCCGTGATCCAGGCCATCAGGACCTGCTCCTCACCACAAGGCTGTCGCCAACAAGAGTAGCGCTACTAGATCTTCGTCTTTCTGGATGCTCTGTTACGCTGTATCCTTATTGATCTGAAGAAACAAGCTAAATCTTCAGTGAATCTGTAGCGTATATATAATTAATCTCCCATGTACAATTAATTAATTTGGCACTATATGCACTGCATGTAGGGCAACATGTCATGAGATGATATGCATGATGTTCCTTCGTTCCACTACTACTCCTCCTCCCTGATCATGGGCCATGACTAAATATATATATCACCATTTCAGATTTTCCTCTTTTCTCTCTGGTCAATTAATTATGAAGTTATCAGAGATTTGTAGACCGATAATCTCTCCGTTTCAAATTGCAAGATGCATGTTTTGGATTGATTCTTGAAGGAACATAAATTCATTGATTTCATTATGTCTAATTAAACATGTTAATAATGTATCTAAAGCTACGTGTCCAAAAAAGCCAAAACATCTTACAATTTAGAATAGCAAGCGAGGGAGTACTAATTATAAACTACTCAGATGCGCTTCGCAAACTAATATATATGACCATGAAAATTGTGATAGGTGCAGACAGAAAAGAATACTGTGCATGCAATCATGCATGGGAGCATCCATACTATATATATATATATATATATATATATATATATATATATATATATATATATATATATATATATATATATATATATATATATATATATATATAGACACACACACACACCACTGACAACAAACCAAGAGCCGAGTGGCACTACATGTACATGCAACAAGAAGACACACTGCTACTAGTACTGTTCCCTGATAGAGCCCTGTCAACGTACAGACTGTAATAAAGCTAGCTAACGGCAAACTCCTGATGATCGAGATTTGCATGCGCGCATGATTGAGTAGTAGTGTTCCCAGCTGATTGTTTGAGGATCAAGATCTGGTGGTACTAGTAGTATAGCTTATCCCAGAACCAATCAGTAGTAACTGTGCATCAGATAAGATAAGCAACCTGCTAAGTGTCGTACGGCTGGCGTGCCTGCTTGTGAAGAGTGATGACAGCCAAGCCAGGAGCACCAGGACGAGACGTCGTCGGCAGGAATCAATGCAATGAGCCGGCCGGCATGCAGACTGGAGGCTTCAGAGATTTCGTTGGCAACAAGTGAACCTGGAATGTGAGGATGAGGATAGATAGCTCCAACATCCGGGGAATGCGGCCAATGAGAAGACAGGGGAAGCGATCAAAGGCGGGACAACTGCTCACTCACGTTACTCTGGCGCCATCTCTGATCTTGGCACGCAACGATCCAGCCAACCACGACAACCGCGCGATCGAGAACGAATGAAGCCCTGCCATGCCAGCTTGCTGCTGCTCACGACGTCGACGTCGACGGATGGATACCAGCCACGCGCACTGTGCTGCTGACCTGTTGTGTGTGCGCCGCCGCCTGCGCGCGCATGCGTTTCTTGAGGGAGCAGAGTAGTAAGGCGACGGGCAGGCATGCACGGTACGGCACGGCATGGCATGACACTGCTAGGTAGCTGTAGCTACTATGCGCTCGTGATCAGGCAGCCAGCCAGATCCTGCCTGCGATGCGAATGAGACAGAGACATGCAGGGCAGGGAGACATCAGACATGCTGGCGGGGATCGTCCATATGGATGGATCGTGCAGCAGATGAAACAACGCTATATAGCTGCGGACACAAGTGTGTGTCCCGACTCCCGAGGGATAGATGGAGCCGAGAGCCTGCCCCGGCCTGCCGGAGCGGGACGCCGGCTGACCGGCCGGCCGCAGGGAATATGTCCATGTGGAGACCGGGTGTGCGGCCAGGCCAGCTAAGCTAGTAGGGTTGTCATATATCCGTCGCCTGCTATTGTATTGCTATGCTGCTGAGCTTCACCCTGCTAGTGGTCACTCACTGTTCTGTAGCTACTGGCCTAGCCATATGCATGTATAGACATGTAACACACGCGACCCTTGCGATCACGAGAGGTGTAGTAGCAGCAGCAGTACGATCTCCTTGTTGGTGCAGAGAGTGGTGCAGAGAGAGAGGTACTAATGATCACGTACGTACCACCAGTAACGAATTGATTTTTTGCGGCGGGGGCCGGATCTTTTCCGTGGCGGGCGCAATTTGCACCCGCCACGTAAATGATCCGGCCCCTGCGCCGCTCGGGGCCGCTCTTTTACGTGGCGGGCGCGTTGCGGCGCCCGCCACGCAAAAAGATCATTTTTGCGTGGCGGGCGCCGCAACGCCCGCCACGTAAAAGATATTAACCGTGGCGGGCGCGTTGCGGCGCCCACGCCACCCCGGGCTTTTTTGGCGGGCATATTAGGGCGCCCGCCACGCAAAAACCGCAGCCTATATAATCTGGACGGCCGCCTCTTCATCTTCTCCACGAACTTCCTCTTCCAACTCTTGGGGAGGTTTTGATCCAAAAAACCGAAAAAACTTTGATTTGGGTGTTTTGGTTTTGATTTGGTGGAGGAGAAGACACTAATTGGTCGATTAATGCCTCTTTTTGATCTTTCTTTCCCTCTTTTTCATCCCCTCTCTAAATCTAGAGACACATGAGGAGAGAGAAAACTGCCTTTTCTCTAGATTTAGATCTATAGTGGAACTTTTTTTTTTTTTTGGTTTGGAGGAGATAGAAAACTGCCTTTCTCTAGATCTAGATCTCTCGGTGCAACTTCATCTCTTTTTTTGGTTTTGGAGGAGAGAGAAAAACTGCCTTTCTCTAGATCTAGATCTATGGTGGGACTTCTTCTCCTTTTTTTTTTTTTTGAGTACTATGTAACGGCACTAATTAGCTTTTTGGAAGAGCAGGGGATCGATCGGGATGGAGAGGCACCGAGCCCAATCGGATGTATGAGATGAAGAGGGTTGATGACGAATACTTTGATGAGGTGAAGAAGTTTGTTGCTCTAGCGAAGCGACCTGGAGAATAATTCAACGGAGAGGCGATCATCCGTCCGTGCGCAAAAATGCAAGAATCTGAAAGCGTTCTCGACACCGTCGTGCGATCTCACCTAATCATGCATGGCTTCGTCGGTGACTATTTGGTCCGGACTTTTCACGGCGAAGAAGTTCCACCCTTCGATCCACCCGGTCGATCGGTACGAGCGGTCCCGGCCCGATGCGGTACGAGAAAGTCCACCCGGCCGGTCCAATTCCATCGATTTGTTCGAAACCACGGTGGCGTCGGCGATGACGGCGATGGCGGTGGTGGTGGTGGAGGGGGGACGGCGGCGAGAATCCTATGACGCGCGAGGATGTCCGGGTTTTTGAAGATTTGGTCAACCGACTTCGGTGAGGACGACATTACGTTTGGGTGCCCGAGATGGTTGGAAAACTTCAAATGTGATGAAGCAGAGCAGCCAGATTGATCCTCTTTACAAAGACAAATCGGAGGGTTGCACGGCGCCGAAGTTTTACCCCCGAACTTGGCGATGTTGAAGTCTCGCCATGGCCGGGTCCGACACTAGCTTCAATGAGCTCGTAAGTTACCCGGCCTCGACGTATCCATCGCCTAACAAGGTTCCTGTAGCTAGCACGTATCGCTAAGAAGTTGATCCGCCCAAAGGGCGATGAAAGTGAAGAAGTTCGATGCACCCGCCCCAACCATCAGATCCTATATCCGGGCGTCGATGCGAGAATTTGACCGCTTGTCCGCCTTTGTGGGCGCTAGTCGATACAAGCGGAATGCCTGGATGTCGCGTGGACGATGACGTCGATGAGGAAACAGGCGGGCGAAAAAGAAGAAGAAGGGGCGCGAAAAAACCAAAGCGGCCGCGAAGAAGATCATGTCAACGCGGGATCGGGGAAGAGGGAAGGTTACACGCGAGAGAAACGTCCGGCCATCAATGGGTACGCCGAGCCATCGACGCCCGGGCTCTCTATGGGAACCCCGAGGATGCTAAGCACATGACGTGGCATGCATCTAGCGATCGTGTGAAGGATGGCGGGAATCTACGGCACCCGCCGGATGCTAGCGAGGGCAAGACTTCGGCGCCGCCTACCCCCGACTTTGCAGAGGAGCCCGAGAACGTTGGTTCGCCGACCGAGTACCGGCGGAATGAACCCATTCGGTGACTGGCGCACGCACAAAGCACGTGGCCGGTCGTCCTCACCATGTACAATCTACCTCCACATCTTTGTCAAAAGCGCAGGTATGTTTTGCTCACCATGCTCATTTACGGACCGGAAGCGGCCCGAACGCGATATAGATGTGTTCTGGGAGCCGTTCATGGAGGAGATGGAGGTACTTTTTTGATGATGGGGTCGGCATGTTTGATGCGTACCGCAAGGAGAAGTTCACTCTTCGTGCCATCATCTTTGTCACCATCACCGATTACCCGGCTTTTTTTTTTCATTATCGGGCGATTAAAGGGAAGACCGCCTGTGTAGCTTGCATTGAAGAAACCTCGCTCCACTTACGAAGGGATCCAAAGAAAATCGTGTACATGGAACCTGCGACGCTTCCTCTGCGCAAGCATAGGTACGAGAGATCCAAAATGAATGTGTACTTTGACAACAAGGGCGAGTCGAAACCTCGGCCGGCACCGACTAGTTATGGTCCCGAAGGTGTTTGACATGGTGAAGGACTTGGAGTGCGAGTTTGGAAAGAAGAAGAAGAAGAAAGACGATGATAAGGAAGACGGCACCTCCAAGACAAAGAAGCGAAAAGAGGGATAAACTGGAGGAAGGAGCGCCTCCCTGGATTTCCTCCTTTCAAGAAGAAGTCAATCTTCTTCAAGTATCTAAAGTAATCTTGGAAGATACCGCATACACCCCACGCGATCGATCGGATGCACCTTGAGAAAAATGTCTTCGAAAAGCACGATCGGTCTCCCGATGGATATCAAGACCAAGACGAAGGATGGTGTGAAGTCACGTCGGGATCTTGTTGACATGGGCATTCGACCGGAAATTCACGCTACGGCTTCCGAGCGGTAAAGTCGAACTCCCGTGTGTGGCCTACAACCTAACGGCGGCGAAGTTGGCTATGTGTCGGTTGATGCGGGGTATCAAGGTACCGACGGGTTTCTCTTCCAACATCAAGAGTCTCGGTATCCATGAAAGACCTCACAATGACGAACTTCAACGCGCCGCGATGCTCACATCATCATGCCGGCCGGTGTTCCTTCCAATTGTGATCAAAGTCGTTATCCAAAAAATGCGTGAAGATGGTGGTCACAAGGATTTCATACTTCTTTAACCAAATCAACCGAAGGTAATTGCCAGCAGATCTGCGTGGCCCGAAAGAGTTCATCGGCTGAAACAATGTGCCGGATAGAGATGTGTTTCACACCGTCGTTCTTCGACATTATGCCACACCCGATGATGCACATGGTTGATCGATTGAGCAGTTTGGGGCCCGTGTACCTACAAGCGATGTGGACCAGCGGCGACTAATGTCTACCCTCAATCGATTCAATCATAACCGCGCTTACCCGAGGGCTCTATGATCGAGGCATACACAAGCCAGGAGGCCGTGAACGGTGTGTGAAGTACATAAAAGATGGGAGGGCTATTGGGCTTCCAATGCATCAACATGAAGGAAGAACCTCGGGGGATGGGGTGCGCGGGCCGAAAAGCACGCACCGACATACATAGGGACAAAGTGCTAGACGCTCACTACAAAGATCCTTCATCAATTGGTGATCATGGACAGATCGTGAAAAAGCACCTCAAAGAGCTCCACCGTGCAAGTAGCAAGCGCAAGAACCGGTCCGGGGATCGAAGGTAGAAGGAACACAAGAGCACTTTCCTCCGGTGGCTCCAAAAGCGAGAACATTCCCCGGGAGATGATGCGAGACTGTGAAGAAGCTTGTGTCGGGGCCGTCCATGCAGTCACCACGTGGCAAGGGTATGATGTCAACGGGTACGGGTTCCACACAAAAGAAAAGGACAAGAAGAGTGCATCACGGAACGGCGGTGTTCGATATGAGGGCGAGAAACGAACAAATGTGACAGGGGAGAAGATGACATGCTTCGCTGGGTCGAAGAAATATGGGAACTTGACTACGGCGGTAACCTACGTGGTAAGCGTTTTCCGTTGCCCGTGGGTCAAGCCTTTCGGCGATTCTAGTGGGCGATTTTGGGCTAACCACCGTGAACCTTCAAAGTGTAATGCGGTACAAAGATGATCGATGGGTGCTTGCATCGGATGTCGCACAAGTAGCCTACTACATGAGCGCGGAGAACATAAATAGACATATTGTCGTGGCGGGGAAGCGGCGGATCGTGGGGCCGATGGGGTCCAGAGTCCCGAAACATACAACAACTATGATGAGTTCAAGCTCTTTCTGATTTTCCAAAAAGATGAAGGCAGGAGAGGACGTAATCAATCACGACAAGACTAAAATGATGCCATGGACCCGCCCGATGGCGAGAAGAAGACCACCAATGCACCACCAAAATGATATGTAATTGCGGTTATTACGATGTAAACAATAGTCAAAAAACAAATATCTCACACCTGAGTGTCGAGGAAACTACAAAGGGAGACTAGTGTTTTTTGAACTACACTTTTGTAACAATTTCTCGTCTTAAAATTACCTATATATGAAATATAGATCTTGATGAGTTATGAAGTTTCCGTATTCATGACTATTTGAAACTTAGGCGTCTAGGGCTTCGAAATGTCGTCCGAATGTGTAAAAATTCAAATTTCAAATTTTGAAGCGTGAAAAGTTCGAAAAATGAAAAGTTGACACGCGACGGGCATCCTAACCATTTTATAAAAATTTATAACATTTTATAACAATTTATAACAATTTATAACAATTTAGAACATTTTATAATAATTTATAACAATTTATAACCACTTTTAACAATTTATAACAATTTATAACCATTTTATAACAATTTATAACATTTTATAACAATATATAACATTTTATAACAATTTATAACAATTTATAACCATTTTATAATAATTTATAACATTTTATAACAATATATAACATTTATAACAATTTATAACCATACTTTATATGCGTATTACGAAAATTTTACACGCGGCGGGCGTCCTAAGCGCCGCCACGGGGCAACGTGCTTAACCGTGGCGGGCACCCTTACTCGCCCCCGCGGTTAATGTTTTCAATGGCGAGCATCCTTACTGCCCGCCACGCCAAAACCCATGTACTATAAATAGTACCCCCTCCCCCTCAATTCTCTAAGTCCTTCGGCGCGTTCAGCTGTGACCCGAAGGGGCTGCCCAATTTCCCCTGCGCGCGCCGCCGTCGCCGTCGTGCTCGATCCGCCGTGCCTCGCCTCCTCCGCGCCCCGCCCCGGCCCCGCGCCCCTTACGTCTCCGTCCGCGCCGCCCCCCCCGCCTCTGCCGCCGTCCCGTCACGCCCGCCGTCCCGTCTCGGGCGGAACCCCTAACTCCCGTCGATCCGCCGCGGCGCCGCGCCGCTGCGTGGTGCACGTCGGCGACCACGCCTCGGTCCTTCCTCCTCCAGGCCCGTGGTCTTTGGGGCGGTCGCCCGTGGGTGCCCGTTCCCGTCCGCCCTCCCGCCACCGCCCCTCGTCCCCCGTCCACCGTCCCTGCGTCCCGTCCTCCTCCTCGCCCCGTCCTCGTCCCTCAACCGGCCGTTCGTGGTGGTGCTCGTCGGTGGTGCCTCGTGAACCCTAACTCCGGCCACCGCGTTAAGGTGCCCGTTGTCTTTGCCCCGGTGCTGTCCGTGGTCTTTGCCCGTGAGTGGTCTTTGTGTGGTGCTCCATCTTCTTCTCCTCTACCCTCGCCCGTGGTCTTTGCTGGTTAACTTGCTCCTCCTCCTCGTTATCGTATTTTTGATTCATGAAATTCTTTGTTTCACTTGTCATATTGTTGCCTCAATTAATGTCCACTGTGATGCCAAATTGGATAATCTGATTAGTTGAGTGTATGTGCCACTTTGCACAGGATGCCAAATTGGATAATCGAGCATATTTGTCACGTATCCGCCATCGACCGTGATGCAAAATTGGATAATCCGAGCATATTTGTCTTGGCTCGTGTTGGTGCAATTGTCATTAACTTGAATTCACTTGCTCTATGTCATTGATGACCATTTTATGTTTGTCAAGTTGATAATATAGCCCTTCATGTCAAACTGAATTCACTTTGATATTGCCCTTTATGTTTATCAAGTTGATGATATTCACTTGAAAAGTAAATTCACTTCAACTATAAAATCACTTGCTCTATGTCAAACTGTTAGCTAGTGCCTTACCTAGTCTTGTCCATGAACTTCTATGTTGTCACTGTATATATGTCCATATGTTGGCCTTTGGACATGCATGTTGGTATAGTTTAAAACTGCGTGTTAGTGTTGTCCCTCTTGTCATGGTTTGTCGAGGATGACCCCTACTTGTCATGTTTAAACACCTATTCTCATGGTCGATACCTACCTATTCCATATGTTAATTTTCTCAATATTGAGCATATTTTTTGGATATATGTTGAAACCGTCCTACCTATTGCTTTGTCAATATGTTGGATATATGTTGGACCTGTTGAAACCGCCCATGATTTTCTCATTATATATGTTGGACATGTCACTCTAAATGTTGGTCTAGTGTTGTAATATTAGCCAATTTGACCTGTTTTTTTGCTTGTACCCTATTGTCATGTTTAAACTCATCCAAACTTGCTTGTACCTACACTTGGCTCTTGACCATAGTTGATGGCCTAATTAACTTGAGTTCTTAGCTTTACATGGGTTGATGGCTATAAACTTGCCTAGACTTGGCTAGACTTGGCTGTTGGGTCCCTATTTCACTATCTCAATGTTGATGGCCTAATTAACTTGAGTTCTTAGCTTACATGGGGTCTGTTGGGTCCCTATTTCACTATTTCACTTTCTCATATGTCGATATTGCCCTAAACTCTACTACTATTTTTTAAGCTTGGCATGGGGTCATTTGTTTTCAACATATATGCAATGATGTGAACCCATTAGTCTTTGAGGCAGTCCCATATATGCAATGAAAGGAACTTAATTATTGGGCCGAGGCAAATGCTATGATGATTGAATGTCCCCTATACTTGGAAGCTTCTAAACTAGGACGGCTTGTACAAAGCAACCCGATTTAGAAGCGATGTGATCACAAGGGGGCTATATCGAGCCAATCTTTTTATTTCTCTCTTTCCGCAATTTTGAATTACGCTTGTGTACTCCTCCTATATACTATAGTACTAAAGCACTATATATTTGTAGCTTGAAATGGCGAATGAACAAGAACGACCTCGGCTTGAAAAGGCGAATGAACAAGAACGGCTGAGCTTGAATGGGAGTCGCCTAGCTCTAGCAACGAAGTGGCGGCGACTCTGGTACTCCCGAGTGCATAAGCGGAGCCTCGTATAGCCCGTGTAAGGGTAGAAGGAAACGTCATCGAGGAGGAAGAAGATCCTAATTTCAACCCGAGGGACGAAGCACCAAGCAAGAAGCGTCGGGTTAAGGAAGTATAGTTTGAACGGCCTGCCACCACCGCCCCTCCACAAGCGACTCTCGAGCAACAACCCCCCCTTCGTCCCACGGCCACCTATTCAGGCAAAGCAAAGGGAGACAAGCCGAAGCGGAGAAGGGGAGACCGTGGGAGGCGTAAGAAGATCAATGAGGTCCTTGTCATTCAAGAGTTGGGGCCATTGGCGAGCCACCGCTTGCCTCCCGAAGTCATCGCACAAAGACTCGGTGTCGTGTTTCGTGAAGGATAAGGTCTCCATTCTTATCGAAGATCGGAAAGCCGTCCCCAACACCGACAAGTTATGGGTGTTTGGCGAGGTTTCGAACGGTTCCGTATCCAGCCAAAATGCCGATATGGAAAAGGTGGAGCAAAGATGTAAACTTCCTCGCGGGAAGAAGCTTCCTGAATGGAAGTATAGGCTCAACGCAGACTTTTACAAGAAAGGACGCCTACCCTTCACCAAGTACAACATGATCTCGGAAGAAGTATGGAAAGAGTTACGCAAAAAGGCTAAACACGCCCGAAGCAAAGGCGAAGAGCGATAAGTTCTCGAGCTAGCCAAACGGAACAAACTTCCCCACTACTTGGGCGTGTTGGGTGCGCCGGACACAAGCCGGCGTGGCGGGCGGAAGAAAGGAAAAGACAGGAAGCCGGAGAGCCGGATCCGTATGAGGGCTGTGATGAAAGGACCCGGGACTTCCTCTCGCCCACAAGCCCAAGAAGCCCCGGAGGCCGAAGCCCGGATGAAGGAGGTCGAGAAGAAGGTCATAGAGGCCACTACGGCTAAGAACGGCAGGACCCTCGAGATTCGCCGGGGGGCGGGATCAGCCGACGCCGGGCCTTGGGAAACTCCAGAGCATCGCAGCCAAGCGTCCGTGGTATGAGCTCCGGGAAGAGTTGGGCGACCGGTGGGCTCGTGGCGGTCGGATGCTGCCTCGCATCACACGAGGCGAGGGTACAAGGGAGGGTCTCGAGACAGGAAGGGCGTGATGAGGCCTTGCGGCAAATGATCACACCGATCCATCAAAGAGGCCCTCACGAGCAACGACCCCGGATGGTCGAAGTCCCGAAGCGGATGTTCCTCGCAACGCCGGGTATGCCGGTGCCCACCCGGCAACCCCAAAGAAGACTCTGGCTGGCGACCGACAGGACCCCGTGGATGATATCACCGAAGAGACACCATGCAATATGTTGATACCGCCGGCGGGTTGGGCAAGAAAAAGGTAGTGGCCAAGGGGGGTGGTATTTCCTCCCGGATCTTGCAAAGAGTACGAAGCGCGACGAGATCCCTCGAGAATGTCTTTGAAGTCAACATTGGGTTCGTGGCGCCGTAACATGAAGACCGGAGTCGGACTATCCCTTTGGCCATAACGAGGTGAACACTCTAGGGCGCGCCTGTGTTACAACGTCTTTGGCTGGCGAAGGTGGACATTGAGCTGAATATGTCGGCGTTGACTCCACCTTAGGCTCAACAAAGAAGACAAAGAAGGACCCGAGTACGCCCACCGACCCCTATGGTGACTCCTCCAACGATGATGAAGATGGTGGGGACGGCGGAGGCAACGACCCTCCTCAAGGTTCCGGTACCCCCACGCTGGGACCCGACACAAGACGAGCCTCGGGGTAGACAACGAAGGAGCCGGGGCACCCAGGAGCCCTGGGAGGCGAGACCCGTCCAGCGGGCACCGGGGAGCCCTGGAGGCTGACACCTCAAGAGCCGGCACCTCGGGGCGCCGGCAGCTGAAGAGCCGACACCTCGGGCTCGGAGGCGGCACATGAGGGAGCGGCCCGATATCGAGGGAAGCTCTTAGCGAAACACACGGTGCAAGTCCCGAGGGCGAGAGTAGGGAGCGAGACACCCGTCTACACTCAAGGCCTCCAATGGACAACACCTCAGCGCGGGACGAGAAGGAGCTCGACCTAGCAAACGCCCTCCCTCCAGCCAGAAGAAGCACACATTCGATAAAGAGGAGGTCGCAGCACCCAAGTACCCACTACCCGGGAGGCCCAAAGAAATAGATATTCGATCCGAAAGGTATGCACCGCTGAAACAACGAGTTGTAATAAGTTATTAGCTACTCCTTTTCGCAACCCTAGGTAATTAACATTTGTACCGCCGCTTTTGCGGGCCAAAATCCCCACCTTATAAGGGGTTTGTCACGGACGAATGCCCCGGCTCGTTCGAGTTTGGGAAGTTCATGATCCCAAAGGCCCAAATCATCGATGCCGAGGACCGGGAGACTCGGAAGTTCCATGCATGGTACATGGAGTGCGCAAAGCGTGGATTGTATAGCCGGTGTCCTTCTTCCTAAGGAGTGCTTCCACTACCCCATCGAGCTCCGGTTCCACGATTACATTCGATGACATGTCGAGACTACTTCGCCGCCGGCAGACATTGACGTCGCCCAAGTCACCTTGTTTACGATGTAAAGCGCAATTTTACTTGCACATGTCCCTTGCATCCGTATATAGATTCTTTCTTTCAAAGGTACCTATGCCACGGCCACATGTCCTTGTAGGTTGTGCGCCGATGCAACCGAGAGGTTAAACACCGTGTTCTTTACCTCTCTCCATGGCACATCTGTGAGAGACAGATCGTCGGTTATAAGTTAAGAGCGGACCATCCCGACGGTCAACTTGACGGGACGAGGAAAGACGTAAGATCCAGGATAAGAATGAAAGAGCTAAGAAGTTGGAGGTAGCGTAATCACGTCATATCGGTGATGAAAAAGGTCAAGGAAAATGGGCCTCGATGTATTCTCGCCTTACCAATATGGAATGGGGATGGTAGGACATTGGATGCTTTCATGATCTTTCCTCCGGGCGGGAGGGCCGTTATCTTTGACTCACTACGAGGCACGAACCCGCTCGGCTACCAACAATTCGAAAAATCTTGAGATTGTAAGTGATCGATGAACTCCTTATGCAATTATATACTAGAGTCGAATATCATATATCGTTGACAATATAGTGCATTTCGTATGCAGCGCTTACAAGAAATACTTGAAGGATCCGAATCGCCGGGATCGTCGATCCTAAGTGTAAGGAGCGCAATGGAGATAGACTCAAAATCAAGCGAAATTTCCCTGCGTAAATGAAACATAGTTTTTCTTAGTACGACTACCTTGCTATAGCCCGATATTACTAATAACACCGGTTTATTGTGTGCGGTGCCTCAAACAACCGAGACGGATCAAACTTGTGTGGATTCTTCGTCTGCGTGAGTACCTCCGGCCAATAGAAGGTACAAATCCAGCTACCGGCTGACTCAAGGGCGCAAGGAACACGTTCACGGGGGGTGATACAAAAGGCAACCGACGAGATGCGGTTCAGGCACACAAAGAGCGAACATCTCGCAAGTTCGTTCTAGACATGGTAGTTCACGAAAAAACAGCCGTACTTCAATCGGAACGGAGTTGGGGCTGTCTTTAGAGTTTGGGCCGCTAAGGAGATGGGAAGAGCTAGGTCTTACGGACTATCTTCATCCAATCAACATATAGCTCGCAATGTTTGTAATGGATATGTTGTAATGAAACTAGTACATGTTGGATATAAACTAATGGATCGATCGATTGATCGGTGAAACTTGTATATATGATTCGATGTATATATATGTATATATGATGTATATTAGAGTACATGTCTGTGTTATATATATATATATATATATGTGTGTGTATGGATTGATACATGTGTATATATATATATATATATGTATATATATATACATATATATATTGGTATTTTATTTTTTTTAAAAAATTGAAGCCGTGGCGGGCAACATAACTCGCCCGCCCGCGCAAAAAATCTTAACCGTGGCGGGCGGCGTAACGCCCCGCCGCGGTTAAATTCGGCGTGGCGGCGAGTTACGCCGCCGCCATGGCTTCAAATTTTTACGTGGCGGCACGGCCGCCCACCACGCCAGTGCCCCACGATTATCCGTGACCTTTCGTTGAGTAACGGGCAGCGTGCCCGCCACTAACAACGTTTTTTTGCCCGCTACTAATGTGTTTTTGGGTACTAGTGTACTGCTTGTATGTATCAGACAGAAGGACGCGCGATCCATCGATCCAGCCGAATTGAGATCGACGAGTAGGTCCAGGTTTTGGTTGTAAGCCGGCCTGAGGTGCTGCCCATGCATGAAGCAGCAAGCAGCGAGACGTACGTGGTGCTGGTCCATCCACGGACCGAACGGAGTTGTGTGTTCAATTCAGCCACTACTGCTGGATTGCATTGCAAACTGCATACGCCACGCCGGCCGGATAGAGATCGAGATTCTAGTCGACGAACAAGCAGCCCTGCAGACAGCAATACGCTCCCCATGTGCTCTTGCCTACTACTCCTACTCCTAACAGAGGTGCATGAGATCGAGTGAGAGACTGAGGAGATGCAGGAAGTGGCATGGCACGTCGCCGGTGTTCAGGGAGATGGGCCGGGGCGGCAGCAGCGGCCGACGCGCGCTGGGCCACTTCAAGGCTGTTTCGGAGCGGGCTTTATTCCTAGGCGTTATGACCTCTTCCAAGATTAATGGAATTGGACCTAAAATAAAAGCCCATAGCAATGGGCCTGTAAAGCCAACTGAACTAACTGACGTGATCATATACAGTTTTTTTTTTTTTTTTTTTTTTTGGCGCCATTCACCAGCCACAAGTCTGGCAGCGGAGAGGGAGCGCGACTATTCCACAGAAACTCCAACAAAGCTGTGCTGTGCGCCGGCCGGTCGGCGAGCCCAACGACCTAAAGGAGCGATCGTCGCTGCCACGTACAAGTGGAACGACACAGGCATGTGCATGTGCTTGCAGCTGCTCCGTGTCCGTGAAACTGATGGAAACCGACGTGTGCCCAACCCGGCCACTCGCGACGGTACACGTACGGCCAGGTCAGACGACAGAAATCGATCGCCTTCTAGGATTCGTTGAAACCTCGAACTGAACACACCGCTTCCTGTTGCTGTACCTCTCTATCGGCTCTCGCGACAGGCCCTCTCCGCACGGAAAGAAAATTCAGTGTCCCATCACATGGGGGCGCCGGACGCCCGGGGAAGAGTGGATGCATGGTGGTGCATGCGCATTCTATTCCGATGCATTAGTAGAGTCGGGGTGCTCCTTCAAGACCGGCCGTGTGGACCGCAGCACGTTTACAGGTTCGCGGATGGGAGAACAACTACTTATGTGACCTTGGCATTCGCAACCTTGAGACGACTACACAGCTCTTCACCGAATGCCCATTCTCCCGTGCCGTTTGGGGGCGGTTGCAAAGTCGAGTAATTGCATTAGCTTACACCCTTTTCAGTGGGGGCAAGCCTGGGACATGGAAGAGTGGTTCCTAGCATTGGTGGACGGGGGTGATAAGAAGCCCCATGTGCTTGGCGTTGTTATCTTGTGGTGCATTTGGAAGGAAAGAAACATAGCTGTTTTCAACAATGTTTCAGCCTCAGTTCCTCAGGTATTCACTTCCATCAGAGATGAAGCCGCCATGTGGGAGAGTGTTGGAGGGAAGGCCCTTCAGTCTCTTTTTGTTGTTACTTCTACCGTGAGTAATAATTAGTTTAGAACTTTGGCCCCACCGTAGCAGTCTGCTGTTGGCGGGGTTCCGCGCCTCTCGCGTTTTTGTTGTAAACTCTATTTTGACCTTATTAATATATAGTTGGGTAACCGGGCCTTTAAAAAGTCGGGGTGCTAACTTCTACTAACATTAATATTTCAAGTGAAGGCTTTTAATTTGTACTGGCGAGAATATCAGGAGGCAAAACATTAGAGGTTCTCAACACATGGAACATATATATATAGCATATGCTAGTTATTTAGAGATGGGTTTCAAAGAATCTTTTACTTTAAGTTACTCTTTTATAATTTATGGTTATGTAGACTTGAAATGTTATTTTACAAAACACGGCCATCCACAGTTTGTCCGGATCAACGTGCTGGAGGTTCCGACTTGAATTAGTTTTTCTCTAATCCATAAATGCAATGCAAGTTGCAGCCAACATCCACTGGTTGTGCCAAGCACACGACCTAACTCTTTGTACCGGCCGGCGCACTACTATTCAGCTCAGCTGCAAGCCCGATCCAGAGGATATATTTAGGATCGTCGTTTCCTTGACAGTTTTTGACCTCGTGCGTCACGCAAGTCTTGCTTCTTGTCTCCTCGCGTAGAAGTTTTTGCACCCGTCCTGCAAAAAAGGAGGCCGAAAAGGCGAAAACGATGCGTGTGCCAAGCTATAGACATTGCCGTTTGGTGCCATATAGACATCACCTTTGAACGGATTCGTCAGGTCTGCTGCACTACTTTGCAACTGCAAACGGACGATTGAAAATGTGAGCCTGCCAGCTGTTCTGATGGGAAATAAAAGGGCATCATCTTGAATTCCTGTCGAAATTATAGAGTCGGGCGGCTAGCTACTCTAACATACATATGCACGATTAGATAGAGTAGAGGAATAATGTAGAGTTTGTTACTAATAAGCAGCTGGCAATCTGGCATCTTGTGCAATGTTTTCTTGAGATGCTTGTACTGTTTCTGACTGCCGTTGACAAGTGAAAGCGAAACGCGCGCGCTGCGTGCCACAGCTGCAACTCTACAGTCGTTTTGCCGGAATGTTGCACTATTTCCTGCGTGGGAACAAAAGCACAGTACATCCACAAGATTTCATCTTTGTCGCCAGCATGCGTGCATTTTGGTCTTTGTAGAAATAATAAAGCGACGTTTATTTCGGAAATGTTTCAACAAGAATATATATAATATGTATTGATCGATTTTCTGGAACGTAGCAGTTGGTGCTCCAGTTAGCACTTTAGCAGTGATGCATGGACTGATGGTTAACTGTCAAAATTTAGCATGTCGCGTCGCTGGCTGCTTTATCAACAAGTCTTGACTGTTTGGTAACTGACAGACAGTAACCTGCGTCAGGCTTGAGACTTGAGAGCCGTCACAAGAACATGTACAGCTAGGATAAGCCCAACTCTGCAGATATATACGCGTTGTGATCAAGCAAGAAAATACTCCCTCCGTCCCACACAAAACATCTCACCAACTTTGACTATGTTCGTAGAAAATACGTATAATATTTTTAAATAAATTTATTAAAAAACTAGACTTAAAGATCTTTCCGATACTAATTACTTAGTATAAATATTTATATATTTTAATATATAATTGTCGGTAGTTTGAAAATTGAAAATTCTAACTTCTCGGGAGCGAGAATTGCATGTTTTCTGGGACGGAGGGAGTATAATATTGGTCTCTTCAGCCCTTTGCGGCGCACGATCGCAATCACTCGGGTTAGTTATTGACGATGTTTGTCATCACAAGTTTCAAGTTTCAAAGATAGACAAATTCTGGACGGCTGTCAATTGGCATGGTTGCATTGCAGGCTACTAGCCACATATATGTGTTGAGTCTTCGGTGGAGGCTTGAGGAACTGATATTTTTCTACCCTTTTCTTTGGGATGCATATGCTCACTATCCCTTTGAATTCGATATGTTTACCATAATGTCCCCTCTTCAAAGGATTGAAGCCATCAGGCACCATTGCAGCCTCTACGCCAACGAGGTCATCATCTTCTTGCACGGACCTGACCGAATCAAGGATGACCAAGGAGATCCTAGTGATGTTCGCGAGGCCTCGGGACTCTCCACAAACCTGGCAAAATGATCCATCACTTCCATCTACAGCAACTCCAAGAGATCATCGGTTTGTGGACGCAGTGGGGCTAGAAGGTTGTCGACGGCCGCTCATGGAGAGAAGAGGGAGGCTGATATGGATTAAGTCGGTGCTTTCTCGACAATCCCCATATACACCATTTTGGCGGACAGTCTACCTCCCCGGGCCCTCGATGAAATCAACAACATATGCCGGCGCTTCCTATGCACCGGAAAAGAGGGGCCCATCCGCGGAAGGTGAATGGTTGCATGTCCTACGGTTTGCCGACCCATTGACTTGGGGGGCTAGGCATCTCGAACTTGCGACTCATCTCGCATCGCTCTGCGGACCCGGTGGCTATGCCTTCAGCAGTTCGATGAAAACCGAGCATGATAAGATCTCCTAGTTAATGCCATGAAGGAGGTGCAGGACTTCTTCAATATGTCCACAAACACGGAGTTGGGAAATGGCCTATCCACCGCATTCTGGACAGGCCGATGGATCCAGGGACATGCGGTTAGAGACATAGCTCCATTGGTGTTGTGCTTCGTCAGCCGCAGATGCATCGCCAAAATGACCATTGCTGAAGGATTACAAAGACGAGCGTGGCTACGTCAAATATCTGGAGGCATTACAGTTCCGGTGTCATATGAGTACCTCGGGCTTTGGGACGAGGTCATGCAAGTATAGCTAAACGACAGCGAGGACTGACTCATATGGAGATGGACAGTCAATGAAAAATACTCCTCTAACTTGGCCTACACATGACTTCCCACCCTATCCTGGGGTGCAAGCGCGCATCTGGAAAACTTGGGCACCACTTCAAGTGAGAATCTTGCTATGACTAGCTATATGGAGACGCCATTGGACCGTAGACCAGATAGCATGCCATGGGCTATAGACAAACAACGTGATGCTTCCTCTGCGCGACCAAGACCCGAGACCATCGACCACATCATAGCCTCATGCTCCTTCTCTAGACAGATGTGGTGGACCATCCCGGTAGTACTTGGCATCGACTTCGCAGGGTGGGAGACGCCTCACTACTCGACTGGTGGTATCAATGGCGCCAAAGATGACATGGTGACAAGAGAAAGGGGGCGGACACCTTATTCGCCTTAGTTTCCTAGGAAATTTGGAAAGAGAGGAATGCAAGGTGCTTCCGCAGCGCCGCTTCCACCACCGTCCAAAAGGTGGTTCAGCTTATAATGTTCAAAAGTATATGTATCGTACGTACAGTACAGTGACAACGAGTGTGATGTCTCTAACATATATATCCTAGCCTGCAAAGCACTAGCTAGCTTGATTCATTCGCCGTCATTATTCATCGATTTGGACTTGAACCATATCTTCATAATGCATTACAAAGCATTCTATATACCAATGGCCAACAAACAATGCAGCGTCACACTAGCAAACACACAGCATCGCATGTTACCAACAGACTGTCACGGGAGCAAAAAATAACCAAACATGCATGAACACTAGTACTGGTAGCTATATAAACGCATGATATGCATTGCCTGTTATGCAGGCTAAGTCAAGAAACACTTAACCCTGAAAAGGATTGCAGCGGGAACAGTGTAGCTGCATTTCCATTGGTCATGGCTGCTACTTCTTCCTTGTCAGTTGTGGTGCTTTTGTGTCTAGCAGCGGTGGCCTCGGCGCAACTGTCGGCAACATTCTACTCCAGGTCGTGTCCCAGAGCTCTGGCCACCATCAAGTCCGCCGTGACGGCCGCGGTTGCACAGGAGCGTCGCATGGGGGCATCCCTGCTCAGGCTCCACTTCCATGACTGTTTTGTCCAAGCAAGTCCCGTCCCGTCCCTCTCAAGTCTCATTCTCTCGCTACTTAAATTTGATTACACATCTATCATATCGTCCATCCATCAGCATGCAATGCAACACGGCAGTTTGGGATTAGGATGGAGTAGTGTTTATTTATTAACCATAGCTAACAACGGCTAACCTAGCAACAATCTTTGATGTGACCACTGGTTAGGAAGTACAGTATGCTATTGCATCGTCTTTAGCTACCTCAATTTTTTGAAGTCTGTTCTCACAGTTTACCACTGTTTGTTGGATTATTAACAGGATTTATAGCCGTACTAGTTTAGTTGCCAGAGCTCACGTTTTTTATACTTGGAAACATATGTCCAAGACTTATTTTACCTTTGGTATTCGTATGTAACTTAACCTTATTTTTTGCTGGTTAGCACACAATTTCAAGAGCTAGCTGTTCTTTATTTTTAATTATAAAAAATCGATCATGTAACAACTACTGGTACGACTACTTATTTTGTTTTCTTTAGGTATAACATTTGTGTACTATCCAAATAAAGTAAAATACTTTTGTACTTGCTCCACATGAATGGACCCTCCAGGGTTGCGATGCGTCGGTGCTGCTGAAAGACACGGCCACCTTCACCGGTGAGCAGACCGCTAATCCGAACGTCGGGTCCATCAGAGGTTTCGGCGTCGTCGACAACATCAAGGCGCAGGTGGAGGCCGTGTGTCCGGGCGTCGTCTCCTGCGCCGACATCCTCGCCGTCGCCGCTCGCGACTCCGTCGTTGCGGTAAGAAACGACGATCGCGTCCACCACAACCAGGCCGGCAAGATATATACATCAGCCTTTAATTCATTTGGTAATATACGTACGTGCATATCAATATATGTGCTCTGCAGCTGGGAGGGCCTTCGTGGGATGTTCTTCTTGGGCGGAGGGACTCGACGACGGCGAGCCTAACTCTTGCCAACAGCGACCTGCCAGCGCCGTCGCTGAACCTGGCCAACCTCACCGCCGCCTTCGCCAAGAAGGGCTCAGCAGTACCGACCTGGTTGCTCTCTCAGGCGCGCACACGATCGGGCTGTCGCAGTGCAAGAACTTCCGGGCGCACATATACAACGACACCAACGTCAACGGGGCGTTCGCGACGCTGCGCAAGGCCAACTGCCCCGCGGCGTCCGGCAATGGCGACGGCATCCTGGCGCCGCTGGACACCGCCACGTCCACCGTGTTCGACAACACCTACTACACCAACCTGCTGGCGCGGAGCGGGCTGCTGCACTCCGACCAGCAGCTGTTCAACGGCGGCGCCACGGATGGCCTGGTCTTCACGTACGCGTCCACGCCGACGAGGTTCAACAGCGATTTCACGGCGGCCATGATCAGGATGGGGAACATCAGCCCGCTCACCGGATCGCAGGGCCAGATCAGGCGCACCTGCTCCAAGGTCAACTAGCTAGCTACTCGGCCACCTGTACGTACGTCCCAAGTGATCTGATGATCCAACAACCAACAGGGCAGTGATCAGTGATCGCTATAATAAGGCCGGTTTGTGCCATTGTCAGTTGCATGTTTTTGTGCTTGTACCGATCGATTGTTCAAGAACAGAAGAACTGCCCTTTCTCGAGTCAGCAAGGGTGTGATATGACTCGGAAAGTGGCGTTTAGCCTACCAATCACCATAACATATTTTGATAATATTCTCTGGTGTCTTTTATATGTAAGAAAAAACTGACACATGTTTTTTTTTTTTTATTCCTATTTTTCTTTCTCAAAGTGGCCTAGGAGTTTTAGTCTAATATATGGACAATCCCTGAGGTGAAATTATGAATCCCCAAACCAACATTTCCTAACTGCAGAAAAACCTTTAGCAGCCACTTTTTACATAACTATTTGAACTTTTTAGTTAGAAATAGACACTCTCCTTCTAGAACCTCACTACCGCACAATGGATCTCTACCGAGCGCCAGACATTGTACCGAGCGCCCGAGCGGCAGCGCTAAAGGCTCTCTCTACCAAGAGCCGCTCTTGCCGACATAAAGCTCTCGGTAGAGATCCCTTTCCCGAGAGTCAAACCCTCGGTAACGTGGGGCTTTTGTAGAGGGAGAGTGTACCGAGAGCCTGCCCTCCGCAAAACTCAATCCTCGGTGAAGTTGACGCCCTCGCGTCTACTAGAGGGCTGACGGACCTCGGCATCGGCTTCACCAAGAGCGGGAGTTAGGCCCTTGGTAGATTAGGGTCACTTTACCGAGGGCCGTAAAGCAGGCCCTCATTTTCTCGAGGACCCTCCTGTAGGCCCTCGATAAAATATTATTTTGGGTAGGTGGCACTAGTGAACGAGACCTTTAGTCTCGGTTTGGATTACCAACCGGTACTAAAGGTCCCTTGCACTTTTTGCCACCTATCCGAGCGCATGGTGGCCACTTATCTCACCTACCACCGCGCATGTGTGCCTATAAAGACCGTGTGATGGAGGTAAGAGCTTCGGTGTGAGCGTCCAAGACCCATACGTGTGATGCCAGTCATTTCATATATATTATTATCTATCATGCATGTTTATTTTGATCTCTTTTGTTTCTTTCCCATTTTCCTTACACATATATGACCTCTCTATGGGAGAAAGCCCTTCACATTCAGATTTTATTATGCATAGATAGTGAATGGTTCAGGTACTAGAAGGGTGTTTTTGAAGATTAAGCTACCACATTGCTCATAGAAGCTGGGTGTGATGCTTCTGTAACACAGTTGTTACAGGGTACCAAAAGACGGAGAGACACTGGTTCTTCACAGAGGTGGTTAATTCTGTGCTTCAGTCCTCTGCCAACTTCACTGGCTTCGCACCTGTCGAACTTTAAGTTGAGGTGGTTAATTCTGTGCTTCAGTCCTCTGCCTACTTCATCGGCCTCGCACCCGCCGAACTTTAAATTTTTAGATAGGCACTACTGAATCCACCTCTAGCATCCAGATGGCCTCCACCCGAGTGGATACAGGTGCTAAGGATGTTTTTAGGTGGTTATTTAATAATGTGTTTATACACTTCGTAACATGATCAGTGTGAAGGAACCACCAAGTTTGAGATTTTTCTGAAATTCTTAGTAATTTTCCTAGTTTAATTTAATTATCGCGCGACTTCTCCTGGTAATTATACGTTGAACTGAGACCACCCCGAAAAGATCCGGAACGGTGCCAAATTTGCCACAAGGTCTCTTATGCCCTAGGAGTCAAAATTCAAGCCATTTAGCATGTCGTTTGACCAGTTTGACCAAGTCAAATTTGGATTTTTAAATTAAAGACACCATGCACTTTCTAGCGTCGTATTCGCCTCAAACTTTGCTCGGAATTTAGATACCCAATGTGATGGAACTGCCATGTTTGAGATTTTTCTGAATTGGTTTGGTACTTTTTTAGTTTAATTGAATTTCCACGAAAAAGTGATTATCTATTGTCGCGCATTTAGACCATGGATGATCAAGAATCGAAAGATCAATGCTAAAATGATGTCAAAACAAATTTCTGTCGAAAATAAATAACTTTAGTGATTTTGAGTAAAGACTATATTTTTCATTAACAAAATAGTGATTATGGACTTATATTATGTTCAATATTTATATAAAAAGATAAAAAATAATAGGTTACATATTTTTCATGTGTGCAATAAAAGAAAACTGAAATATAACTTGTTTTTTTTAAAAAAATTGCCGTACTTTACTAACAAAAATTGCCCAATAAATAATTTACTCGGCAAATAACAAAGATCTAGGATATAAACAAATAGAATATATAAATATAAAGTTAAACTCTGCTTGAACATGGCGGGACATGAAATTGACCCTCCCTTTAGTCCCATGTGGCCATACAGCCCGGGACTAAAGGCCTAAATATTTCAGCCCTCTAGCCTCGGGTGTCCTCAACACCCGGGACTAAAGTCCCAATATTTAGTCCCGGGTCTCCTCACGAACCGGGAGAGAATGGAGGGGCGGCAGACCTCTTCCGTCAATTTCACCGAGAGCGGGAGTTAGGCTCTTAGTAGATTATGGCCACTTTATCGAGGGGGCCATAATGCGGGCCCTCGGTAAAGGTATTTTCCCTAGAGCCCTCCCTACAGGGCCCTCACTAACATATAATTTTTTTTTGTTAGATTTTGGCATCCAATTTTTTTGTGTGTGCTTCCTACAATGCCTTATAGTTCATGTCTAAATTTAAGATTTTTTAAAAAACTTTTTACTATATATTTTGATTTTATATTTTTAATTGAAATTTCTTTTTATAAGTCAAATTTGAACGGAAGCCACTTTCGAATAAAGGGGAGACATGAACGAAAAAAAATGATATTCATATTCGTGGATCTGCAATGTGAGGCCTCATCCGGGGATAGACCCAAAAGTTTGAACATCTTGTTCACGGAACATGACCATTCACTTGTGGGTGAATAGTTTTAAAATTATATAAAATACAAATGAAGTCAAAAAAATCATGAAACTTGTCGAGTTGCCGTGATATCGTATGTAGAGATCGTGAAAATTTTTTGGGAAGGTTTGGTTGACGTTGGCACATTGGTTCAACACGAGCCAGGACATATACCACTTGTAAAACTAGATGACTTGTGGTGTTATGTTGGATATCGGATGACTTAATATATGTTTGGATGAGTGCATGGATGTGATATATATGTGATAAATGACTTATATGAGCTGTTTGTCAAGGTGGAATGCAAAAACAAAAATAAAAAAATTATAATTAAACTTTCTTGAGTATTACACTTTCGGCAAAAAGGTCCTTTTATCGACCACATTTCACAATGCACTCAAGTATAGCTGGGAAGGGTTCTAGGAACCACAGATTCCAAGCTATACAGAGCGTTTAACAACACACTTTCGGTATAGGGGGCCCTCGGTGACCTTATGGTCAATTCACCGAGGGCCGACGAGGCTCTCGGTGAATTGACCATAAGGTCACCGAGAGCCTTACTGATCATGGCGCTCGGTGCAATTTCGCCAAAATGTTTTGTTGAGCTTGGGGTTCCCAACACGCGGTATATGGCCTCCGGCTCAAAGTGGAGCCCCGAGGGAGAACAGAACGACTCGTGCACTAGTAGTTGACAAATTGTAATAATATTCCATAAATGGAGTTCACCAACCTCCTCTTAGGGAAGGCTGCCTCTTTATTTATAGTCGCATGATCACCACAAAATATGAGATTACAACTCTACCCTTCTACATTCTTGGAATATTCCTTTGAGCTTACAAATTGAAGCGACCCACACCGTATTTTCGCACTACCTGCCGTCTTGGACCTGCTCACTCCAATCGCGGCCCCGCCGATCTCGGCACGGGGACCCCCCACGAGTCGGCCTTGTTCCATCCTGGATCCGTGTCGTTAAGAAGGCCCCGCGTTGTCCTTCGGGGTGAGGCAAGCGGAGGTGCGGGGCCTCCGCGGGTGCTTTGCGATCTGGGGCACCCATTGCCGTCACCGGCGAGCCCGGCGGACCTTGACACCTCCGCTTGTCCTGCCGGGCGGAGGTCCGTTGGCCGTCCTTTCCTGAGGAAAACATAGAGTCAAAATAACATCTTGGTCAGTAACACCTTCCGCGAGCACCTCATGCCGCCGCGAACACCTCCGCTTGTGGCGCTGGGGGCTATTCCCCAACGGTTCCCCTTGAGGGCGAGGGTCGTGGCGGGCGTGCCTTCGTTCTCAACGATGCGACACTAGCGGAGGTGTTGAGGTTCCCCTTCCCCTAGGGCGATTTCGCGAGGACCTTCGCTTTGCTGAATTTGAATCGTCGCTTTCGCAACGGACAGATTGGCGCGTCCCCCGAGGTTGAGGTGACCGTTTGCTGCCCGTTGGTCGTGACCAATACTTTTGGGATGCGAAGGGTCGGGTTTGCCGTTACTATAAAAGGGGCCTCCCCCAGGAGGAGACTTACCCCACCATCGCTTTCACTCCTCGCTTCATTTGCCTTCCTGCGCATCTATTTTTTTTTCTCCCTTCATCTTTCGCCTGCCTCCGCTAGCCCTTATAGCTTGCTAGGGTGCATCTTGTGGCGTGTCCCCTAAACCGCCCTAGCATAAGGGGCCGCTTCCCCCCACGAGCTCTACTCTGCCATACGCGGAGCTCTTGCCTTATCGCTCTAGCCAATATCTTCGCCTCTTTGAGGAGTGTATGCTAGACGCGGCCCGCGCACAAGACCTGGAGGAGACCCTATCCGACGTCGAAGCCTCCGTCGGCGACCTCATGGCTCGCGAGGAAGCTGATGCTACTTACGAGCTTGGCTCCTCGAAGATGACCCAGGCGATGCTCGACGACCTCCGCGAGAAGGGTTATATTGGGGAGAATTGTGAGGTGAAGCTTCCCCAGGGCGAGACCGTGCCGGAGCTGCCAGAGCCGCAACACCAGTGGGGCATCGTTTTTAAGGATTTTTTCACTTGCGGCCTCCGCCTGCCCTACTGCTCTTTCCTGCGTACAGTGGTGGAGTCTTTCGATGTCGCGATTCATCGACTCTCCCCACGCGTTTCTCGCTATCCAAGTTTGTGTGGGCAATCGAGTCGTATGGCGGAGAGGTGGACCACGAACACCTTCGCCTCGCTTCTACGAACTACACAAGCGTAGAAGCCCCGAAAAGATGCCCGATGGGAGCGAGAAGAGGCTTCGGTTGGGTCTTTGTACATTCAGCTCCCGTCGTTATCGGGGGGAGAGGAGAAAGCGGAGATCTCCTTCGCTCGGAAGAGTAAGTGGGAGCCCTGTTGGATGGAGTATTGGTTCTACGCGCCAGTCCGCGCGGACGACAAGGACCGATGGGGAAGAGGTCTCTCGCTATCCCTTCGCCTCCAAGTTGGTCCCTGTGGACATCGTCTCCCGCCCTGATCCGAACAACGATCCGTCGGATCGACGGGAGAAGTGTCGCGAAGCCTTTCTTCTCGCGTGCCGCTACTCAGGTGGCCGCGACTTGATGGAAGAGATATGCGCGGCTAAATACTCGCCGTTGAAGCGCCACAAGGAGCCGTTCACGGTGGAGAGGGTGAATCTACCCGTCTTTGGGGACGCGGAGGTCCTGGTTCCGCATCCGCGCCTCGGTGTTCGGCTTCCGGAAGGTGTTAGTCCGGACGCCTTTGTCATGAGGATTGAGATGGAGGCTCAGGAGTTGCTGGGCCCCATCTCGATGAAGGAGTTCCTCGCGCGGAGGTCTCAGGCGGGGACAATGCCTCGTCTGAACCGCATCTTCGAGGAGATGAAGGTTGAGTACGGGAACCATAGTGTTCCCGGCCGAGTCTTGGCGGAAGTCAAGAGGCGCGAGGACGAGGAAGCCGCCAAGCTCGCGAAGGCGGCTGAAGGGAAATCTTCCGCGGCGCCCGGGGCGGGTGACAAGACAAGAAGGCCCCCGTTGACACGGGAAGTCAAAGAAGAGCAAGTTGGAGGGCAGCACCTCCGCTAGGCCTCCAATCCCCGCCGCAGCTGTTACGGCCAAGGAGGAGGCTAAGAAGAAGAAAAAACTTGCCAGCAAGCTAGGCCGGAAGCAGGCTGCGCGGAGGTGTTCCGCCCCGGCTGCTGGGGTGGAAGATGACGTGCCCGGTGAAGGATCTGTCGCCGGGTCCTCCGACGCTGCCCTGCCTTTGATCGGTGGCGGTGGAGTTTCCCTCGGCGGCCGGTCGGTCTCCCCACCGCTGGCGAGTGCCCGGCGAGCCTTCCTTGGCAAGGCGACCTCGGAGGTATCGAAGGCTATGGCTGATCCTATGGCCGATTTTAGGAGCTCCGGCGGCCGGCTCGGTTCAGCGGGCGAGGGCCCTCGGAGAACGGGTGCGAGGATAGGCCACGTGCGAAGGTGACGGAGCAAGAGGTGGTAGTTGACTCTGCTTCTGAAGATTCTTTCGTGCCGCCTGGCGGAGTGAATCTCACCTACATCCAGATGCAGGAGCTCCGAGCCGTTCACAATGCGTCCAAGGGCAAGGGCGTTGAGGCTGAGAGCTCTGCTGCAAAGGCTGCGAAGGCCGCGGAGGTACTGGAGGTGCTGCGCACTGGTGCCGCCTCCGCTCACGCCCGTATCGGAGGTACGTTTTGTTTGGCGTGTTGCTCTTTGTTTTATTGTATTTCTGTTTTGCTGACCGCTTTGTTGCTCTTTTTGCTCCAGATGATGGCGAAGCTGTTGGTGGTCTGGGGTTGAGCTCTCCTCAGATGGCTGTGGAGGGTAGTTTAAGTGAGTGCTCTTGCTTGTTTTGTTTTATTGGTTTTGTTTCATTAGGTTTGCGAGCTTGTTTGATATTCTGATTAGATACTATTTGTAAATATTTTTCAGAAGGAGACGTCTACGAGGTTTTCAACAAGGCTGTGGACCAGAGCCTTTCGGTGCGGAGATGTCCTTTTGCAGTTTATCTTTAACTCATATCTGGTTGTGTTGTTCAAATATCGGAGGTTTGGTCTTTGCAGATGACCACTTCCTTGGAATGCGTCCGCGCTAAGGTTCATCAGGAACTTGTGGCGCGGGATAAGATATTGGCGGAGTTGAAGGCGAAGGTCTCCGCCTGGTCTGTAGAGAAGGCTTCCCTGGAGAAGCTCGTTTCCCAGGAGCGAGAGCTTCGCCAAAATGAAGCTGCTGCGGCTAAGGAGGCGCACGACGCGCTGGTTTCTCGTGCGGAGGTGGCTGAAAAAGCCCTGCGCGAGATGGAGGTTAAGCTGGAGGAGGCTAACGCTAGCCTGACTTCGTCGCGAGCTCAGTCCGCGGAACGGCAGAAGCAGCTGGACAGCGTCTATGCGTCCTGCACCTCCCTCGCTCGGTCGTACGCGGAGGCCGTGACTTCCGTAGGCGCGGTAGTAACGCCTTTTCCTACGGAAGGCGGAAGCACCGGTGTTCTCTCCTGGCTGTCAAGGAACGTCGCCAAGCTCCCGGACGTGCTGCGGGGGGTGTCCGACTTCGGTGCTCGGGCTACGGCAACAAATATTGTCCGCATCCTCTGCAAGGAGGGGTGTGGCGACGTGGCCCGAGTTCGCGTGAAGGAGATCCACCATCCGTCGAGTTTGGCGGAGCTTGGTGGTGACGCGCTCAAGTTTGTGGGCTCGTTCATGAAGAAGTTCTGGGCGGTCCATGGGCGAGCGGAGGCTGCATCCCTTGCTCATTCCCTTTTCCAGGTGAATATTTGTGCTTAGGGTTGCACGTTATTTTTTGTAGTTTCCTTTGTTTGCTGGTGCATGACAAAGTTTTTTGTTCAGGGTGGCGTGCCAGCGGAGGCTTCTGCTCCGCGGATCGAGGTCGCGGAGGAGGTTCAACGGGATGCTGCTCCGCCACATGCTCCGGGTTCGCGCGGGGATTCACGCACGAATGAAGACGCGGAGGTGTAGAAAGATTTATAGGTCTTTTGTTTTATATGGCTTTTTAGTCTTTTTGTGCGGATGAGAGTCTCCGCTTGTAAAAAGTATTGACGTATTACTTAAATGAAGTCTTTATGTTTTACTCAAATTAATGATTTCCTGCGCAGGTTCCTGATGAGGTGCCTGCGCAGGATGTTTATCCGCTTTGCTTTTATCGCGATGGCGTTTATGTTGATGGAGACCTTTGGCGTTTTTGGAGGGATACCTTCGCCAACCCTAGTGTGGATGACATGTACGAGGATGTGTTGTTTGACTTAGGCGATGAGCGGATGGCGTTCACAAACTCCGTAGCTTGGGAGGGGCCTCCGCCTGAGTCGTTGTAGGCTTCGTTTTTTTTTTTAGTTTTAATAACATGATGTAAGCAGAGGTTTTCTATTAATAAAGCGGAGGTTATAAAATTTTTATAGAACTTGCTGCTTTAGTTACATGATACACCGTTTTTTTTTATTTTGCTTCTGCACTTGTGGATTTGACAGCGGAGGCTAATCATTTCTTTGCTGCGCCAATCCGTCCCCTTCCGCTGCGAGATGTTCGCGTGGAGTATGGATTGTTTTGTTTGGAGACCTCCGCTACACGTGTGGGAAGCGCTTCTTGTCTTTCCTTTTCACGGGTCTTCGGCAAGGATCTGGCATTTGGTTGCTTTGCAAGAAGTTCCAGCTCCGGGGGGATGTTACGAATTCTTACGCGGTCTCCCCCTTGCTGTTGCCCAAATGCCCGAGTCTTTACGATTTCTTACACGGTTTCTTCTTTTTTGTTTTTGAGTTAGCGAAGGTTCACATCCGCACTCATGTCGTACTCCTAGTTCTCTTTAGGCATGTGATAGTCTAAGATAGTGAGTGTGGGGTGTATGTTTGGGGGGGTGGCGGGGTTTAGTTTTATAGTGCCTTGGTTATTAATTCGACTTATTGGGGTTGTCCTTTGGTAGTTGTGTTAGGCGGGTTGGGTTAGTATATAACCCAATCGTTTTTCCCCCTTGCCGGGTTAGTTACTATGGGTCAATCTAGCAAAGGGCTTGTTGAGCTAAACGTGATACCGTGTAAGGGTTCGTAGCGATGGTCTGGGATGCCAATCTAGTGCTCCTCTTATTCGCTGGCTAGAAGCCCGGACTAAAACAGGGCACGAGCTATTAATTCTTGCCGATGAACTTTGGTGGTTTGTGTGGTTTGCCTTCTTGGCTACACCTCTGCTAGAGCGTCTTTAGGTCTATCTTGGCTCCTGCTGGCGGAGGTTTGCTGAGATGAAGGTCTCCTATGCCGGTGTACAGTTCGTACGAGAGGACGCGTCGACGCTGGCGGAGGTTTAATTTAGTGCGCGGCGTGAAGTCAAGTGCCCTACACCTGGTGTTGATCTCGCCCTTCTGTCTTGCCGTGGTTCAACGCTACCACCGTACCATCTTCTACGCGATGGTGTAATGCTTGCGCAAAAACAGGGCGTGTACACGGGCGGAGACTTTTGCCTGCTAACGGCATGTGTCTGTTGCCTAGCTTGCTATTGTGGAGTATCTTGTCTTTCTTCTTGCTTCTCCGCCACCACTGTGCCATCTTCTTTGGAGATGTTTGTAATCTTGACAGTACAATGTCAAGCACTTGTGTGGTTATTGAATGCAATACTATAGCAAGAGTTTGTCTAAATGATGATGAAACTTTATATGTCACCTCCTAAATGCCTTTGCTGGCGGAGGTTGTGCTGATGCCTGAAACGGACAGGTCTTTTTTTTTCAGCTTTTTTGGTTCTGACACATTGCCATTGTGCCACCTCGATGCCTACGCCGGGTAGGACTTTTCGAGGATTTTGGAGACCGTTTCGTTGGTCTCTAGAGGTCATTTTCGGATAGAACCTCCGCGTTCTATCCGGAGGATGTCCTCTTAGGCGTTTTTGTTGCCTTCGTTAATTACGTGGCTCGCGTTGCTAGTCACTTTCGACATGGTTTTCTTTGATTGTTGGGGAGAATTTTCCTCTTGATATTTCAGAGGATTTTACATCAGTCTCGCCTCGTTAAAAACCTCACCTCCGCTAGGAGTTCCCCTGTGAGGAAAAGAGTGCGAGACTTTTTTTGTACTTTTGGAAGAAATCTATCGCTACCTGCGTAAAGTAAAGAAGTGGGTGACTTCCGCTTATATTTTGCGGGATACACCTTACACGTAGTACTAGCGTGGATTGTCCACATTCCGGTGTGGTCGGAGGTGTTGCTGCCTCGTCGATGAGACGGAAGGCTCCTCGTCTTCTTCTTTGCTTTGGCGATGAACGGCCCATCCCATTTTGCCTGTAGTTTTCCTACGTTTGAAGCATTTGGTTTCCTCTTGAGTATGAGATCTCCATCTTGGATGTGTTTTTTGCGGACTCTGCCGTCCCTCCATTTTTTGGTCTCCGCCTGGTACTTCTGAATGTTTTCTACAGCTTCTAGCCTTGTTTGTTCTAGTGTCTCTTTTATGTAATCCTCATCTTACGCGCTATCTTGTGCTTCATGACGCGGAGGCTTTCATGTTTCGCCCCTCCGGGAGCATTGCTTCTTCTCCATACATGAGCTTGAATGGGGTATACCCGGTGGCACGCGAAGATGTAGTGTTGTGAGACCGTATAACCCCTGGTAGTTCGTGCGCCCATTTGCCCTTGCGGAGATTGAACGAGTTTTTGAGATCGCAGAGAAGATTATTCCATTTGCTCTTTCCACTCCCCATTTGATTACGGGTGATAAACTGATGCGAAGGCTATCTTTGTTCCCATTTGGGAGCGAAAATCTCTGAACTTGTCTCGAGTCAAATTGCTTGCCGTTGTCTCTTGTTACTACTCTTGGCACTCCGAATCGCAAATTATGTTACGCGAAGAAAACTTAGTGATGGACTCGGAGGTTATCTTTGCCAGGGGCTTCGCCTCTATCCACCGGTGAAGTATTCAACTGCCCACTATCGCGAATTTGTTTCCTCCTTGAGCTGTTGGTAGTGGGCCAACAATGTCGATTCCCCATCTCTCAGAATGGCCATGTCGGAGGTATCACCGTGTGTTTTACGGCGAGGGATTTTTCCGGTGTGGTGCGAAATTTTGGCAAGCTTCGCATGTCTTGACGATTTGTTTGTGTGTCTTTTATGTGTGGGCCAAGAGAACCCTTGACGAATGGCCTTCGCCGACAATTATTTTGGCCCAATGTGGGATCCGCAGATACCGGCATGTATTTCTTTGAGTAACTCTATGCCCCTCGTTTTTGTGGGATGCACTTGAGCATCGGCTGGACCAACCCTCTTTTTTGAAAAGCTGGCCATAGATGAGAGTGTAGCTTCTTGTTCGAGCTTACGTTCGGCGGCATCCGCTTCATTTTCCGGGTAACTCACGTTGTTGAGGTTGTCTAGTATTGCTTGTCTCCGCCTTAGCCTTCTACCAACATGACGATTCAATGCTACTTTGATTGTTTCGTTCTGTCGGGTTTGTATGCCACGTTGTAGATGGTGTTTTGCGGCATGGGGAGGTTGTTTGTTTGCCGCTTTTGCTAGGGCGTCTGCCTCGTTATTTTGCTCTCTTGGAATGAATTTTACAATGAATCCTTGGAATCTTCGCTCCATTGTCCCGACCACCGCTAGGTAATTTACAAGCTCCGGCTCTCTTGCCATGTATTCTTTTTCTACTTGGCCTGCTACTAACATCGAATCTGTTCTGACTTCTACTAGCTTTGCACCATAAGCCTTCGCTTTTGTGAGGCCTAATATGAGTCCCTCATATTCTGCTGTGTTGTTTGTTTGAGTGCATTCCAGCCGAGTGGCAAAGTATGATCTGACTCCCTGTGGTGACATTATTACGGCGGAGGCTCCTGCTCCGTTTCGGCCCCATGCTCCATCGGAACCGTCCACAACTCCGACTGATCGTTATGCTTTTGTTGACTGTGTGGTGTCCATTCTGCTACAAAGTCTGCTAACACTTGAGATTTTATCGCCGACCTGTGCACAAATGTCAGTTCGAACTGAGATAGCTCCGCTGCCCATTTACTGATTCTCGCTGTGGTTTCTTTGTTTTTTAGGACCTCCGCCAGCGGTTGTGAGGTGGGCACTATCACTTTGTATGAGTGGAAATAGTGCTTGAGCTTCCTGGATGCTATCACGAGGGCGTATGCTATTTTCTCTATTTCTGTGTAGTTGATCTTCGCTCCCGTGAGTGCCTCTGATACATAATATATTGGGCGTTGAATGATGCGATCATTTTCGCTTTTCTCTTGGACTACCACCGCGCTGACTGCGTGATCTGATGCTGCGATGTACAGGAGTATGGGCTTGTCTTCGTCGGGCACAGTCACTGTTAGCTGTTCTTGTAGGTATTCTTTGAGTTTTTTGAAGGCCTCCGCCTGCTCTTCTCCCCATTTGATGTTTCCTGCTCCCCTCAGGGCTTGGAAGAATGGGAGGCTTTTTTCTGCTGACTTGGAAATGAATCTGTTGAGGGCTGCTATTCTCCCTGTTAACTTTTGAACTTCTTTCTTTGTTTTAGGCTCCGCCATGTCTCTGATTGCTTTTGTTTTCTCTGGGTTTGCTTTGACTCCTTCAGAACTGACTATGTACCCTAGGACCTTTGCCTTGGTGACCCCAAACACACATTTTTCGGTGTTCAGCCTAAGGCCCGACTTCTTTAGATTTACGAAGGTTTCTTGTAAATCGGATATGTGGTCCTGCTCTCTTTTACTCATGACTATGAGATCATCGACGTCTTGCAATCATGTTTTTGGCGTAATTGCCCGATCAAAACTTTGCTTGTCATTCTAGCGAAGGTTGCTCCCGCGTTTTTCAAGCCCTCCGCATTCTCGACGAAGCGGTATGTTCCGAATGGTGTCGTGAAACTAGTCTTTTCTTCATCCTCTTTCTTCAGCCATATTTGATGGTACCCTGAATAACAATCCAGCAATGAAAACCTCCGACATCCTGCTGCTTTGTCCACGGAGGTGTCTATTCTTGGCAGTGGGTAGTTGTCCTTCTTGGTGGCTTTGTTGAGGTCTGTGAAATCTATGCACATTCTCATTTTACCGGAGGTCTTTTTTGGGACCAGAACAACGTTCGCTAGCCAGTCGGTGTATTTGACTTCTCTGATTACCCTGGCGTCGAGTAGTCTCTGTACCTCCGCTTGTGCTGCTTGTATTCTATCTTCTGACATTTTCCTCTGTCGCTGCTTTTTTGGCTTCATTTTCGGGTTGATGTCTAGGACATGCTCAATTGTATCTCTGTCTACGCCACGGAGGTCTGCCGCTGACCAGGCGAAGATCTCCTTGTTCTTAGTGAGGAGCTCCGCCAGCTCTTTCTCGTCCTCCGGGTTTAAATCTGCGGCGCGATTGTTCTGAGTGGTCCGGTCGCCATCTATTCTTATCTTCTTGATTTTCTCTTGGCCTTTGGCACTTGTTTGCTCTTTTTTTATGTCTGGTGGTTCTGGACCTTCGCCTTTTCCTTCCACCGAGTTAACATTTCTGTGGGCGCGGTATATGGCCTTTTCTATGTTTCTTGCTTCTTTCTGGCTCCCGTATGTTGTTATGATCCCGTGAAGTGCTGGGATTTTCATACACAAGTAGCCCATGTGAATTGCAGCATTGAACTTGTTTGTGAATCCTCTGCCAAAAATTGCATTGTAGGGAGAGTAGACATCGACGATGTCGAAGGTTATGTATTCTGTTCTTGCACTTTTTTTTTCCGCGAAGGACAATCGGGCAGACTATTTTGCCCAACGCCGCACTGCCTTCCACCAAATCCTATAAGTGGTGAATCCGAGGGTCGTAGGCGGTTCTGTTAAAATTCATTTTGTCAAATGCGTTGGCGAAGATTATGTCTGCGGAACTTCCCCGTGTCCACCAATACTCTTTTCATTTCCCAAGTCGCTATGTTGGTTTCTATCACCATCGCGTCGACGTGTGGGTAGCTCTCGAGTTTGAGGTCTTCCTCTGAGAAAGTTATGGGGGTCTTGGACCATTCCCCAAACCTGACTGAGGGTTGAACTGCTACGTTGTTGACCAAGCGGAGGTGGTCTTTCTTCTGTTTTTTGGTTTCATACTCTATTGATGAGCCCCCCGCAATCGGCATTATGGTTCCTATGGAAGGTAGAGGGGCATGGGGGTTATCTTGGTTTTCGAGTTCGCTCGTTCTTCATGGGAGCATCGGTGGGGGCCTCGCGGAGGCGGTGGTAAATTTTGGTTTGACATTTGATTGACAGTCGTCTTATGGAATGCCGAGGTTGCCCGCCTCGACATAAGTCAAGTGCTTTCCTCGAGTGGAGTATGACATGCTTGACTCCGAGGAGTAATTTTGGGGTGGGGGGCGAGGTGGCGAAGGCCTCCATGCAGGAAGAAAGCTGGGGTAGTAGGCGTTTGCCAAGGTCGATGGGTGCACTTGGTTTGATGTTAGGGATGGATATATCGGGCAGTATTGCTGGTGCTGATTCTGAGTTGGCGGAGGCTCAGTACGTGTGTATGTGTAGGCGGTGTTGATTTCTCTTGCCGGCTGCAGAGGCTGATTCGTGGGTGGTGAGTTTGCTAGGTTTTTGAGTGCCTTGTCTCTTTCCTATTGGATGATTGGGCAATCTTTTGTGTAATGGCCTTTCTCTTCGCCATGTATTGCGCAGAACTGTTTCCTTGGCCCTCTGTTCCAATTTTTCTGGGGTCCTTTTCCCTGATACTGCCTTTGATTGTCGGAAGGCCTCGCTCCCTGATTGTTTATTTCTTTGAGTTGGCTCCATTTGTCGACTCATCGTCGGGACCTCGCTTGCCCCTTAACTTGCTTAGGTTGCTGCTGTTCCGCTTGCTGGTTCTTCTTGTTACCTTTTGCCTGCTGCCTTTCCATGTTTTGTTCTTCCAATCTCTTCCTATAGTCTTCGTCTGACCGGATCCAGATCTCGAATTGTTCACAGAGCTCTTGCATTGTCTTTGGTTTCTTTCACGCTAATTCTCCAGCAAACGGTCCCAAGCGGAGCCCTCTGATGGCTGCGTCTATCGCCACTTGATCTGGGACGTCCGGGGCTTTCGCCTTTAGCTGCAGGAACCTCTGCCAGTAATCTTTTAGTGGTTCGTTGTAGCCTTGTTTGCACTAGAATGTATCCATGGAGGTGAGTAGTGACTGCCGCGACCCGGTCCTTTGAAATTCTCGAAGATTTTGTCACGGAGGTTTTCCCATGAGTATATGGTACCGGGCTTGAGCATTGAATACCACGCCAGGCATCTCCTCTCGCCGCAATTATGAAGGCCTTCGCTAGCACTGCGCCGTTGCCTCCGGCCGGCTACCCGCTGCCTCATAGCTCATTATGAACTGCTGTGGGTCCTGCTTTTCCCATTGAACTTCGGGGGTCGGGTGGGTTTATATCTCGATTGGCCATGGTGTCCGCCGTATCCCCTCGACAACGGGGACTTGGGATCAAAGGCTCTCCTCGGTCATGTGGGGTATCCTGGGCGATCAGTGGGTTGGGCGAAGCTTCCTGGTCAGTACCTATGGGGAGGTAACTTGCTATGGGGATGGTGGGAATGACCAGTGGTGGCTGAGTCAGCGGAGGTTGAGTTGCAAACTGCATGCTTTGAATTTACCTTGTAAGAGCGCCATCTGGCGCCTTATCTCTGCTTTGTCTTTGATGCTGTTCGATTTGAGGACCTCCGCGTAGCTGCGGCGCTTTGTCTCTTTCTGTTGGAGCCTGCGGAGAGATGTTTACAAGCGGGCGCAGCTCCCCTGCGGGGGTGCCTCGCCCCGAGCTCTGTTGTTTCTTCACCTTCGCCCGCTTGTTTCCTCCCCCGCTGCTCATTTTTCAAGCGGAGGGTCCTCCTCCGCCGTTGCGTAGGTGCTCCTCGTGCTTCGCCTAGGTCGGCCGCTTTTTGGCGGTGCCCTCGCACCCGTGGTTGTTCTCTTTCTCTTTTGTGGAGCCATGGTTTTTCTGTCCGGGCCCCATGGTGGGCGCCAATGTTGAGCTTGGGGTTCCCAACACGGTATATGGCCTCCGCTCAGGCGGAGCCCTGAGGGAGAACAGGAACGACTCGTGCACTAGTAGTTGACAAATTGTAATAATATTCCATAAATGGAGTTCACCAACCTCCTCTTAGGGAAGGCTGCCTCTTTATTTATAGTCGCATGATCACCACAAAATATGAGATTACAACTCTACCCTTCTACATTCTCGGAATATTCCTTTGAGCTTACAAATTGAAGCGACCCACACCGTATTTTCGCACTACCTGCCGTCTTGGACCTGCTCACTCCAATCGCGGGCCCTGCTGATCTCGGCCTGGGGACCCTCACGAGTCCGGCCTTGTTCCATCCTGGATCCGTCGTAAGCGAAGGCCCTGCGTCGTTCTTCGGGGGTGAGGCAAGCGGAGGTGCGGGCCTCCCGTGCCGCCGACACGGGGCACCCATTGCCGCCATCGGCGAGCCCGGCGGACCTTGACACCTCCGCTTGTCCGGCTGGCGGAGGTCCGTCGGCCGTCCTTTCCTGAGGAAAACACAGAGTCAAAATAACATCTTGGTCAGTAACACCTTCCGCGAGCACCTCATGCCGCCGCGAACACCTCCGCTTGTGGCGCTGGGGGCTATTCCCCAACATGTTTTTAATCCCTTAAATTTATATTTCACCGAGGGTGGCTAGGCGTGACACTCTCGGTGAATTGACTAAGGTCACCGAGAGCCTTGCACTCAAGACGCTCGGTAGAGAATTTAGCCAAAATATTTTTTAGCGTTTTTAAATTTATGTTCCACCGAAGCGGTCTAGCAAAGGGCTTTCGGTGAAACACAAATTCACCAAGTGGGGTGGGGGCTCTCGATGTAGTTGACGCCGGCGGAGGCAAACACCGTCGGCGTCAACTCGCTTTGGCGAGTGGGGTGGCCCTCGGTAGAGACGCTACCGAAGCGGTCCATTATGTGTTCTCGTAAACGACTATCCCGTGCAAAAATTCACCGAGGGGCTGGTACCGAGAGCAGCCCTCGATAGGGGCTCTACCGAGCGTTGTTAACCCTTTCCTGAGCGCTTCCGGCGCTCGGTAGAGGGGGCGCCTCCAGTAGTGCATCCAACTCGGCGGTCTTCAGTAGCGCCTTTGCCACGGCCATGGTGAAGATGGGCAACCTCAGCCCACTCGCCGGATCCCAGGGGCAGATCAGACTCACCTGCTCCAAAATGAACCAAGAACAATCATAATCACCATACGCAAAAAAGCGTTCGTTACATGCGAATAATAAGGCCAGGCCATGATATATAATACTATAGTAGCTACTAGTAGTAGTATAATTGAAATAGACGTGTGTGACTTTTGGATACTAGCTGCAAAAGCGGCATGTACCATATCATCAGCTCGATCCATCAATTGCTCAAAGAAAAGATGTACTACGTACGTTATGCATTACATAGTTTTTTTTTAGGCAATCATGCCTAGACACGTTTTTCATTAAGCAAAATAGAGTTTGTTACACAAAAAGGAACTACAGTAATCACGAGGTTGCTGAATAACTATTTGGTGCGACGTAAAGAGCTAGAGCCCTGGAGTAGGCTTCATGTAAAGGCATGAAGCGAGGATTCCCTTGCTTAACTATGTACGGTAGAACCGTAGAAGTTCATCTAGCTCACAATACCTACATACCTAAAATAGAACTCCCCTAGCTAACTGTGCTACCTCTAGCTTAGTTTGACTTTTAGGTACGACACAATATGTAAAATTAATTAAGTTGTCAACATGGCTTAATCATGTTGATGCTTACTGATAACGCTATCGTATTGCCAGACTGGCTGCACGGGTCAGGGTTATAAGGTCCATTTCTTTTGGACAAATGCGGACTTTGTGCCTAATCATCCAAGACACTCGTCCAAGCTGTTTCGTCCTTTGCTACTCATGTGGACCCATGGTCTAGCTAGATGACAGTGACGTTCAAAGGGTATATTCGAGTACTAGCCATCACTTAACGAATGATATATACTGCTAGCTAGCACAGTGGTAGTAGTTTAAGTCAAGAGTTTGGACATGTATATATATATATATATATTTATCATTTTACTTTTCTAATATATTTTTTGAGGAATCTGGAGGGACCTAAGCCCCTTTAATTTACGCTTCTAATATATGATGATGAATTGTGTGTTCTCACAAATTTTTGAACAGTTATCTCTAACTCACAAATAGATATGGTTTCAAAAATTTTTTTGAACGGTTTCAAAATTAGTTTACAGAAATAAAAAAATGGAACTCGACTAATGTCTTGTCGGATATACTTCTAAAATTTTCCTCAGCATTTCTCTAAATATTTTCCTAGAATATGCAGGAAGAGTACACATTTTTCTAGTAACAAGAAGACATAGTTTGTTACAACCGCACCGCACATCCATTGGACTCGAGTCACAATGGCAACGGTATGTACCCGATGGATACTAGTCATCCATACCCGCGCCCGCCAGGTTAAATCCATACCCGTCGGGTTACCCGCGAAAGCACATGGATACTGATTTCATTCCATACCCCGTACCCGACGGGTAATTTTTACCGACGGGTAATCCATACCAGCGAATACACCCGAGTTCATGGGCTATATTATATACTGGATATGGGTCAAATACTAAGCTATATGGGCCAAATTAATGAACAATACATTAGAGTTCAGAATATATATATACTCAAATGCTTATATGGGCCAAATTAATGGGTCATATGCTTATTTAAAATTGTAGAGACGATATATATTTATGCGGGTATTTTCTACCAGCAACGCTGGGTATGGATACTATACTTCCATACCCGCATTTCCATACCCGCTGGATACAACATTGTACCCATTAACGTATCCATGGATACCAAATGCGTTCCATACCCGTCACTTTATCGGATAAAACCCATCGGGTTTTCGGGTTTCGGGTACCCGTTGACATCTTGAGACTCGAGTGCCGGCCCAAGCTGATAGACACTGCTGCTAAGTACTACCTATATACTATGTTCTAATAAAATGTAAGTCGATCCGTTCCGTTTTTTTTTATGGGAACATAATGCAAGCGACCGACAATAAAGACCTAAGAGTGGACTTGCCACCATATGTCTAATGTGAATGCATCTGTTTGTACTTGATTATCAAGACTTAAAAGACGAGAAGATGGTTACGTAGGTGCTTCTAGTTGACACATAATATGCATGATTGACAGATACATGCATGACCCATGTTTTAATGCTTAATGCTGTGTATTATTTGCAGCCCACTGCTCATGTGATGTGCCGGCTGTCTTGCTTGACCAGCACTTCGTACCAACCATTCTATCTGCTGTATTGCGATTAAATTTGCAAGCTAGCTGCCTGCACTATTGCAGAAGGTAGGACTACACTACAAATGCTGCGCCACTGGTTCGTAATTCGTATACTATATATTCCCCTGGGCCTTCCCTCCATCTATGAACATGATGGCAAGGTATAGCTTCTCTAGAGAGGAGAGTTGGTGCCGTCCATAGCAATTATTTCGAACTGGATAACACACCCGTACGTCGTGGCCCTAACATATATATATTTGCTGCTTAGTATACGGTTCACTCAGTCTGTATATTCACTCAGCTACGATATAGTACAAATGCAACCTCCCTCCACCAACTACACATACACATATATTGTATACGAAGGTAGAGCGTGGATGCCTGTACCAGCTCGGCTGCACTGTATGACGAAAAATGGTTGCTGGTTTTCAGAGACTAAATAAACGTGGACTAATAATTGATAAGCTTGGCATCCGGTTTGGATGTTTATTTCTGATCCCTAGTGACATGCATGATTAAGGCATCAGTGTGGGCCCTATAAATATGCATGTGGCATACACCATTCCCTTGCACACCACAAGCCAACGATTATCGAGCAGAAGATCGAGCACGCATCATCACAGCATGGCCGCCGCCTCTGCCTCTTGCCTTAGCCTCCTGTTGGTCGTGCTGGTGGCGCTGACCTCGGGGGCGTCGGCGCAGCTGTCGTCGTCGTTCTACGACAGGTCCTGCCCCAACGCGCTGTCCACCATCAGGAGCGGCGTGAACGCCGCAGTGAGGCAGGAGGCTCGTGTAGGGGCGTCGCTGCTCAGGCTCCATTTCCACGACTGCTTTGTTCAAGCAAGTCTCACATCCTTAACATTCAGATATCATATATATTTCCATATATCAAAGTTTCTCTTTATATGAAGTAGACCGTTGCAAAACTAGTATAGCGAGGAATATCTGAACCCGGCCTACTAATCCAGGGCTGCGGCGACGCGTCCCTTCTGCTGAACGACACGTCAGGGGAGCAGACACAGGGTCCGAATACAACTCTGAATCCGAGGGGCTTCACTGTCGTCAACAACATCAAGGCGCAGGTGGAGGCCGTGTGTCCGGGCATCGTTTCCTGCGCCGACATCCTCGCCGTCGCCGCCCGAGACTCCGTCGTCGCGGTGAGCTGAGAAGAGATTATTAGCACGCGTATTATTTGTGTTACATTGTCATCATGGACCTAATGATGCTCGTTGTATATTCTGCCTGTTGCTGTTGGTTGGTATATGCAACCCCTGTATAAGCAGCTCGGCGGGCCTTCGTGGACAGTCCTACTAGGGCGAAGGGACTCCACTGCTTCGTTCCCGAGCCAGACAAGCGACCTCCCACCTCCTACATCTAGCCTCCAACAACTTTTGTCTGCGTACAACAAGAAGAATCTCAACCCGACCGACATGGTTGCTCTCTCAGGTGTGTGTGCATATGTATGTGCCCTAGCAAGAATATAACAGTGCTCGATCGTATATATATCTAGCTACTGACGATGCAGTGAACCTTTCCATTCAGGAGCCCACACGATCGGGCAGGCGCAGTGCTCGAGCTTCAAGGACCACATCTACAACGACACCAACATCAACTCCGGCTTCGCGACGTCGCTCAGGGCCAACTGTCCCAAAGCAGGAAGCACCACGCTAGCGCCGCTGGACACCGCAACGTCCACCGCGTTCGACAACGCCTACTACACCAACCTCATGTCCCAGAAAGGGCTCCTGCACTCGGACCAGGAGCTCTTCAACGGCGGCAGCACCGACAACACGGTCAGGAACTTCGCATCCAGCGCAACGGCCTTCAACAGCGCATTCGCGACGGCGATGGTGAAGATGGGTAACCTCAGCCCTCTCACCGGAACCCAGGGGCAGATCAGGCTTAGCTGCTGGAAGGTGAACTCATAAGACTAAAGAGTTCAAGCAAGTACTACGCCAATGCGTTATGGCAGCGCGTAGCGCATAAGCGCGAATAAGGTCATGATTCTCATGAATGTACTACCAACAAAGTATCTATGTCAGTGTGTGTATGTCGATCCACCCGTGTACACCAGTTTGCTTTTTTGATTGTTCCATATAAGTGTACATATATGGAGCAGGAGATATTTTCCTACTTATTATTGCCTGTACTACGTCATGCATTGCGACGGGACATATACACATTGCTCCGTGGTCATGCGGAGCTGGACATCTTTGTTGGATGTAGGCCCTATTTAGCAAGCCTCTAGCTCCAACTCCTCCGGTGCACCGTCGCGAAGAACCATTTCTCCCAAAATAAACTAGGAGCTGATGAAACCACTATTTTTTTTTGCACCGCTCTGGCTGCTCTGTGCACTATATATAGCTAGAGTCGGAGATAAGCCCTAAAATTTGATAGGTGCAATAAAATTATAAAAATGTTAATATTCTGCATGAGAACTGACTGAAGATTGACTTAACTTAGGGCCTATACAGAGAGGCACCTTTTATCAACAAAGGTGACATGGCGGTACAATATACAATAGGGCCACTCAAAGCCTTTAACTTATAGCTCATCTGAGAAAGTTAAATATGCCCTGCAGGGCACATGCTCTCTCGTACTACATGCAGCCATGGATGAATCAACACAGGATATGCGCCGCTTTTACCTTAGTTCCAATACTACAAATTAACAAAATTTAAGTACTCAGTATATATTGTGGGGCCCACACTATTGAGTTGGCCTTAACAGTATGCCTTGGGCTGGCGCTGGTCTTGTCTTCTCCTCTCCACTATTTTCTTTCTGTTCATCTCTCTTTGTCCCTCCCGTACCAGAAAACAACACCTAGCTAGCTCTAGACAGGCGACGACAGCACATGGCCGCGACCCAAGCAGGACCCGACGTCGCCCCATTACTCATCATGTTCCTTCACCGTGTGGTGGCACCTAGACCTAGTGGATCGCATTCCCCAATGACAACACCAGCCACAGTATGTCAAGGGCACCAACAAAACATCCGGCGATTGTGGCATCCCTTCCGATCCCCTGCTCACCATTGTGGTGCCCTAGCGCAGGATCGCAACAACAACACCCCCCCCCAACACACACCCACACCCACACCGCTGGTGGCACCACACCCATGGCAGCTATTCTCGTTCCATTTTTCTCCTCTAATATTTCTCACACTCTCTTCTTCTCCATCTATAGCGGGCTTTAGAAAGATAGTTGAGGGAGACATGCCGGCCCGACGCTACCGAAAGCAGACGGCGAAGGAGGTGTCCGAGTGGGCCTCGGGCGGCGGTGAGGGAAGCAAAGGAAGAAGTTGTCTCGGGCGCTGCAGAGCTCCGACGAGACCCTGCTGCTCCGCGGCGGTGCGGTGGGTGACGGTGGCACATGGCGTCTCCTTGGAGTGATCGGCATCTCCATCTACAAACATACTCCTATATAGGACAAGCTTGTCTAGCTAGAGAGTCAATTAGTTGGTGCCGGCAATAACAATTATTTCGAACTGGACATCCGTCACTTTGGATGCTTAGCTAGGTTGTAAAGAAAACTGCGCCCATGTGGATGCTATTCAGCCACCTAACATATATTCATATATTGTGTTTTTTTTGTATGCCGATGTATGGAACATATGCTCAACACCGCCGTATTCCGCCGGGTCGAGCTAGTGCGTGGCTACCAGCTGCACAACCGCGTGATGAAAATATGGTTGCTAATACAAGTTCGGCATCCGGTTTTGGATGTTTTCTAATCCCTAGGGTAGGACACACAGGCATCAGTGGGCCCTATAAATATGCATGGACTACACCGTTCGCTTTGCTCACCACAGGCTTTCTATCGAGCGCAAGCAACAAGCGGCTGGTAGCTGCCGAGAAAGCATAGCCATGGCTACCTCTGCTTCTTATTGCCTGACCTTTTTTTGTGCTGGGTGCGCTGGCCTCGGCGGCGTCGGCGCAGCTGTCGTCGACGTTCTACGACTCGTCGTGCCCCAACTTGCTGTCCAACATCAGCAGCGCCGTGAACTCGGCGGTGTCGCAGGAGGCTCGCGTGGGGGCGTCGCTGCTCAGGCTGCACTTCCACGACTGCTTTGTCCAAGTAAGTCTCACATGCTTATAATTAATATGGTTTTCTTCTTCTTCTGTTTTTTTTTCAAACATCATCTCAGATATTATTCCATCCATATTAAATTAAGTTTTCGTTCATGACATTTGAAATTAAAAAGAAGTACTTTCTGATCCTGCAGGGCTGCGACGGGTCCATTCTGCTGAACGAAACGTCCGGGGAGCAGACCCAGGGTCCGAATACAAGTCTGAACCCGAAGAGCTTCGATGTCATCAACAACATCAAGGCGCAGGTGGAGGCGGCGTGCCCGGGCATCGTCTCCTGCGCCGACATCCTCGCCGTCGCAGCCCGCGACGGAGTCGTTGCGGTAAGATATCATATTAACGTTGCTTTGTTTGTGTGTTACATTATTACCACCGTAGCTGTGCTTGATGATCGATGCTCACTCATGTTCGTTTAATTTTTTTTTTTTTTTTGAGACCGCGCCGTTGCGCGTATATCAGTTGCTGTTCGTTTAATATTGGCAACTTCCTGTGCAGCTCGGCGGACCTTCGTGGACAGTTGTACTGGGGCGAAGGGACTCCAATGCTTCGTTCCCGAACCAGACAAGCGACCTCCCACCTCCTACGTCTAGCCTCCAACAACTTAGAACAGCGTATAGCAACAAGAACCTCGACCTAACCGACATGGTTGCTCTTTCAGGTGCGCATATATATATATGCATGCTCTAGATTAGCTAGAACATATACAGTGTGCTAACAACTCGATCGTGTATCATTGTACATACAGCACACTAGTACTATATAACTTTTGGCATGTGTTTCGAAACTGACAGTGCAGAGCACTCTGTACCTTTGCAATGGATGCAGGAGCTCACACTATCGGACAGGCGCAGTGCTCGAGCTTCAACGACCATATCTACAACGACACCAACATCAACTCCACCTTCGCGACGTCGCTCCAGGCCAACTGCCCTGCATCAGGTGGCACCAGCCTAGCGCCGCTGGACACCCAGACCCCGACCTCGTTTGACAACGCCTATTACACCAACCTGCTGTCGCAGAAGGGCCTCCTGCACTCGGACCAGGAGCTCTTCAACAACGGCAGCGCCGACAGCACCGTCAGCAACTTCGCGTCCAATTCCTCTGCCTTCACCAGCGCGTTTGCGTCGGCAATGGTAAAGATGGGGAACCTCAGCCCGCTCACCGGATCCCAAGGGCAGATCAGGCTCAACTGCTGGACGGTTAACTCGTCGTAAAAGGGTCGATGATGGACGTTAGCGGTGCGAGTACAGCGACAATGCGCTAAGACAGCGCATAAGCCCCACAAAAGCGAATAATGTCGTGCATGCACTGAGAAAAATGATATCTATATAAGTATATATCGATCTTTGTGTGACCTTATATTAAACAAAAGAGTTTTCATGGTCCATCACGCGTACTGTCTCGTACCTTATATAAGTCGGAACAACATGTTAGTTAGACTCTCCCTGTATGCATTCCGGTAATGTCCACATGTGCATGTAGCACACAAAAACAGCCGCAGCGGTCTCGGCCTGGAAATCTCCCTGGATGACTGTTTCCCCGGCAAATATACCGTTGTACAGATTCTACGGTACCAGGGCATGGGTCCCGCGCTTCTCCTCTGCACGCTCGTGAGTGGCCGATAGAGGAGGGAAAAGGTGGAGAGAGAGCGCGCATGCAAAATTAGCATTGGGATCCACGGTTTTAAGTTACTAAAAAATGTTAAAACTTGCAAACTAAAAACCAAATTAAATTTTGATTACGTTATTGAATTCGTTTCAATAAACCCTTTAAAACTATATCTCACTTGGATATATTTAAATAAAACTATAAATGGACTCCACTCATAATAATTGGTATAGAATAGAGATATAAAGGAGGGATGAGTGCGGAGACACAGTCTTTGTAAAAAGTGAATCTTGAAGACTTATGATGTATAGAGGAAGTAAATAGAGAAATATAAGTGCGGATAGTCTTACGATGTGAAGTTTGATCCAAAGAAGGATTAGAACCAATGTATAGCAAGTACTACGCCTTTATATGCGCTAAGACAGCGCATAATTAAACCCCGCATAAGCGAATAATAAGCTAGGTTGTGCTTGGACTGAGAATATATCTGTGATATCTATGCGCATAATTATGCATACAGGGTTTTGATCGATGGGCTATCACTCTCTCACGTACTATCTTATATATAAGTCAGAACAGCTGTCCTGCAGGTACGGTGAGAAGTCTAATCCGATCCCAAGATGGATTATTAGACCGCATGCTTAATACTATAATACCATCATTAATTAGATGTATCTTCTAGCTAGCGTCTTGTGGCTATACAAGTTGAGCAATGTGTATAAAGGCGTATATCCGGTTCTAAAAAAATTAGACCATAATACCATCATTAATTAGATGTATCTTCTAGCCAGCGTCATGTGGCTATAAAGTTAGAGCAATGTGTATAAAAGGCGTATATCGGTTCTAAATTTGAGCCACCTGAAATTTAGACTTTTTTCATCCATCGTTATCCAATGGTCACATCTGTCTGCTGTTGTCTCTGTCCCAGGCACCAATAACGGGTCCATAAATGAACATGAAAATCCATTGAATCACAAACCGGTCCGCCTTAAATTTAACGGGCACATGAATCAAAACCCGTTAACTGAATTGGTGTTCGTTAGGGCCAGAATTGAACGAACTATTCACCCAGTGACCACACTTGCAAGCTTACTAAGAAAATAACAAATCCACAGGTACAGAAAAAAAAAAAACTCTACCATAAACCAAAATTGACAGAATATATATTTTCTATTCTACTCTACATGCATCGCTAACTAAACCTCCTTCTAATAATGCACAAACACCATAGCAAGGTCTTCTATACATTTGAACTCATACTACTGCATTAGTTGATCTTGTATTTGAGTCAACACTACAACTCTGTTTTCCACCACATCTGGTACCTATCTGAGCCAAGCTCTTCCCCCTATCACTGCAGGAGCAAAAGGGACGAATCCTCAGCACCGTCAAATGGAAAATGGTAAACAATATATTGAAACTTAGAGGTTGCATGAATGGATATTGTAAGTACCATAACTGCAGTAACTCTAATAAGAATTGAGAAGAGTGGCCATCAAATTCCTAATAAATTAGAAATAAAAAATTAGCTGCTAACACTTATCTTATCTCCAGTATATAAAACACTATGAAATAAATAGCCTCTCACAGTATCACTACAATGTTGTTATCATTCAACTTAGGGTCATGCAGAACACCATGTTCAAAAAGAATGTCTACATCTAGGCAAGTTTGCAGCTATATTTCATAGACACCATATAGCTTGTTTAACATGTCAAAGCCAACATTATCACCGACCAAACTATCACTCTCTCACACACACACACAAATAATGATTGAGTGCAAGTAAAACTCACCTGATGCCTGATGTTCGCAATTGGTGACCCCAAGAGTTCCACCAGCCATGGAACAACACCATATTCTGCAACCAGCAACAATCAGATGCAGCTATGTTGGTAGGAAAATAACACTAGGTAAACTAAAAAAGAAAATAACAAGAGAAAAATGAGAGATATAAGGCACAGGAACAAACCTAGAGATGAGGAAGCCCATGTTTTGATAGAAACTCAGCAAATCTGGGCAGTACATCCACTCTATTGATTATTACCACAGTTGAATTCTTCCCTACAGACGTAGCTCAGTTCAGAATACACATAGGAAAAAGGAAAGGGAGTTGCATGTAGCATATTAAGCATGTGAAAGTACTATCTGAAATAAGTTTCCTGGAATAGACAGCCCCGGCTGTGCATCTAGCGTGCAAATTAATAAAAACAAAGATAAATCATTTGTTGATACCCATGACAAAGAAAGTAAATGTCACATTCAGTTAGTGTCTTATCATAGTTTTGTGTGCAATGACCTGAACAGTTCTGGTTGTGCATCTAGCTTGCTCTGGTGGGTCAAGCTCTCAAACCTGATCTTGTCTAAGGCATGTCAAAATGCACAAAATACAAGTTTGACGCACATACACACATACCTTTACAGTAAGCTTTTCAATGAGAATTTCCTCCAATGGAGAACCAAGTGTGATATTGAGAAATCTCTTTCCATCAGAATAGAAAACAAAGTTTTCAAGTGGTAAAACCATAACCAACAGTGAAGGATGTTTGTCACCCACCAAACAATGGAAACCTTGGTTCAATTTCCAGTTGGGTCTGAAATAAGAAAGCTTGATCTGAAACTATTTTGAAACCAGTGTTGAAACCTCAATGACTGAGACAACTAACAAGATTACCTTCATAGGATCACTCCACAAATGTGATGTTCAAATATTATTAATCTCATCTCTATAATAAATAGAGTGTGCCTTTGGAGGCAGCTTTGCAATAAGATGCCTAAAAGATGAAACACCCCACGTAAGGTCTAAATTGATAATCGTCCTGCAAAGGAGGCAAATAATTCATTACTTCTGAACATAACTTATCTCTCTAGCTACAAGTATATCAACTTAAAAAATTGCAATCAAAACTCAAAAAGGAGAATAACCTGGAAAATTCACCCCTTGAGAATAACCATGGGCGATGTTGTCGTGTTCTGTAATCTGTACATTTCCCTAGTGAGATATTTCAGTCTCTCTTATAACTTCCTTTTACGATTGCAAAAGGGTTGTTGTTCTCAAAATGCACAGTCACAGGTAAGTATGCAAATGGGGGAGATCATGAAATGGTCCATATCTCAGTTCTGAATCCACAAGTTTTGCGTTTGGATGCCTCGTGTATGATTCAACCCTCCCACTAGGCAATCTGATAGTAAGTGTCCCGCCTTTAACGAGGGTAAGGTGACAGACTGTGAGCACTATCCTCGATAGACAACAAGTTGCGCTTCGACTTGAGTGATTTCTTCCGGGAATGGTTGAAGAGAGTGTGTGAACACAGTTAGGACATCCGAGTACGAGTTTTTCCCTTTTCCAAAGGTTTGGGCAACAACGCTGAAAAACAACATCAGCTCCGAAAGGTTGAACAACTTCAATTGGCGAGAATAGTATTTTGACCCTTCACTTTTCCTTCACTACCAAATACTCTAATAGCTGCCAAGTTCTTGGCTTGGATGTTGGGAAAAGCCGGTAAAACTTGAGAGACAAGGTCAGGTCCAACAGTTTCAACCTAAACAAATGGGGAACCATGTAGCTTTTAGAGCAACAAAGCAAGGCTATATTCCACCTAGAGTCCTAGACATAAGTAGTTTCAATAGAGATGTTCTTCGATAACAACAACAGATATGCACTGAACTAGATTTCAACACTAGTGAAATGATGTCACGACCGGAAATAGGGCCCGTTGGGCCGGGCCCAATCGACAAAGGGGCGCCGGCGCCCCCCCACTTGCGCTCGCGCCCCGCCCCCACCCTCCCTTCCGCGGATTCTTGGGTTTGCTCGGAGAAAAAGGAGGAAAATATCTTGAGGATTATCTTTAGGTGTTTTGGTGTGCAAGGGGGCTATCTCATCTATAAGGGAGACCCTTATTAGGAAATAAATAAATAGGACATGCTTGTAAAACTCCCTCCAATCTATAAGGAAACCTTTAGAGAGATTGCTTGAGATACAAGTCCCAATAAACAAGCTATATAAGTAAACTAATCAAACTACGAAACAAGCAAATAAAGAAATTTTATCCCAATCTTTCCTATCTCCTCTCCCCTCGCGGCGACACAACACAAAAATAGATGGAATTTATCCCAAACTGCTGCCATTGCCGTGTGCTAACTCTGAAGCAACAAAGACATGAAGTACCTTCTAACAATCACGCCGCCGATTCATGACCACCACCACCATTAAAGCCATCCGCCTCTTTAGTAGAAATCTTCCCAATTCAGTTGCTTCGGCCCAATCTAAATGGAAAATGACAAATGATAAAAAATTAATTTTGTTGTCTGGTGACAACAATAAATGTTCCAAATCACTCCCCCCCAGCACCCACCACCCCATATGGCGCAGGGTTTGTCTACTCAGTTAGACTTGAGATGCGGTATCAGCTAATAGAGGCTAAAACAAAAATACAAAATATCCTTACTCTAAAAAGCTAAAAAGACCAAGCTGCAACTCCTGCACTACTAGAAGGCAAGAACAGGACACAAGATGCACTCATGAAACAAGCTAAAAACATAGTAAACTAATCAAACTACGAATGGCTAATGATGACTTGAATAGTTCATTTACTATTGCTTGAAAATGACACAACACGAAATAGATGGAATTTATCCCAAACTGTTGCCATTGCCGTGTGCTAACTCTGAAGCAACAAAGACATGAAGTACCTTCTAACAATCACGTGCAAGATTCATGACAATTAGACTATTAAAGTAGGGAGCCTTTTTAGTAGAAGGTTTTTCAGCAGTTGCTTTCCTGCTTAATTAAATGGAAAATGATAAAACAAAAATAAAAATTATAGGTGATAAGAATAAATGTTGCAAATATGAAATACCATAATTGCAGCAATTCATATGTGCAATTCACTACTAATAAAAGTGCAATCTAGAAATAGGCTGACAATAGATGGCACAAATCACAAGAATGGAAGGTTGTCAGGTTGCAAATCGAACACACTAGTGCACAGATCGCAAGCTTATTATCCGACAGAGGTGGCGTCACCTGGGACAAAAAGCCACAAACTAAATGATAGAAACATAGGAAATGAGCCAGGCAAATGTATCCCCATGACTTGAAACTCTCTCTTGAGCATTTCAGGTACCATTTTGGGAAGTACACCCTATCTTTGATCGGCTGGAGCCAAAGGAAAGCAAATGCAAGTAGGAAGTAGGAACACTATAGCACCTAGTATGCTTGATAGTCGCAGAGAGTCCTATATCTTACATAGTAGCCATAATTATCCTTCTCAACAGTTTGGGAGAAAATCCTATTGAATTTATCTGCAACATATCAGGAAGAACACAATTAACCACTAGAGAGTATGATGTCCCAATATACAATTCTAAACAAAAATCAAATGTAAGAATTGATGAACGATGAGGCTACACAAAACATGACCTATTGAGAGGCAAAAACTGCATGTCGTGACTCAGGTTGTGTTACCAAATAAGAATGCCTTTAAATTTGGTGACAACAAGATTTCTGCTTCTGTCATAGATCCAACAGCCACAACTATACTCCTAAAATCGACCGGCCAAACTAAAATGTCTCTAGCTAACCAAACAAGTAAAAATACAGGGAACTAATTTCCTATTGTCTTAGAAAAACAATGCTAATTCTGACAGATTGGAGAGGTCTGGTGCTAAGCTTATTAACTGACTTGCCAGACATTAGGTCGCAGACGACACTTCATAAGTTATGCCCAAATTGTACCACATAAAGATCCAAATTACAGATTAATTAACAGCCAAGTTCCTACACTTCTGGAAAAAAAAAAAAACAAATGTGAAAAATATCTAGAATGTATTGACACAAATTCGTCACGGAGCAAGAACGCTTGCTAAGCACCTCGCTGGCAAGCCCTGCCACTGCACCGCAATGACATTACTTCCACGTACGTACGTGTCAAGCAAGGCGAGTTAGGCAGCAGCTCGATCGTAGGCATTCCGTGCCATCCATATTAATGGCAAGATGTAGAGCTGTACCATGATGCTCCTCTTTGCGCAAGTCTTCTTCTCCACAGGCAAACTACGACGCCCACCCCGTCCACCACTCCGTAGAAGTATGCGTGCCATTAATGGCTTGCTAAAGCTTGCCAGTTTTTCACCATGCATGTGCAGACGATCGACCGCATATAAGCAAGGCCCCAACAAGCACATTCATGTACCAGCAATATCTTATTAGCAATATTACCCTTAACCAAGTTAATTAGCCACTGATCTCAAGGCACAACGTTGTCCGCACCTTTACTCCGCAAGGGTCCCCTTCTCCTTCTCCATATAGGATCTCCTTGACCCGTGTGGTCTCCCCACTAATTCCTTGACCTACATAAATGATGAACCAGCCCCCCCTCATCACGTCAAGGACCAAAGACCCATAGTCATCAATTCATCATGCATGTGTGGGTCAACAAGTCCAATGGTGTGGAAATAATACCATTTTAATTTTCGGAATTAATTAACAGCCACCTTGCACAAGCGATATATCCCCCATACAACCTTTGATTCACACAACTGTCAAAAAAAAAAACCTTTGATTCACACGGTTCTTTTTCCTAAATTATTTAAAATCAAACTCCATCTCCTATATAATTTTCATGATTTTTTTAGAGATCATTTGATTGTAGGTAAATATTTATTCATGTTTGTTTGCGTTTTTTGGGTTACGGTGCGCATTTAGCTGACGGGGTGAACGAGGAGGAAAAACGAAGACGACATTGGAGGTCAGTGCCACGATTTTGACGCCAAGGACCTAAACTACCAGCGGGGAGTTTGCCGGGGACACCAAATGGATGCAAGTTCAACCTAATCCTCTTTGATGCATGTTGATCTTATTTCTAAACATGACCCGTAGAAGTTGTTTTAAATATTGCATGTAAGATTTTACATACGAAGTATTTTTAAACAAGCTTAGATAAAACCTATTTGATTAGCCATCCCCTTGGAGTGGTATAACCGTGCTCAAACTTGGGTATGAATATTACATGACGAAATACCATACCCTTGGAGTGGTATAACCCTGCTCAACCTAGGTATGCTTAGGACTTTGTTGCCCATCATGGATACTCAGCACTATGATTTCGCAAATACAATGATTTTACAATGAAGTTGTGAGAATTCGAATGAGTTGTGTGGGATTGTGAAAGGCTGGGTTAATGAACAAAATTAGAAATTGTGATTACCTTAGAGGTGGGATGGGATGCCTTAGTGTTGTGACTTGAAGTACCTTTTGTGGTAAGTGTGAAGATATTTGCCTTGTCATTATTAACACTACAACAGATTCAGTCATCACTACGCCAGCATCACTATCGAAATCTAGTACCACGGACAGTGAAGGCCCTTTTGTGGCTTCAAAGTCAAAAATAATTGGGACTGGCCAAGATCCGGCGGTGAAACTCGGTCATTGCCGGTGGTATAAATAATTCGGCTGTGAAACTCTACTAGTGTCGGTTGTATCAGCCAACCCGGCGAAATATATGGACTCGGACCGAAATTTTCATTCATCTTCGTTAACCTTAGCCTCGGCGTCCGCGCTTCTCGAGAAAATATTGTACCTCCCCAACCGCATCTTCACTCCCCTCCTGTCAACCACTCATTCTCGCATGCCGCGAAGAGAAACCACCTGCGCCGGCACCAACCGTCTCCCTCTCCCTCCCCTCCGAGATCTCTTCCCCTCCATGCGCCGGTACACTTCCTCTCCCTCCCCTCCGTGCATGTCGCGGCCCTCCTCCCCTTCCATGAATACTGACTTGTTTCTTGCGTGTTTCCCCTTTTTCTCCTCACTCACATTGTCCTCAAATCCACTTCGCGCCGTGGATCTCGGACGACGGATCTGCGAGAAGCGGCGGTCGATGGCTGCCGGTACGCCCTACATCCATGCATGCCCTCGCTGTATTCTTTCCGCTCTTCAATTCCTTCTATTTTTAGTTCCTCTGCGATTTTTTCTCCTAATAAATAACTAATTTTTTCTATGGTGCGTGCATGTGGTTTCGCGTGGGGCAAGATCCACCGGATGCGGGCATGGCGGAGGAGAAGTAACGCTGCCAGCATCCTAGACTCATGTTTTTCCCTCTTGTCTCTCTTTCCTATGCGAATTTGTGATGTGTTGAGTCCTGCTCCTTTGTCTGTAATTTATGAATCGATTTATGAATGAGTTAATTCGTGATGTGTTGAATCTCTTCTTTGTTTGTGGTGTACGAATTTGTTCTTGAATGAAGTGCTTGATGGCGGTAGCGGCGATAGCTAGCCACCATGGTAGCGGATAGGGATAGCGGATGGGGATAGCGAGCATGCTCCAGTCTGGGCATGCATGGAGCATGCTTGGTGCCCATTTTTGTTTTTTTTAAGAGGATAACACTGCCGGGTATCCCGGGAGTGATCACAAAGAGTCATCACTACCGCTTCCCTACTGCCGGTTTATTTTCCTAAGTAAAGGGGTTTGAACCCGACAGTGATGTCGTATTCTGTAGTAGTGTAAGGGCGAGTTGAAGAATGAAGATTCATCTTGCCTAACTCATTTTACTGTCTAGCCACTGAGGCAAGGCTTAGTCTAAATCCGCCTAGTAGACGCCTAGTTGGTATGGCAATGACCGGGAAGCAGGTGTGCAACGGGACGTTAAGAGATGTATGTAGAGAACTAGAAACTAAGAAATTTATTATGTGGCCTTAGCTTCCCCGTGGCGAGCGTCGTTACTTATACATGGAGGGTAATGGCTCTAACAGATCCGTGCTGACACGACGGTGTTAAGTAACACTGTGTCCACGGTCTCGGACGAGTTACGGTCTGGCTTCAACAACTAGATGGTTTGGGATGAGTGGAAACATGAGCAATATAATAACGTAACAGATCTGTGAGGAATAATGTGGATGATCTTTTGGAGGCCTTCATAGGACAACAGAAATTCCGTGCTAGTCTTCCTAAAATATATAATAATAATAAAGGCATAAAACATATAAATTAAAACTAGTTTTTTCAAAAATATAAAAAAGGTTGTCAGTAATGTAGGTTATTGATTGAGGTCATGCATCAGCAGCCTGCTGGAGCTGACAGGGAAGTTCAAAAGAAACATGCACAACCGTGTCCTGTCAAGACATCCGCTAATTAATCTTGTCAGTACATACGTAAAACAGCGTTGCCCTTGTATTGGATGCTTGCACATAAAACCGAGCTACGAATCTCAGCCTAACATATTTATTGTTCTCTTCTAGGAGTATTTATGACACAATTCAGATGCTGGTCAACACTGTGTGCCGGGTCGATTGGCTGGCTGCACTGCACGCGTGACGAAATGCAGGCATCAGCGGGCCCTATAAATATGCATGGAGTAGAGCATCCCGTCTGCACACCAGTCAGTAGCAAGTGTAGCTAGCGAGAGAAAGCAAAGCATAGCCATGGCATACCTGTTGGCGGTGTTGCTGGCGGCGCTGGCCTCGGCAGCGTGGGCGCAGCTGTCGTCGACGTTCTACGACACGTCGTGCCCGAACGCGCTGTCCACCATCAAGAGCGGCGTGGAGGCCGCGGTGCAGCAGGAGGCGCGCACCGGGGCGTCGCTGCTCCGATTGCACTTCCACGACTGCTTTGTGCATGCAAGTCTCATATGCAGAACGAGTGAACGACACTCGCTCACCTCTTCTTACTCTTCTGTTTTCTAACATAATAAGTGATAACCTTAGTCCATGGCTGCGATGTACAAGCAGCTAACTAGAAATTTGTAAACCTCACTCCAGGGCTGCGACGGGTCCGTTCTGCTGAACGACACGTCCGGGGAGCAGACCCAGCTTCAGAACAAAGGGATCGCTGAGGCGCTTCGAAGTCATCGACAACATCAAGACGCAGGTGGAAGCGGTGTGCCCTGGGGTCGTCTCCTGCGCCGACATCCTCGCCGTCGTCACGCATATTCTAGTTCCAGCCACCCTGTTTATTTATTTCCTTGTTGCTGAATTGCTGTTGGTTTGGAACTCCTGTCCTGTCCAGCTCGGCGGATCTTCGTGGACCGTTCAACTGGGGAGAAGGGACTCCACCGCTTCATTCTCGAACGAGACAATCGACCTCCCAGCTCCTACATCTAGCCTGCAACAACTGTTATCTGCGTTCAAAAACAAGAGCCTCGACGCAACCGACTTGGTTGCTCTATCAGGTGCATCAAGTGTGGAGATGTGCGGGTTTCGGGCATCCGACGTCACAACTTGCTCGAAACTTTTTTCAAATTTTTACCACAGCCTCCTCATGAGATGACAAGACACCTCGCCAAGTTTCATGATTTTTAAACTTCGTTTGGATTTTATAGAATTTAAAAACACTTCTCCCGCATGTAACTTCGTCATGTTCCGACACATAAATGTTAAAGTAATTTCAGCGAGTTCCTGGATTGAGCCTAAACATACGCCAGACATCATGAATAACATTTTTTTAATGACCACATTTTATTATTTCATGTACCTGCAGTTCAAATTTGGAGTGGTCGAAAAATGCAAGAAAATAGAAATAATTCATGAAATATAGCAAAACAACTTGAAATTGTCCCAAATTTTGAACATGACATGTAATTACTGTACCAAGGCCACACAAAAAAAATGGGGCAAAAAAACAAAAAAAAATGCATAGTTTGCGAGTGCGGGTTGGACACTTTCGGCAAAAGACCCCGCTTTGCCGAAGTGCTTTATACGTGCGGCACTTTCGGCAAAGTGTGCCTAGTTTGCCGAGTGTCTAACGTTGGACACTTTCGGCAAAGGTGACGAGAGAATCTTGGGCGTTTGATCCTTTTATCCTTTGCCGAGTGTATTGTTTTGCCGACGGCCACGCACTCGGCAAATATATTGTTTTCCGAAAGTGTTGTGCGTCGCCGGCGGCCGGGCACTTTCGGCAAAGTAGTCTTTGTCGAGTGCTCCGGTTTGGCACTCGGCAAAGATGCTCTTTGCCCGAGTGCCCGACTTTTGCCACTCGGCAAACTTCTTTGCACTTTCGGCAAAGAAGCGGATTCTGTAGTGTCAAGATATTACAAGCCTGTGGATTACAGAAAAGTATCCACACTTGTGAATAGCACACAACTCAAAACCTAACATGTTAGATGTTTTGTAGTGTGGATGACCGCATAGGCAAACACTCGTCAATGAGAGACGGCCCGACAACAAATGCCCAACAAATGACGGCCAACATTCATGTAGGCGGAATTGAGAATCTTCTTCTTCTTTTTCGGTGTCTTCCTTCTTCTTTACGCCACCAAAGAATGAGGAAGACTAATCTAAAAATTATTCTCCCTGGTCCTTCATTGTGGCCAGATCCAACCACAACAAAACGGAGAAGGGACCGGGAAAAAAATTATTCCATGGCGGCGAAATCATCTCCTCCATGATGTCGCCGTCTGGAAATAAAAATATCCATGTCGTCATGTCGATGAAGATGCTGACACCGAAGTTGTCATCCTCATCTTCAACGGAGCCGTCATGGAGAAGACGATTGCACCCTTCCCCTTCACCATCGCCGGAGAGGAGAAGAATCGAAGGAGATAAACCACCAATACCAAAAAAATTGCCATGGAGAGACACTAACCCTAAAGACTCAAATTGATAGGAAAAACTTATTAAAAATAATGGAGCCCCACTCCCTTTAGCCCCTAAAGTCAAGTAGGATTCTAAGTTATGTGATGGAGCATGGACTCATACAAAGGCATATTGAGAGATTAAGTGTATATGTTTCCCTAGACCCTAGCTATATATGTTTCCACATTTCCTATAGTTCATATGCTTGATAGAAGATGGAACCTTGTTCCGTTATCTAAAAAAACTCCAAATCGACATCAATTTCAGGCGACGCTCAAATCATCGAACATCTGAATCGGTGGCTAGAGTTATTCGGGGAGGAAGGTTGCCGGGGAAGGAGCTTCATGGCTGGACTTAAAATGTTGTGGCGGCGGTTTGAGGGGCGGGGCAGTGCACTGATGGACTAGTTACTACTATGGTAACGTGAGGTGGCGAGAGCCTAATTATATGTAAGGTACAAGATTCTAAGACGGTGTTTTCGGATGCCATGCAAGGCGAAAAGAATGAGCCTGCTACAGTGCATGGCGGGCCCAACCGATGTCAGCCCCTGTGAAATTACATTTTTGCCCCCATGTTTCATTCTATACAGCATGCAGTTGGCACACATCGTGGGCATTTTTGTCCAACTCGTGGGCTGACAATTCGAGTCTGATAGCAGTCCGATTTTTTCGGCCATGGTTCACTTCCCATTCACTTCCCATGCACCGGTTCCAGGCCTAGCAGGCCGATTTTTTTCACCTTGCATGCCAACCGAACACCCTCTAAGTTATGTGCTAGAGCATGCACTGATGGACTAGTTACTACTATGGTAATTAAAATAAATCACCTGCTATAATCCATTTACTTCTATCTATTGGTCTTCCTAAATTAGCGCCGAAGTACTTGTAAACGGTGTGCTGCACGTTGGGGGCAAATAACAGTTCATGCTGTCAGTTCAGGTCCATGCCCTACATAGGAAAATTCTGAAGATACCTTATTCATCAAAGAGAAAAGAAAAAAAAGGAAAAATGCCTACTACATCCTCTCAGTCAGGCTGAGCCGCTGAGGCCACACCACGCTGAGCCTGACGACAGGGAAGTGTTCAAAAGAAATACTAGTATCGCGTCAACATCTCTCGATCGATGGGCCAATCTTTGTCGGGGTCAAGCAGGCATGCAGTGTAGGCGTTTTCAGCAAGTGTGATATGACTGCACAACAAAGTGTCTTGGACGAGCTGACCGGGCTCAGCTCTCCGCGAAACTAGTGGCATCGACGTCCATATAGAGATCCTTTCTCCTGTCGTCCACGTACTTGTGCAAAATTTCCACATAAGACATGGAGCATGAAAGACTTGCATATGTCCCGGTGCAATGCAAGACCATATGTATGGAACCGAGATTATGGAAGGGTGTTTATGTATTTCCACACAGGACATGAAGCATGAAAGGGTGTTTATGTATTTTTGTAATGATATATGCAAGTACTTTTGAGAAAACATAGTACAATCCAAGTGCTAATATCAGGAAAAGATGGTTAGAGTTAACAAAATTAAAGGTCATACGTTTCTAGTTATTGTGAAATTTTTAAAATTTATCTTTATTTTTTAGAATTACACGGTTACAACGTAGGCGCTTACAACACACACCCTTATGAACACATATGCGCAAAAACATATCCCTATGAGCACCTTCGAAAGACTGAGCACCTCGATCTGTAGATTCCCGTAGTCACTATTGGTGCCTCGCTATCTACGGGAACGTCACTTACCACTTAACGCATAATGGCAGTAAATTCATTATCGACGGGGCGTCCCTTACCACTAACGCATAACGCCGGTGTGAAACCTGGTGGGTAGCGTCCACTAACCGTCCTACCATTGGATTACAAGCCAATTCGCAAAAATTTATCTATTTAACGTGGATGACTTGTTGGAGTGATGAGGACATGACAACTCCTAATGTTTTGTCTTATGAAGATCATTCACCATCTAACACAAGTGATCGTAATCGTAGGCCTCTTGCACAAAGACATGCTAAGAAGATACACGACAAGGTGAATTTGCTCCTTGCCAAAGTTAATATTAAAATATTTGAGAATGTTATACTACCTAAAATGTTGTGCATATGTATTGATAAAGGTTTACACAAGATGGAGGTACCGCTGGACCAAAGGAGAGAAGATGGTTTATACACTAGCGAACCAACACATCATGTGAGTGACAACATGGACCAACAGAAAGATATAGTCATAACTCTTGATTCCCTAAAGGTTTCAAGGTGCATGAGGACTTGTTGGAAAGATTATCAAGTTATCTTTCTAATTGAAGCCAATGCCACGTAATTTGGAGCTTTCACCAAAGAGTTACAATCATATTAGTGCAGACTGCTCAGAAGGTGAACAGTCTTGTCGGGACAGCATATTGGTACAACTTCTCATTCAATACTTCATGGTGCATTCCATACATGGTTGGAACACATGTCAAGTCTAGTTTCCAACCCAACAAGCGGCTTATCGTTTTGACTTCCCATGAAGGAGTTATGGCCAGATTACTCAGCACTGCTCAGAAGAGAAACAGCCGCGCGGGACTCCACGAATTCCATCTCGTGGAGGCCTTTCACCTCCTGTAACTTTAGAAACTCTAAGTTCATTTCATACCCAACTAGGAGGGTTGTTCTAGTATATATATTCCCTGCCTACAATCTATTTGGGAACTTTTTTGATGATTTGATAATCTACGATATGGTATTGCAGCCGAGCTGCTGAGTGTTCTTACACACCTTTGTTCTTGTGAGTTCTTCTTGGGCTTGTGAGAGATCTCTGAGGTCCCCTACTTCGTGCTCTACGGCTTCCGTTCGGCTGCGCCGTATTGGTGGATTAGTCCCGGCTTGTGGTTCTCGCGATGCTCGGAGATCGAGTCAAGTCCTTCAAGGTCTCGGTGCCTCTGTCCCCTGTCCGCTTGGTCACATCAACCTTTGTCAGGTATAAAGCTACTTACCCGCTGTTCGCAAGCAACTTATCCTTTGTTCTTGAACCTACTGTCGTGAAGATCGGGCCACCTTAAATACGAGATCTTTTCGGTTCCTATCATGGAGGCCTTCATAGGATAAGGAAAATTCCGTGCTAGTCTTCCGGAAATATATAATAATGGCATAAGTAAAACATATAAATTGAAGCTATCTTTTTTTTAAAAAAGGTTTCCGGTTATATGTGGTTATTTGTGAAGTCATGCATCAGCGGCCAGCTGGAGCTATGGTGACAGGGAAGCTCAAAAGAGACACACCGATCTTCTCAACATCCGCTGAATTTGTCAGTATGTATGCGTTGCATACTTTTCGTCACGCTCACACCCTTGTATTGGGTACTTGCACATAAAACTGCGCTAGCTCATGATGAATCTCAGCCTAACATACTATTCTCTTCTATTTGTACCAAAATGTGAGACGCTGGTCAACACTGTGTGCTGGGTCGAGTGGCTAGCTGCACTGCGTGACGAAAATGGTTGCTGGCACTCGGAGACTAAACCTGGACCAAGTTTTTGGCGTCCGATTTGGATGTTTTCTGATCCCTAGCAGCATATGCAGGCATCAGTGGGCCCTATAAATATGCATGGAGTAGAGAGCATCTCGTCTGCACACCACAGTCAGTAGCAAGTGTAGCTACAGAGAGAAAAGCATAGCATATAGCCATGGCTTCCTCTGCTTCTTGCCTTACCCTGTTGGCGGTGGTGCTGGCGGCGCTGGCATCGGCGGCGTCGGCGCAGCTGTCGTCGACGTTCTACGACACGTCGTGCCCGAACGCGCTGTCTACCATCAAGAGCGGCGTGGACGCGGCGGTGCAGCAGCAGGCGCGCACGGGGGCGTCGCTGCTCCGGTTGCACTTCCACGACTGCTTTGTGCATGCAAGTCTCTATGTTCATCTCATCAAGTCAAGCAAAGTAATTAGCGATATAAATACTTAACACCTCGCTGCGTGCAGGGCTGCGACGCGTCCCTTCTGCTGAACGACACGTCCGGGGAGCAGACCCAGCCTCAGAATACAAGTCTGAATCCGAAGGGCTTCGAAGCCATCAACAACATCAAGGCGCAGGTGGAGGCGGCGTGCCCGGGCATCGTCTCCTGCGCCGACATCCTCGCCGTCGCCGCCCGCGACGGAGTCGTTGCGGTGAGATATCATTGTCGTTGCTGTGTTTCCTAGATTATCGCCACCGTAGCTGATGATGATGCTCGGTCGTATATACGTACTCTGTTTCTGCTGTTGTTGGTTTAATTTGCAACTTCCTGTGCAGCTCGGCGGACCTTCGTGGACCGTGCAACTGGGGAGAAGGGACTCAACCGGTTCGTTCCCGAGCCAGACAAGCGACCTCCCACCTCCTACATCTAGCCTCCAACAACTTTTAACTGCGTATAGCAAGAAGAATCTCGACGCAACCGACATGGTTGCTCTATCAGGTGGACACATGCATGATGCATCAATGCCCTATATATAGTACCTAGAACTGTAGAACATACATATATATATATATATATAGTTCGTTACATACATATAGCCTTGGATCAGTTATCTGAGGATGCAGTTGCACACCCGTATTTTCTTGCAATTTTGCAGGCGCTCACACTATCGGGCAGGCCCAGTGCTCGAGCTTCAACGGCCGCATCTACAACGACACCAACATCAACGCCGCCTTCGCGACGTCGCTCCAGGCCAACTGCCCCATGTCTGGCGGCGCCAGCCTAGCGCCGCTGGACACCCAGACCCCCACCGTTTTCGACAACGACTACTACAAAAACCTGCTGTCTCAGAAGGGCCTCCTGCACTCGGACCAGGAGCTCTTCAACAACGGCAGCACCGACAGCACGGTCAGCAGCTTCGCGTCCAGCACATCGGCCTTCACCAGCGCCTTCTCCACGGCGATGGTGAACATGGGAAATATCAGCCCACTCACTGGATCCCAGGGGGAGATCAGGCTCGTCTGCTGGAAGGTGAACTCGTCCTAGGATGGATGACGACGACGACGGACGTTGGCATAATCTAGTGCTGATTCTCGCATAGCCAAGAAGATCGTGATGCATGCAACAAGGATATATGCATATAGTATATAGCAGTATGTATAACTAGTAAGGGTAATTGCCGTGTTTCACACCACAAATGTAACGAGGACCTCTCATGCAAAGGCGTTGAGAGCTTAATTAAGTACTACTATCACAGTATATATACTTTCCCTAGACCCCCTATCTATATATGTTTCCTATAGTTCATTCATATGCTTGATAGAAGATGGAACTTCGTTCCGTTATCTAAGAATCTCCAAATCGACATCAATTTCAGGGGACGCTCAAATCACCGTACATCTGAAGAAACCTTATTTATCAAAAAGAAGAAGAAAAAAACTGCTACCTTCCTATCAGTTAGGCTGAGACAAGTGCACCATCCCTGCTAGCTGGAGCCTGACGAGTGACGACAGGGAAGTGTTCAAAAGAAATACTCTAGTCAACATCTCGATCGATGGGCTAATTAATCTTGTCGGGGCCAAGGCATGCAGCAGCTAGTCCAGGCTTTCTTCAGCAAGTGTGTGAAATGACTGCACAACGGTCAGAGCAAGTTGGAAGTGTCTTGGACGAATGTTGACCGGCCTCAGCTCTCCGCGAAATCAGTGGCATCGACATCGATAGGGATCCTTTCTCCCTGTCTCGTCCACTTGTGCAAAATTTCCACACAAGACATGGAGGATGAAAGACTTTGGAGGCTGACGTTTGGCCAGCTACGAAAACGGCGTCCTGCAAGGCCACAAATGCATTTGTTTTATGTATATATATCACTACCACAGGATAATTCCTGACGGTTCAAAGTTATTCCTGACGGTTTAGTAAGACCCTGAACTGAATTGGTGTGCTTGCAGTTTCAGTTTAGTAACCGAATAGAATAATGTTGCCTTAGGCCAGTCTCAATGGGGTTTCATGAAGGGTTTCATGCAAATTTAATAGGGTGTCACATCAGTTTTTTTGCATGAAACTAGGAGGAGAGAGAAGGAAAAGTTTTATCTTGGTGAAACTCTCTAGCTTTTTTTTTTCCAACGCCTATGAAACCGTATGAAACTTCGCGATTGAGAATCTCCGTTCGTTTCATCCGTGTGTTGCTCCATGCGGGAAGAGAAAAAAGGGAGAGGTTGTGGAACCCACAAGTCTAAAAATAGTCTATGAAAGTGTGTATGAAACTATGCATTGACAGAGAGCCCTATTTTATATCAAAGTTTCACGTTTTTTGAAATTAGGAGGTGAAACCTTCCATTGAGACCAGCCTTTATTGTAACTTATCTAGCTGAAGTCCATCCACGTCAGGGGCCAGTTATTGAGTACAGAAACTCTCATTAAAAATAAGAAAGGCTGAGCAAAGTGCGCACATGACACATGTCTAATGTCTTCACTTCCCACAACTGTCAGCAAATGTGCTGGTTGTCCTACTCCTACAGTCGTACGTACACCACTTGCCCGCATGTCTTTGGCGACCATGGTCCATGGAGGACACTTTCAGAGACTGTTCCACTCCAAGACTGCGACATGTACAGCACTGAGGTCGATCGATCTCATGCATATCCTCCGATTATTATTTATATATGACGGTGACATTTGTTTGAATATTCTTCCTCGAGCAACGCATGCAGAGGATGAACTTTCAGAGACTGATGCTCTGCTACAATGCTGGCTGAGTTGGCGACTGGCGTAGGTGGGTTTAACCGGGCCTGTGTGTGACTCTCTTGGCCCGCCCTGGGCTTCGTTCGTCCGTTCGTGCGTTTTGAACTACTAATCGAATCGAATCGCATCTCGCGTGGCCCATTTTGCACGAAATTTGGTCAGTACTCACGGTTTTTCTAGACAAGTTAGGCGCCAGTTTTGGATGGGTGCTGTTCGTTGCCACGGTGGAGTAGAGTGACAGATTACATTTAGACATTGTTTTGTAGTTTAGAGACTAAATAAGACTAAAAAATTAGTCCCTAATCTTTAGACATTTGGAAACCAAACAGCCCCTAGTCAATAGACTTTGATGCTAATTTTAGTCTCTAGTCCCTCCATCCAAACAGGTTTTTTTTTACCGAAGTCAGTAAAGGAAACTCTAGCCTATTTTTTTAAATTTTTAATAATGTAGCTTGTTTAATTAAATTCGCTCCCGAGTCGAACCCGAATCTGCTGGGTCTTCTACAGTGCTATAACCACTAGGCTATAGACCCTTTCACGTGAGATTAGATATATAGTCATACAGATTACAGAGAGCGTGGGCGTCCCTGCTCAGGCTGCACTTCCATGACTGCTTCGTCGATGCAAGTCTCGCGCTCGCTCTCGCTCTAGCGTGCATGCATTTTTGAAAAGTTGCAGTCACACGTAGTGGCGGAGCTAGAAATTATGGGGGGGTGTGGCTTGCGTCTAAGCGACAGGACCAATAATACAACTTAATAGCCCATAGCCATAATTCTAGCACGAATAATTTAAAACAAGCAATATTGATGCACACCAACAATGAAGTAGCACTAATAATATATTTATACTTACCATTTATCATAACAAAAAGATTGTCTGTGTTGACAAAATACAATCCTTAAGCATAAAATTCTCACTGAAAAATAAATAAACCATTTATTGTAAGCAAAAGAATTATATATTGTATCATTGAAAAATTGAAATAAGGTGGATTATCTCACAAAACTCATTTACTTCATCTAATAATTTGCTCTACCCATCTCTTCTAAGGTTACACAATTGTCATCTAGTTGATTGCAGACAATTCATAGCATTAACAATGTCTTGATCCTTGCGTTGCAATGCTAATGACAAAGTGTTTGTGATGGTTTAGTGCGGTCAATAGGAGATGCAGATAAAAGACAAAGTCAAAAAGATTGGTAATAGATTAAAAAGATTTGATGCTTGGTCTCTATTTTTCCAATCTTTGTCATCCTTTTCCACAAACTGTAGCACTTCAACAACCGTAGAAAATAAGTCAACAAGACTTCAAAAAGTCTTATAGTGGGAACTCACGAGTATCTCCAGGTCTTTGAAGACATTGCTCTTGATTTAACCCTCTCCCGGTTTCTAGCTACCCACAACCTAAGGCCTTTGATACCTTTCCATGATTGATGTCCCTAATCATGTCCCTTCTCTTGGCTGATCCACCCACCACATTTTGTAAGCTATGAATCATGGTTAAGAAATTGCTAATACCCTTATGTTTTCTCACAACAGCCACAATAACTAACTGAAGTTGGTGAGCAAAACAATAAACATAATATGCTGACCTACTTTCTCTCAAAAATTAATGATTGTAGTCCATTAAACTCACCTGCTAGCACCATCATACCCTTGGCCTCTAACTTTCTTTAAGCTGAGCTATAATTTTGCAAGTAGAGAATCAATAGATGACTTGAGACAAGAAGAAGAAGTTTCAGTCACATGTACAAGACCAACAAATCTCTCTTTCATAATTCCACATTTGTCAACATACCTCAACACCACAGCCCTCTATTCTTTACAAGAAACATCCCTTGACTCATCAACTGTCAAGCAAAACACATCATCGCCAAGTTCTTCAAGAATATAGAATTTTATTTGCAAAACACTCAACAATGTCTGTCCTGAATTTCATGAGCCACCATACAACTATTACCTGCAAGACCCACTTTGCCTTCCTCAAATCTGGATCTTGATCAGCTAAGCAATCATAAACCTCTAAGAAATTCTCTTCATTCAAAGACTCTTTTGACTCATCATGGCCACGAAAAAGGCAATCAATGCTTCAATAGAAGCCTAGCAGTATCACATCATCACCAAGTTCTTCAAGAATATAGAATTTTATTTGCAAAGCACTCAACAATGTCTCATCTGAATTTCATGAGCCACCATACAACTATTACCCCGCAAAACCCACTTTGCCTTCCTCAAATCTGGATCTTGATCAGCTAAGCAATCATAAACCTCTAAGAAATTCCTTTATTCAAAGACTCTTTTGACTCATCATGACCATGAAAAGGCAATCAATGCTTCAATAGAAGCCTAGCAGTATCAATGGATCCATTCAATCTAGTAAGCCCTCTTAGATGTTTCATTTTACCTATGCATAACAACATCTATGTGCTGATCTCTTTGTAATAAATCATCACACTTCTTCATAGCATTATAAAGTGCTCCACCAACATCGCCAACATGAGTTTTTAACCTTTCTTTCCTGTGAAAACCATTCCAACCATCAACAACAAATGCTTTATATCCTACATCCTTGTTTTCTCTAAACAAGAAACAACAAAAACAATATGCTCTATCTTTTGATTCACTATATTGAAGCCAACCTCCAAATTCATCAAACCATTCGGTTGAAATCTTCTTGGATTGTCTTTTTGCCCAATCATTGTAGAGGGAAAAAACACGTGCAAGGTTGGCATGGTCCATTCTCTAAATATTTTCTTCTCACCTTCTCTCTATGATTTGGATGGTAAGAATCAATTTTCTTTCTTAAGCTTACTTTATCTCCTCTTCCAAATTAATATCGATACTTTTCTTTTTTTTTTCAAAATCGGGACTTCACCCGTTATGCATTAAGAGAAAGACCAAACAAGGCCAAAAGTACCTGGCACATCCTAGACGCCCCCCGTGGCGAGATGCGAGGTGAGGCCGAATAAGCGAAAACACTAACACAAGGCACCCGACTAAAGCGGTAGAGCCGAGAGTCGTACTAAGCGTAAAAGCGGATGTGCGACCCGGGGGTAGTGGCGGCTCGGCGTCTCGGCGAGTCCGTCAGCGCACACCGGACCATAGACACGGGCGGGGGCGAGCACATCCGAGGACCTCACGCGTGCTCTTGCGCAGCGGGGCTCTGGAGGAGTAACGCGGAACCGCTGCTTGACCGTGTCGTCGGGAACCTCAGGTTGGCGCCGTGATACGCCCCCCAACTTGTTGAGCAAGATGCGGCAAGCCCGCATTTCCGGCATGGGATCGGTAGGCAATCTTTGTAGCGGACGGTCGCTCCGTCACGGGGTCAGCCGTCGTCCTCCAGCGCGCGCGATCGTGATCGCCCGGCCGGGCGGCGAGTCAATCGGGGCGGCTCTAGAGGCAACTCTAGAGAGGCGATGACGTCGTCGACGGTCGGCTGTCGGCAGCACTGGCTCGCGTGGCGGCGGTAGAAGACGGTCTGCTTTCGAGAAGCGCCCGTAGTAACGCCGACGCGCCCCACCTCCTCCACCCTACGCACCACGGCCAGGTGACGGGCGTGGTAGGTCTTGCGAGGAAGTGTCGGCCGACGTGAGTGGCGCCGCCAGAGGGCGTAGGGAGAGACGCCGACGCCGCCACCGCATCCGTGGTGGCGGGCGTCTACGGTCGTGGGCGGTGCCGCCACCAAGCGGCGGGCTGCGGCACGCCCCGGGAGGGTCGCCACGCCGGCATAGTCCGCGGGCGACACGCCGACCTCGACGCCAAAGATCCACGGGGTTGAGGCAATAACGGACGTGGTGGCGGGGAGGCTCGAACCGCACCGCCCGGATAGAGTGGCCGGGCGCGGGCGAGGGAGGCCACAAGCTCATCGAGCATCGGGTCCCCAACTAGGGGTCGTGCCCTCGAGTCGCACGAGCGAGAGGTCCGGTGGGTGTGCCGGTGCTCGGGAAGCCGCAGGATGGCCCCGGCGCCCAACATGAGGTTGGGGCCAGGCCGAGGTGGAGGGGCCGAGCAAAGGATTTGCCTTCGACGAAGAAAGGAACCGGCAGCCCCAACGCCCCGAGGTTGTCCGGGCATCCGGACGCGGGTCGGCAACGCCTCGGGCTGTCCTCGGGTGCAGGCGTGGAGGCTCGGGCGCGGCGTGGGAGGTCCCCGACTCCTTGCTCGTGGAGGCGTGTTGCGGTTGGGAGGAGCTGCGGTGGTGCCCCCGATCCCTTGCCGGTGCCTCGTGCTAAGGCGAGAAGAGGCAACGGGTCGGGACGCACCCGGCCGGCGGCGGCGTGGTCCCCCAGCCGGGCCGGTTGAAACAAAAGCCCGACGAGGGAAGGCGGCGCACGGGCGTCAACGGGGGGGGGAGGTCCCCACCCGACGCCCTCGTCGGCGCCCTCGGACAAGGGTGAAGTCATCGTCATCGATGAGGGCGCGAGCGACGGAGGATGGCCCAGCGGGGCCCCCTCGCGCGGCGACGGCGGGCGGCGATCGCCGGACGACGGGAGGGCGGCGGTGGTAGCGGCCGGCGGTGGCGAGGACGCCGCGGGCGGCCGTCGGCGATCCTGCGGGGTAATCGGCACTCTAAATGAAGGAAGAGGCTCGCGATGTAGTGTTGTCGATGGAGTTCCTAGATCCGACCGGCGCTGCCGCCGGGTACCGATGCCGGGGAGGGCGTCCCGCGATGCGAGCCGGGACACAAGTCGCGCCATCCAGCGCACTCAAGCGGAGTCGGGCGGTGTACCCAGCGGGGAGGCGATGGACAAAGCGCGCCACGCGACGGGTTGGGGGCCTCGGGCTCGGGAAACTCCTCCTCGTTGTCCGGAGGTCGGAGAAGGAGGCGTCCACCCACTGCATCCTTGGGTCGTCCCGACGGAGGCCGGAGCCGGTGTGGGAGCGAGTCGCCGAAGCAACGAGGGGCGACGGAGGCGGCGACGGGGTCGGAGAAGAAGGACACACGAGCACAACCATTGTCCTCATCTACGGCGCGCGTCGAGCACGGGACGGAGAAGCCGTGGGGTGGCGTCGTCCACGGGCTCCTCCTCCACAAAGATCCACGGCGCGAGCGACCTCGTGAGGCGTGAAGCGGCGGCTTGGCCCTCCCCCGTCACCCGCCGCCAGGCCCGGTCGACGCGAGCGGGGAGGTGTGGCGGCGCGCCATCTGCGCAGCCAAGGAAACCGGCACCGGCGTGGTGCGGGGGGGGGGGGGCGGAGGCCGCGGATCGGCCGCCCGAGCCCGCCGGGTGGTCGGAGCCGCGCCATCCGGCCTGCACGCGTTCGCGCCCGGCGGCACCGAGGCCGCCTTTAGCCGCGGGCGAAACCCGGGGCGGCGAGGACCGAAGCGGGGGACCGACATCACCACCCGGATCCGGGCGCACCCACAAGGACAACGGCGGCGGCCGCGATCGAGATCCCCGGCCGGCGGCTACGCCCGGGGCGCATCCGCGGCGGGGCCATTCCGGCGAGGCTTGAGGTACTCGCCGGTTTCTTTTTCAAAAACCTTTCCATTGTTTTCCTACCATCAGCGCACATGAATTAAAAATTAAAAGACGAATCGAAGTTGCTTACACGGAGGAAGGCGAAAACTAAAAAAGAGGCAAAATCTCCGGAATGAAATTAGAAGTATGAAGGCGCGCCGTCTAGGCCGCCTCCGAAGGTGTCCACGTATCCTTCATCCTTTTTAGTGCGTTAGATAGAAATTCCACGATCGAGATGAGGTTGCTCTCTTCCCCGCATGCATGCAAAGGACACATTCAATAAAGTCGGTGGACATATACATGCAAGTTGTCCTTTGCATGCCACCATGCATGCACAACCGACATGCAAAGGACACATGCAAAAGACGCTTTGCAAGTTGTCCTTTGCATGCCACTATGCATGTTAATGAATATAGACATGCAAAAGCCGCATGCAAGTTGTCCTTCACATGCCACCATGCATGCACGGACATGCAAAGGACACATGCGTGGACAAAGAGTGAACATGCATGTAGGGACAACGTAAAAAATTATGGTGGTACTTGGCGATGCACATGCAACGACAATGTAAAAAACATGGTTGTCCTTATGCAAAAAAGTAAATTTACTATTGTCGTCCCATGTAAAAAAAAGTAGATTAGTGCATGCATGCAACGACAAACGTAAAAATTGTGATGGTCTTTGGCATCCAAAAAGTAAATTGCACCTATCCTTCGCATGCAAAAAGTAGATTCTATGCATGCAAAATAAGGAACCATAGCCCGGATGAGGCCATGTATACTGAGATTGCATGTGTCCTTTACGATAAATTTGCTATGACATGTGGATAGAAAATTGAATGAACATGCATGCATGCAACGACAACGTAATCCTTCGCATGCGAAAAAAGTAAATTGCATTTGTCCTTCGTATGGAAAAAAGGTAGATTCCATACATGCAAGGGTGCATGAACCTAGTGGTACGAGGCACCTATGCCTCATCTAGGTCTCCAATTCTTGGCTATATTGGCTATATAAGCATGTGGTGTGCCAGCCGTTGCTTCATCGACCTTCTCCCATTGCTTGTAGGTTGCCTTCTTGTAGTTCATATATGGAGTGCGTCCCTACAGTTCCTTGTGTTGTTGCTCCTCACATTAGTTACGCTTCAACCACCACCATCGCCACAATTGTTGTGGGGTTCCCCGTGGCTGATGGCCTAGCAAGAAAAACTTGCATAGGGAACACTACGAAGTAGGCATGTGTTGTGAATCTATTGTACCAGTGGCTATAGAAGGTTTTGTTTTTACATTTGACCTCACTTGATTAGCATGTGTGTATGAACCTTAACTTTTCAGTTTTCTTCCATACCGAATAACTATATTGGACCTCACTTGTTCTTCCTTCCTTTCCTACTGTACCGACTAACTATATTTGACCTCACTTGGTTAGCGTCGGCGTGTAACGAGTAACTATATATGACCTCACATAAAGGTTTTCTTGCTATGCATTCCGCTGCCTGTTTTCTTTCTTTGTTTTCTTTTGTTTGTGTCGGTCTAAACCGAAGGACTAACTATGCCAAGACCAGATGCATAGCAACGCTGCCATGCGCACAACACTTAGCATCTTAGGAGTGGCCTCTAGGATGTTCTGCAGGGTGCAGGAGCTGTGGATGCCTAGAATGGCTATTTAATGGAGTTCTGTTTCTAGCTCATGGAAGGCATTAAATGTGGTGTAAATTTGTACCATTTATAGTAGATTCCTGCATGCAAAAGAGTAGTTGATGGTACATTTATGTATATAAGCTAGTGAGGTAATGCATGGTTGCTCGTGTATTACTGGAACCCGTAGATGGAAGCATTTGTTCCTCCTTTTAGTAGTTCAACAAAAGGTCGGTTCTCAACCTCTCACAGTAGCTAAAACCCCCAGCTTCCTACAACTTCCAGAAAAGAAGCTCTGAACATGCTTTTTGTTTCCTTAACACAAGCTCTGAGCATGGATTCATTTGGTTAGAAAACAAAGTGGGATAGACCAATTTCTAGAGAACGGAGAGGTTGTATATTCTATTATTCCTTTGAGATAGCTCATGCAAGACACGAAATGGTCTGTAAATTATTGCCAACCATGGTAAATTTTTTTGCGTGCCAAGGAATCGAGCACAGTTGATGGTTTGCATGAAAAGTAGTGCATGGTAAAACTCTACATGTAAAGGAGTGCAATGGTAGAGTGACTGCTCTGCCTAGAAAGGGTGCCACTATTTGTTTTAACACACTTCATTGAAGGAGGTCTTTTTTTACTCCTCCAGCAATAAACAGAAAGGATTGATGGAACATAGGGCTCCTCTCCCAGACAAGGATCAGGTGGTGCGAATTTGGTCAGCCAATTGCTGGCCACAGGCTACAGGGTCAAAGATAGAGGAGCTATTCATGTTTGTCATGGTGTGGATAGATGCATATAATCAGGGACATGGGGTTCCTCTCCCCGACCAAAGAGGAGGTAGCGTGCCTAATTGATCAACCAATTGTGGGGCACACTCTACTGGGTCAATATACAGGAGGTCTTCATGTTTTGTCATGTGGATGGATGCATGTACTCAGCATATTTATGTGTGCACGCATGCACATACGGACACCTACACATACTCCTAGAAATCTACTCTAACATTTGAAAACTTTTGCTCTTAAAAAGGTAAAAACAATGTTGAATATTTAGATAAAATATAACATTAAACTAAAGCAGGGCAAAATAATATTAGTTCTAAGAGCTAACTTGAAAATTCTGATTTTGGAGATTAAATACATGACATAAAATAATACAGAAATATAGAGGTGCTGGTTTCATTCATAGAAAGAAGTGTGAACTCAGAAGAGAACAATAACCCTTGTGCTAATACGACATGAAAACACCTCACACGCATCAGAACAAAAAGACCACTTCATATGTAAGTACCTGTTTTTGTAGTAGCTGATCATATATGTTCCTCAAGTTGACAGATCTCGTGTGCCCCTTTCCATACACCTGATACGGTAAGGGTGAGCTTGCATCAGTTGAAGCAGCATGAGTAGCCTGCTCATTTCCATATTTATACCTACGAACATGTACCTCTCTAATTACATTTTTTTCTAATGCTACAGATTTATAACCTGACAAATTCTACAAATGAGGGCTCTCATGTCAGCCAACTATTTCTGATAATGGTTGACCATCCTCTGTCTCAGAAAAACATGAAGCATGGGGAAAGCCTACCACTGTGATATCCAAAACACATGGAAAATTGGCAGATGTCCTTAATCATACAGTAAACAAAGAAATTCCAATATGAATGTGCATCTGGCAGCATGAATAGAACCAATCCTTCGTACAGTATCGGAGGCTCTGCTAGATCATTGGAAGCTTTGTGCGAGTCAAGCTCCACAAGCAGATAACACATGAATGGAAGAGAAAGGCCATAGCCTTAAAATAGAAATGCTTAATTAGGGCAATTTGAAGGATATAAATACCAGCTCCAAGAACAAGATACCAAATCAAGGCCTTGAGTGAACAAACGAAGATACCATAACCAAAAACAGAATAAACATTAAATAAACTAAAATTTAAGTATGCCAATTCGATCAAGAAAGAACAAAATCGGCCAATTTGAGGCGAGGTAGCCAGCGTGGTCAGCCTGAGTTGACTATCTGCCAAAAAAATGGAGCAAGCTGATCCATTCCTTCTACCTGCATGTGTTGTTGGATCAGTCTACTTGTCCCCCTCCTCTTTTGATGCTCTCCTAAGACTTAATATGACGCCTCCACTAAGACGGGTAATTACAATAGCAAGTGAAGCTTCTGGTGGTAAATGATAACCTGCCATAAGTGGAAACCGGTAATTAGGGTAGACGAAAAGCACTTCAAAACAACAATGTCACTTTGTATTCTGCTAAAAAAATATAGAGTACTATATGAACCTGCTCTCTGTTTCAGGAAAAATATATGAACCTGCTCAGGCTTTGACCATTCACATTTGCAATGATAGTGGTAAGTGGTAACTGATAGTGCTGGATAATAGTCAACAACAAGTATCCAACAATTGCCAGTAGAACCTAAATGCTTTGTTTGTTCTGTTTGTTCTGTGGATTGGTAGGTTTCAGCATGCCCTTGAGGCAACGCTGGCCTATGATGCCGCCATGTTCTGTTTCTATGGTGCGCGCCTCCCAAGACAAAGCAGGTTCAACTTCCCGGCCGTCTAGAGTCCTGCCATCCCTGAGTACCTCCGCATCCACCTCACCTTAGGCACCATCAAAGGCGATCGCTGCAAACTACGGCCGATGGTGTGCTGCCTTCCTCCTCGCGCCGCTCGTGTGTTGTGCAATATCAACACCACGCTGTCAGCACCACCGCCCATGGCGGCCGTTCTGGGTACGGATGGTGCTGGTACCGCTGAAAGTGTTGAGCCAGCGGCCCAAACTGATGGCCATCATGGGAACAACGAACAGTATGTTTGTTTTACCTGTCTATATGCAATGAACGATTATTTTGAGAAGGAGCATCCCTTGGATTTGTAGTTTCCTTATTGGTCCAATCGAAGTTAGGTGTGAGGTTGTCAGGTCCAATCCATCTAATTGCTTCTTACGGTTACAATCGAATTATGAATCATCTTTCATAATAATATATATAAGCAGACGGTTGGATTCAAAGCCCAGATCAGTTGTACTTTTCATGCTTCCTAGCCGAAAACTTTTTTTTTCGAAAGGCACCTAGACCAAAACTGGATCATACATGAAACAAACGTATATGTAACCACAAATTGTACTAGTCATTATTGTATCAATAACATGGATCCAAGGTACCACTAAACATTTATCACTGTTCTATTTGGATTTTGGAGGGGAAAAAAAACGAGAAACATCAGGATTCTACTATTTCACTTGAGACGACCACTACTTCGAGAACGGCACAGTCCAGAGTTCAGTTTTGCTCGATCGATGTCAGCAACGAGCTCATCCTCCATATACGCTTGAGCACGTTCACAAAATAAAATAAAAATAAAATAAAATAAAAGAGGAACAAAGAAAGAAAGAAACTCATCTGTGCTCATCCGATGGTTGGGGAAGGAGGTCGAGGTCCAAGTGCCCGTGGCCTCTTGGGGAGCAGTCGCCCCGGGTGGCCACTGCGCCCGTGCCGCAAGTCCTCGGCTCCGCCCTCCGCGCTGTCGTGACTCGTGAGTCTCGTGACCTTCCCCGAGCAGCGGCGGGGTAGGATTAGGCCACTAGGGCGCTGTGGTGCTACCCCTGCAGTTAGGCGCTGTGGGGAAGCCAGGCGACAGTTGAGGAGCAGAGGTCTGGCCGTGGATGGGGTCGGCGAGGGGAGGGCCGGAGGGGAGGGGAACCACCGCGGACTCGAGAACGCGGGCGGACGGCGGATCGGCGCGGCGCCAGTCGGTGGTCGGGAAGGAGAGTTGACTTGAGTGCCTCCGTGAAATAGGCTGGGTTGTATGCTGTGTTTTTTTCTCTCGATAAGCTGTCTGCTGTGTTATATGGGCTTTAACATAGCGAATCATTGTGTCTGTAAAATTTGGCCTACATAACAATTATACAGATCTGTGCTCCTATTTATTTGGTGAGTCGGACCATCGATTTTATTATAAGGTGGTAGACCTACATCAAAAAGAATATATCCGTATATTGGGAACCAAGAAAAATATTGGAGCAAAGTCATAGTATTTGCAAACATTTGGCTGCTATTTATTTGGTGAGTCTAACTATCGATTATATTATAAGATGGATGTATTATATTCCTAGATCTACATCAAAAGAAATTATAGTATATACCCCGTAAATTGGGAAGCAAGAAAAATTGGTGGAAAGTCCTAATATTTGACCAAGGAAAAGATACATATCAAAAAAAAGAAATAAGAGGCATGGGAGTCAGTTTTTATTAGAAGCCAAATACGACAACAAGCTGGGAAACCGTTTTTACACGAAGTTTAAATGACATCAAAGAGAAGAGCCTATTACACTAATTTCTCTTTCCTCTTTTCGCCCCCTCCGTTCACCCCAAGCACATAGAAGACAAGGACGCTCGACGCAGCCATGGGAACCATGCCACCTTGCCTCATGGACCCCGCATGTCATTAGTGTAACACCAAAGGTGTTACAACCAACCCCTTTAAAAGAATCTCGCCCCGAGATTCGAGCAAGGACTAGAAGGGAACAAACGTGATTACATTGCTCGGATATGAAAGTACACACTGAAAGATTACACAAGTTTGGAAACTAAACGCTCGGACTTAGAACCGCACAGCTACGAGCAAGGCGAAACAACCAATCACCTAATCAAACAAATTGCCGTTCAAGCGAGGGCAATGAAGGAACAACAAGAAAATGATTATCCGAACATGGCGTAAGACCAACGGATCTAGAAAATGGAGGGTGTGCACTCGATCATTGCGAGCCCTAAGATAAAAAGCACCCCAAGAAGAATTACTTCAAAAAGAACGCCCGGATTGGGTAGCTCTATTTCCAAGCCGCTGACCGCGAAGAGAGAAAAGACTCACGAGATCTACTCCAATTTGGGTATGGAAAATGGGGAGGCGCGCGTCACGGGATATTATATCTAGGTGATCGAGGTGGGGGTACAAAGACGCTGCGAAGTGGGGTGGGTGGTGGAGCATCGCCGGGTGCGGTGCGAGACAGATTGGCCATGGCACGCTTCCATTTTACAAACCAAGGTGGGGGAGAGGGAGAGGGCGAGAGGGATGGCTTCGCCGGCAAGGAGGCATGCGAGAGGCTGAGCCAAAAAGGCGAAAGAAGGGGGGTCCGCACGGGGCGAGGGCGAGTGTCGAGAGCCGACACATGTGCGAGAAAAGGAGGGCGCACTGGCGGGGAACGGCGAAGTGCGACACAACGCCGCAGCCCACACGCCCGGGGGGCACAAGTGGCCCCCTGACACCGTTGACATCCCCTAAACGCGACGCGTAAGCCGATTTACACAAAGAACAAAGTCCAAAACTATCGCTTTCAACCACTTAGTCCATTAAGGGCTATCCTTTTTCGACCATCCATCTCTCTTTTTCCAAAATCCCTATTAACTTGGTCACTTGAAAGAGAACTACTCCATCGACCCATTGTGGATTTCCGTTAAAACGCTAGAGTATTTTTTTTTTTTTTTTTTTACCAAGGAGAATATTTTACTATAACAATAGAGAACGATGTTGTAACTTGATAAAAAAAACAATCGATCAACAACCTCGATACCAAAGCGTGTCAAGTGGCGCCATTCCGTGGGCTGGTATTACCGGGGGACCTCGGTTTTGTCTCCGCACCATAAGCTATTAACCGGCGACAATTACCAATTTACACATATAGTAAAAGTAGTGGGGTCGGAGATCACGGAAGTAGAGGACTTGGTAAAGACAACCGATCGACAACCTCCATACCGGCCGCGTGCCAGCGGGCGTCATCCTGTAGCAAGCGTTACATAGGGCCATCCATTTCGTCGTGGCACCATAAGGTACTAACCGATAATATTACCAATTTACACGTAGAAAAAAACAATGGGGTTAGAGATCACAGAACAAAGGAGTATTGCAAGGGAACATTCACGTGACAAGGGCACCTTTCACAACAAGGAACAAGGAATTCAAATCCGCAACAAATTTAATTTAAAGTTACTTGAGTATAGTGATCCCACATAATGTGACGTTGTAATTTGTATTCTTGCCACCTAGAATGTAATCCCACCAAATGTTGCACTTTGAATTTAAATGTGCCAACTACTTAGACCCAAATCCATCGACACACTTCATTCTTGCACATTTCCAAGATTTCCAATACCAAGCATTACATTTTGCACGCTGTGGCCCACTAATGGTTGTACCTCATAATAGGGGCATACAATTCCTACACCGCATACCTTCTTTTCGCTACGTGCACGCCATCATCGGCGTCTTGCGCGGGCGTCCCACAACTTTTGCGAGATGACCTGCTATGCACTCTTATCATACCTCACACCGTTCGCACACTCTTTACGTGTTTTTTGTCGCCCCGCCGCTCTACAACCGTACTAGCTCTACAATTATGGCCTCGGATTCCGCTCATGGCAAAGCACCCAAAGGATCCCGATGTGTTCTTCACATTGGCTCCCACATCCGATTCTATAGTGGACTCCGCCTTGGCCGCTGGCCTTTTGCCTTTAAAAGGGCAAGCCCGGTCCTTATCACTTCCCACTCACACGCCCTCGCTTTTGAGCAAGTTTCTCACTCATTTCTCCCTTCCAACAAGTATCCACCAAGCATGGCGAAGACTTGGTTAGTACCTCTTTGCCCGAACACCGAGGGCTTTCCCAAGGTTCTATACACCACCCCCGCAAAAGCTTGAGTGAAAGAGCGCCCTATGTATCGGGGCCGTGAGTATGTAGAGCATGGCACCGAGCGTGCGAGGTCACCGTCTACATTGCAAAGAGTGAGGAGTTCCCTAAGGAGACGGAAGCCCGGAGTATGATCGCAACCGGGTTTTAAGCTTCACCGACACCTACCAAGTTGTTGCCCGCAAGGCCTGCGTATCCGTGCCAAACCTATGAAGTGCCCATTGGTCGCACCCCCCATGCGGTTCTTCCCACCTCGGGACAAGAATCGCCCGGTATGGGAGGCGCGCATGGAGGCCTTGCAACATCGAGAGGCGCAGGAAGAGGACCCCACTATGGTGCACCCGACGGCTTACTTGCTCGCTCTAGATGAGCAAGATGATCGGCAGGCCTTGGAGATGAGCGGGTGTCTCCGTCGAGCCGGAGGCCGAGTTCTTGTGTAGGATGCTCGAGGTGCAGCTTGCTGAAGCACATGCCGCTACGGCGTCCCGCAGAAAGTCGTGAGGCTGTTGCATCGAGAGGACTTAAAGAAGGCCCAAGATCGTCATGTCCAGGGAGTTGAAGGATGCCTATCTTGTCACAAGGTTCAAGCGTCGGGCGCTTGCAATAGAAAGGCAGAACCCTTGATCTCGAGGGCTCCCTCACCGTCATTTCAGAAGGGAAGGAGTGCCCCATACTAGATGGAATCCCAGTTGCGTGCATGCAAAAATCCAAACGGCGGTCATGGAAGTTCCCCCGCGCCTCCCTCAACGGACGCTTTGCGGGTAATTTCGGAGACGAGTCCGATCATGCGAAGAAAAATAAGCCCACTCACTTTCAGCCATTGCGAATAATGGTGAAGCATAATCTAGGTGGGCACTTCACCCCCTTATGGAATGAAGACCATTAAAAGTTGCTTTCGGCGCATGAGGATATGTATCTCAGATTGTATTGTAATGTTTACATTTTCCACCTATTATGTAATCTCATTTAATGTAATGTAATGCTTTTGCTCTAGTGGAGTAAGCTCCTTGAGTCCCCATATTTAGTATTGCCTACTATGTAATCCCAAGTGATGTAATGATTTTGCTCAAGTAGAGTTACCCGCTTTAGTAGTGCCATGTAGACGCCCTTTAACTTAAGAGGACTACTGAAACTTTTTACTCTTTCCACCTACAATGTAATCCCACCCAATGTTGCGCCTTGAATCTAAATGTGCCACTTGCTTAAACTCAAAACTAACGTATTAACACTTTGTTATCGCATATTTCTAAATACTTTACACTAAAGCATCATCACCCGCCGAAGCCTTGGCAACAATGGCTAGTATATATAAAGGCACTACCTTTCGTCCTGCACACACGGATCCGCCCACCCCTAAATTCCCTTGAGTATATAAATGACTATATACATGATGGGAATTGAATTGAAAAGGATGGAAAGGATTAAAGGAGATACGTACTGCTGCTTGCAGGCTTGCTAGTTGCTGCGAGTCCTGTGGTTGCTGCACATACGCACGCTCCTGATGCCTGATGGCCGACGGACGACGGCCAGCCGCCCAACCTCCGCCTATCCGGCTCGTTCGATCGTCGGAGAAGCTGAGAAGCCGAGAAGGCGAGAAACTAGATGAGATCGGTAGGGCCGCCAGTCGTGGAGAAGGCGATGAGTCGAGTCGAGCGAAGTCCAAGCGTCCGCGCACCAAGCCTGCGGCAGCGCGACCGGCCGGGTGCGCGTGCGTGCGTTGAGTGTAGTTATTTGTTGTTGGCTGCTGGGCTGTGTGGGCTCTTTTCAGCTGGGCCGTGGGCGCGAATATTTGGGCTAGGGGGGGTTTGCAGATAGGACGGTGGATGCGATTGCAGACTTGGTATTTTTGCCGTGGGTGCGCACCCAGCGCTGAGAACATGGATTCGCCCGTGGTCACACGTAGTGTGTACGCGAAAACTGCAGGGCTGCGACGCATCAGTTCTGCTGACGGACACGGGGAGCTTCACCGGCGAGCAGGGTCAATGTAAAAAGTAGTGAACGATCAATGTAGTTTTGCTTGTATAAAGTTTGAAACTAGGTTCTGCTAGGTTGTAATTATATTTCTTATCGTTAAAAAAAGAGAGTTATAAATTTCTCTAACTTTGACTAGGTCCACACATCTCGATGAAAAAAATTATTATTATTAACTAAACCAAGAACATTTTCTCACAAAATTAAGTAGGCACGCGAATACAAAGACACACGCTACAGAATCTTGCTGCTTAGGTTGCTGGTGCAGCTAGCAGCGACAGTATGTACCATGACCCTGTACTGTACGTTCGTACGGAACGGAACGAAGCTGATGGATGCATTCGACGATCGCTCAGCTCAAGTGAAGGAAGTCACGCCTGGTTGACGACCCGGCAGTTCTCTCTGACCTCTCCTTCGTCTCCGGTGAGCGGGCTCAGGGTTCCCAGCTTCACCATGGCCGCGCCAAAGTCCTCCAAGAACTTGGTCGGGTTCTCGGCGTAGTACTTGACCAGGTCGCCGGCGTCGCCCTGGTACAGCTGCTGGTCCGTGTGCAGCAGCGCGCGGCCATGGACGAGGCCCTGGAAGTAGTCCGTGTCGACGGTGGTGGGCGTGTCGTCCAGCCCCGACAGCGCGTCGTCGTCGCCCGTCAGCGGGCACCGCTCGTCCAGCGACGCCGCGTACGCCGGGTCCAGCGTGGCGGTCTCGTTGTACAGGCGGCCGCGGAAGAAGAGGCAGCGGGAGTAGCCCAGCGTGTGGCCGCCGGAGAGCACCACCAGGTCGTGCAGGGACAGGCCGTGGGACTCGAAGCTGGACTGCAGCGCCGCCAGGTCCATGAACGGGTTCGGGATGTTGTTGTTCGCGTCGTCTATGCTCGCCGTCGTCGCGTCGCGACGCCCCAGGGGCACGTCGTACGAGCTTCCTCCCAGCTGGAAACGGACATACGTGCGGAGAAAAAAAAAAAAACTTTGGGTCACATCGTACTGATACTGTCAGCAGGATGGTGTCACTTTGCCGTGACCGTGAGTGGATAAGTAGGTCCAGGTGAACAGACAACTTACAGCGACAATGGAATCGCGAGCGGCCACGGCCAAGATATCGGCGCAGGAGATGACGTTCCCCAAGCATACCGTGTTCACCGCCGACTTGATGGTGTCGATGACCTCGTAGCCTCGCACGGAGTTGTTGTTGGGCTTGGCCGTCTTCTCGCCGATCATGTCGGCGGTGTCGTCCAGCAGGATGGAGCCGTCGCAGCCCTGCAGCAGAGTGCAGACGTATTGTAAGTTGTAATAGGTGATGAGGTGACGCGACGCTATGCATGGGGCGTGATGAGGTGACGCGTCGCTCGCTCACATTGGCGAAGCAGTCGTGGAAGTGGAGGCGGACCAGCGACCCTCCCATCCTGGGCTCCTTCAGGATTTCGGTGCTGACGATGGCCTTGATGGTGGCCAATGCGAGCGGGCACGTCTCGCTGTAGTAGTCGGCGGTGAGCTCTGCTCCGAGCACGGAGCCGAGAGCCGCCGCCATGATGGTGAGGTAGACAGCAAGCACGCCCATTCGCGACGAAGTTGCCATCGATTAGCTGTTGTACCACACTGGTCGGTGGATCGAATTCAGGTACGGTGCAGTGAGTTTGGCTTGTGGGATGGTGTTGCCGATCGAGATGATGGAGGTGTGTGCTTATATAGGATAAGAAGAATGTGAAATGTGTAGGCGTGTCGGATTACAGCATGCTCTGTGTATATGATCGAGAGGTAGCATAGCCAGGCGACCAACCGGCGCTTGTATAGTGGTTGATAGACCTAATGCATGCAGATCTAGCCTTTATTCGGATCTCGGCGTGTGCGAGGGGATTGTCGACCAAGAGCAGTTTCTTGTTCGTCTCACCAATGACCAATCAAATGCATCCGTGTACCCGAATTACTTGAGCTAAACGAATTTATATATATCAGTCAGACAGTCACACTGTTTCAAAACAAGTGCCATTTTCTGATGCACACATTGCACAGCGAGCAAGCTTAATTATCTTCCGGCCGGCCGGCGTCTTTCTGAAGAGTCAAAACAGAAGGTCATCAGATTATTAATCCAATGAGTTGGTTAGCGCAACGTTTCGTGCTCAAGCTTGTTGCTCACCGACTCACTTCACTTCCTGCATATGTGCTCGTCATCTAGCTATCAGATCCTCTTTCTGTCACAGTAGTCCGTTAGCTAACACGAAAAGAAACCACCCAAACACCATTATTTATACCCGTCTCGCTCAAACAGCTGTATAAGTGTATACAGAACAATTTTATCAGGTCCGTTAGTTATCCTGGCCGGCCTTCGCTTTAAGGAGGGTTGGTGAAAAGATATGGTCAGAAATAAATGCTGATTTCTATCTCCTGTCCCTCGTGCCTTCTTCTATATTACTCCCCAGCTGACCAGCTCTCTCCTGGATAAACATATTTCTAGAGTTATCTTTTTAAAACTTTGAACAAATTTCTAGAAAAAAAAAATCTAAGATTTATGACATCAAACAAATATCATTAGATATACCACAAAATATATTTTCATAATATGCTCATTTAATATCATACTTATTATTAGTCATAACTCATTCCTATAAACTTAGTCAAACTTTAAACAGTTAGACTTAGTCAAACTTTAAATAGTTAGACTTACACTGATTTTAGAAATTGATTGATTTGGGGATAGAGGGAGTAATATATATGTATCACATTTGTATGTTTTATAACATAACAATTGATTATATAGTTATAGTTCAGATGGAACGTAACACATGCATATTTATGTTGCACCCCTACCAACAATGTCTCAAAAATATTTGAGACTCGTGACTAATTAAATTTAAGTGAAGAAGTAGAGCAATTTGAAGTACTTTTTCCAAGACTTTGGGAACTACAAGTGCTCTCGTTACAGTAATAACATGCTCTACTTTGGAGTTACATATTTCAAAATACATAGCACTTGACTTATGCATATATATCATTAAAATAGAACATTTACCCCATGTATAGCGCATATGTAAAGTTTGGTGGAATGTTTTGAGTCCAAATATATATTAATTTGTTTAAAGGGGGAGAAAATGCATCTAGAAGAGCTAGAAGGCAGCTATGTGGCGCCATCCTCTTTGGTGTGGCATGTGGGTATTGTCGCACCACCCCTCTTGCAAAGGGATACCATTCGGGCAGGAGCACGCTCAGTGATAGGAAGCTCCATCTCAACTGCCATGAAATTCGATTTTGGTGGTGAGTAGCTCGATTTGTTGGCCTCTGGAATTTGATTCTAGTTGCGCGAATTTGATTTTGTCATCCGAGGCCTTTTTTGATTCATATTGTGGGTTATTGGTGCTTGTAAAGATAATGTCGATGCCACACCCATATAATGGTCATAAGAAGATTTGAAAAAATCGCTAGCACATGTGAAACATTTTAATCTAGATATTGACAAGTGGAAGCAATACATGCAATTATGGAAAACATGCCCACAAACTATGTCAAGTTTGATCAAATTTATAGCAAAAAGGTGTTAGCATTTATGTCTCGAAATAAATTTATTATGAAAATATATTTCATAACTAATCTAACGGTACTTATTTTGTCTCATAAGTGTTAGTGTTTTTTATAATTTTAGTCAAAGTTTGTGGTGATTGACTTCTCGGGATGTGAGAATTGCATATTTTCTCGAAACAGAGGGAGTATTTAAATTGGAAATTTGGTGTTTGTACCCCTACTCTAGAGTGCAATAATGATTTTTCCTCTGTTTTCCAAACTTTATATTTTGTCCTCACCATTTTGAATTGAACCATTTGTTTGTCCCACAAATAAAGAGTCCGAAAAAGACGTCACATAACTGACTCGGTACCGCTTTCTAGATGATCCCTATAGAGTAGGAGATAGAAATTCTCCTCCTTTATCAAGTTATATCGCTTTCAACGCGTTTCTTCAATGGCTCAGCAACAACAACATTGGTTCTCTAAAGTCGAACAGAAAATAGTGTGGGGTAAACTGACGTTTCAATTCAAGATCATGGGGGCAAAATTTTACAAAGTTAAAAAAGTATGGATAAAATCACAATTGCAAACTAAAATAGGGGAAAAACACCAAATTCAATTTAGTACAATAAATCTCGTATAGATTTCATCGTAAAAGAATATAGTGGCGCAAACAAAAATGAAATTGAAGGTCTACACGACAGTTTTTCGCATGTTTTTAAAAAAAAAGAAGAAAGCAAAATAAAAAGACAACCCGCTTCCATCTCCCAGGGGCTGCAGTATGACTAAGCAGGCCAGCCCATCTTGCGGCCGATCAGCGTACCGGGCGGACAAGGTGGAGAAGATGTCGGACGTCAGCCTCTGGGCCGGAGCTACGTTCGAGAAGAGGAGCAGGCCGTCGGCAGAGCCCGAAAGACCAGGGTTATCCGGGGCCCGTGGGCTGCCACACCGCCGTATTCACCGATGGGCCAAGAACTCACGTGAACTCCTTCAGTATTTGTGGTAGGAATCCAATCTTCTGGTCATCGTTGCCTCAAAAAAAAAAAAAAAAAAATGGTCATCATCACTTCGTCAGTCACGGTACGCCGTTGTGATCTTTGGCCTGAATCCTCTCGTTTTTTTTTTTTTTCACGATCGTGCCCTAAGCACGTATTTCATTAAACGGAAATAGAGTTTGTTACAACCACGCTACGGTAATCCTATGGTTACTGAAGCTCAGATCATCACGGCACATGAGATTATAATTACATACTCTCTCCGCTCTATATTATAAATTGTTTTGACGTTTTTGGTTCATTCAATTTTACTATTAATCTAGAAATATTTTATTACAATAGATGCGTAGCAAGATGAATGCACCAAACAAAGATAAAGTGACTTTTAGTTTGGAAAGGAGGGAGTATCAATTATATTGCGATAAACCGCTCCTACAACTCAGCTTCAGCTGCATGAGCGACCTCAGATGCTTGAACCTTGATCATAAAAAAACAACTAGACCCAACCTAGGAGGAACTAGGATGCTTTGTATTAAGAAAAAAATGAGGCGCATAAGTTCATCCCCGATGCGATCGAACATAGGAGCGGTTGCTTGAACCCCGATCATCACGACACTTTGGACACCTATAGGAAATCACAAGCCAAAGGACGTTTTGCACCACCAGCGCTTTGTCTCCTATTAGTCCATCATAAGCAAGAACAGCTGAATTACATTTTTTTGACTGAATTACATTGTAAGAGGACTTATCGTCGACTATAATATAATAATAATCACTCATCGTACATACTCAACAAGAACAAGGGCACGTATCGACGACATTGTCAGTTTGTCATCCGAATAATTAGTTGGGCAGCGTGCACTGTTTCTGTCCTGTTCTTATCTTAGGGCACGTACAACGCCCGTGCTGGCCGTCGTCTCGCGCTAACAGTTTTGCAAAAATCACCCTGCTCGCGCGGCGAGAGAGCGAAGCCGGCGCTTGGTGAGACGACGGCAAGGGCTCGTGCTCCTAGGTGGACTCGACGGCTGCCATCGCGTTGTACGACGCTGTCGTCTTGAGCCGATGCCGCATGGATCAGATGCGCGCGCGAAGGGAAAAATCGCACCAAAATCCTCGCATATATATCTCAGCCGCGCCATGCAAGTCTTCTGCTGGTACGATTCATCCTCAATCGCTGGCAGGCCTCGATCCTAAATCAGGGAGTATACTATAAATAGAACACTGTCTGCATGTCTCCTTGTATGTTAAACAGAACACGATGCATTTCATGATTTTTCAGTTACTTGTATGTTAAATAGAACACTGTCTGCATGTCTCCTTGTGAAATGCAAGAAGATCCTATGCTATATTTGATTTATGAATTATATTATATTATACTATATTATATTGTATTATATATATGATTTACTTTGAAGAATTCATTTTCCATACATGAGCAACACAATGGTATATAGAAATATTATTCATGATTGATCATGGCTATATACAAAGCGTTAAATGATTTGTAGGCAGCTAAAACAGACAAGAGCTATCTATGGGTTGTGCACGAGCTATCTATTTAGGTGTCTATATCATAAATTCCGAGAACTTTACAGACAGCCGTTGTCTCACTGTTGTAGAAGATCCTATTTAGCCGCTGTTTTACACGTACGATTTTACAAATTGCAGGTCTCTCCATTCTTTTTTTCTCTCTTTATGTTTGAAATGCGCAACTGGATCGTCTACATCCACACGTACGATATTGCAGATTGATTCGATTGGCAAATAAAATCTCTTGTACGTACGTGAAGCCGACGTGCAAGTCCTGACGCTGCATGAGAAAGCCGACCTCCAGTGTGATGTCCACGAGGCCACGTTCCATGGGTGGAAAACTTACGCTTATTCGGTATGCCGACGGCCAGTACACGTGTGGAAAATAAAAATCAGATGCACGTTTTATATCTCCATTCTCCACTCTGCTGTGCGCACAACTCTGGCCGGCCTATAAATACAGAGCGTCTTCAAGGCACACACACGAACACGGTTAACAAGGTGATCGAGAAAACACCCGCAGCTCAGCAATGGCGGCATCCAGCAAATCCCTGGCTTCCCCTGCGGCAGCCCTGCTCCTGGCCGCCCTGGCACTCATGCTCGCGGCTTCTACGCCAGCCCAAGCAAGGCCATGGTGGACACCAGCACCGGGTCCTACGCCTGCACCAGCAGCTCCTCCATCGACAACACCAGTGTCTGCACCGGCGCCGGCGCCGGCGCCATCCCAAGCTGTGTGCCCTGCCGGTTTCCGCAACTTGCTTGAGTACACAAAGGCCGTGGTGCCGTATGCAGAAAAAGGCATCATTCTGAGCCTGAGCCTGGTCAGTCCCAGCAGCGGTCTCCCTGGCGTCGTTATCTCGCAGTGCATCTGCTATCCTACCACACTCCTCGGCTTACTCTTTGGCCCCATAAAATGCGTGTCCTCTGTCTGACGGTCTTACTTACCATATGCATGACCATGACTCCATATGATCAAGGAGTTTAACTACCACACTCCTCGGCTTACTCTTTGTATCGTCAATAAATAAATTTAGCAGGAGTCGACCTGCTTCTTGGGGTAGTGGCACATGTTTGTGTTTGTTGCGCGTCTTGCGCTGCTGTCCAAAAATATATGTACCACTGATCAAGAAATTATAGCATATTACACTACACGACTCTTACACAAAAACGATGGCCCGATGCGCGACTTTGTTCCAGTCCATGATAATCTTGTTGTCTTAAGATGCAATTGCTTGTTTACCATGCAATTTATTAGTTTCCTGTTTTTCTTTGTTTGGAAACAACAAATCTTAAATGACATGTTTTACTTTGTTTATTTTTGAGTAATTTCACTCACGGTCCTCGGACTTGTCTTAAGTTCTCATCAAGGTCCCAAGACTTTTGAAATTGCACATTCAGCTCCCTAAACTTGTTCTCGAGTTCTCATACAGTCCATGTACTTTTAAAGCTGCGCATTTTAGATCCCTAAATTCATCTCAAGTTCTCATCTAGGTCCCGAATTACACATTTAGCTTTCGCAACGGTCGCTCACCGTGCATGCTCCGCTCAGCCGTGTCCGCTCGCCCTCATCGAACCTACTCAGCCTACTCATGTCGATCGTGCTACTGCGCCCCACTACTACATAAAATCTTTTACAAGACACTTAAGTTATGACGATTTTCAAAAACAGCCATGATTAATATCTCGATTAACCGTGACGGTTAAAAAGCCATTAATCGTGGACGGTTTTATAAAGAAACCCATCATAGGAAATAGGCCCATTAGCCGTGGCGGTCTACTTATAAGGCCCGCCACGGTTAATGTTCCCCGATGCCCATGAAAAGCCCACAACATGTCCATATTAGGTTTATATAAATAGGATTTAGGGTTTCACTTCACTTCTCGTTCACTCTTTTTTCCCTCAGCTGCATCCCCCTCTCCTTTCCCTCAGTGCATGTTCCCGTGACCCCGTGAGAGCGCCTCCCGACTCACCATCCTTCCTCCGTGAGACGTCCCCTCCCTCCTCCCGTCTATTCCTCCGTTGGCGGCGCGAGGAACGATCTCCTAAAAGCGGCAGCCGTCCCTCCAACTCCGGCAAGGGGGCGGGCGGCCGCCTCCCCTTCTCCCTTAGCAAGGATCCGGCGGTTGCGAGCTCCCTCCCCAATAAGCGGATTACCGCACCGGTGCGGATTCGGCGTTAGCGAGCCGGATCCCGCGGCTTGGAGGCGGATCCACTTTCTTCACACGACGTAAACGGCGACGACGGATCGACCTTCGACACCGGTCGAGGCGAACCGGCGACGGGCGACATGGAGGAACGAGATCCGACGGTGGCGCGGGCGTGGATCTAGATCCAGCGGCGGCGGCCTCAATCCCGGCCCATTAGGGTTTGGGACAAATTTTTCTTTTCTTTTTGTCTTTTCTCGATTAATGATTGGTGGTTATTTGGGGTGTTAGAAAACCGCCACGATTAATCAACGACCTTTTCATGGCGGTTACGAAAACTACCACAATTAATTTTTTTAGTAGTAGCGCCCACTTTCGCGCCATGCCCGCGCCGCGCTCGCCGCCTCCTCGAGCCGTGGAAAGCGCCGCCGCTGGCGCCGCCAGCCGCCGGCGAGGGCGATCGCGCGCCAAAGACCACCCGCGGCGGCAATGGAAGAGCGCAATGTAGCAGGAGCAGGCCCGGATGTCGTCACCAAGCCCCTGCTTTGAAGGCGTCGTTTGGGTGAAAAAAACGTAATTGTGTCCGCCCTTTTCCATTTTACAAAATTCATCCATCCCAATGCCTATGTTTTCAATTCCTTGCAACGGGCAGAGCCACTAGGACTTACATGAGAAGTTGGGATAAGTTTAGGGAGATAAATGTAATTCTAAAGTATCGCACCTAGATGAGAACTTAGGACAAGTTTAAGGAGCTAAATGTGCAGTTTTAGAGGACAAGTTTGAGAACCGCAAGTGAAATTTACTTTCTTTTGCCGTTTCCAATTCCCATAAATATTGTTGACCCATTATGCATATACACATCTATGGCTAATAAAACGGGCTACAAAATATTGTTAATATTTATGAATTATTTTCAATTGTGCTATGATAATCTAGTGATACTTTTTAATTTTATTAAATGAACTTTGTCAACCTTAAACTGTTTTAACTACTTGAAGAAATGCAAGATTTTGCATTTTTCTTTACCGAGGCACTATTTGCCAAATCTTGTGGTGCTGCACAATGCAAAGTCCAATTTCAAACGTCACCTTTGCTGTCTGTAGCAAAAAAGGCCAAAAGGCAAGGAAAAGCCTGCAATACGTACGCAAGGTGAGGAGAGGCAGCAACGCAACGCGCCAACGGCTCCCAAACCGAACGGCTACAATTTACTGTACCACCGGCCGGGTCAACAGTCACACCCATGGCAATAAAAATAGGGAATCCATCCAAACCCAAACCCCGGCGTGCTTCCTTTCCATCCACTGGTGCCTTCGATTCTTCCGTCGCTCGTCCTCTTCCTCTCTTCTTGCCCACCCCCACCAAAACCCCACGCGCGGCCCCCACGGACGGAACCCAAGAAACAAGACAGGCCATCTTTACTCGCCGCACGAGTCCCCATGAACGGCGCGGCCGAGGCGCAAGAACTGGCCGCGCCCGGCGCCTCAGCCGGCGGCAGCGGCGGCGGCCTGGAGAGCAGGGCGGTGGTCGACACCTCGGCGCCCTTCAGGTCGGTGCGCGAGGCCGTTGACCACTTCGGCGGCAGCGCCGCCTGGAGCTCCCACCTCATCAAGCGTATGTTCGCGCCCCCAAATCCAAAGGTAGTCAATCTGTGTTCCTCCTCGTACGGCGCCGCCGCCGCCGCAAATGTCTGTTGTGTATGGCGCGTATCTGTATCGTGTTTTTTTGGTTGTTTCACCACTCGCGATTATATGTCATCTGTCAGTCTGTGGTTCCTAGATTTATTGGGAGGCAAATGCGGCAGGTAGATAAAATTTCGCATTGACATGTGCTTTCTCCTACCTTCTGATGCAGAAGCAGGAGGAGGGGGCCGAAGAACTGGCCGATCTGGAGGAGCAGACCGCGCAGCTAGAGAAGGAGCTCGGTGTCAAAGAAAGGGAGACTCTTGATGTGCTCAGAGAGTTGGAGTCCACCAAGAAGGTGGTTGCAGATTTAAAGCTGAAGATACAGAACGAGGATGCCGCCGGTGCATTCTGCTTCCCTCAAGAGTGGGTTCAGGGTCAAGCCGAGGCGCCCACTGGCACTGAAGAGCCTGCAGGAGTGCACCCTGAGAATGTTGAAACTGATGCGGTTACAGGCGCGCTACATGTGCAGCCGCAGCAATCTCTTGGTTCTTCAGTGCTGCCTATTGGCACCGGAGAACATGCAGAGGTTCAACCTGAGATTGCTGAAACTGATGCGGTTATGGGTGCGCTACATGTGCAGCTTCAGCAGTCCCCTGGTTCTTCAGTGCTTTGTGTTGGCACCGGAGAACCTGCTGAGGTTCAGCCTCAGAATGCTGAAACTGGTGCGGTAATGGGCACGGTACATGTGCAACTGCAACAGTCTCCTGGTTCTTCAGTGCTGAAGGGCCTTGAGCAGGCGAAAGCCAACCTGAACAGGACCACGAGTGATCTTGCGGCTATCAGAGCCTCTGTTGAGTCGCTGCGGAACGACATTGCCAAAGAGAGAGTCTTGGCTGAGAGAAGCCGAGGGAAGGTTTGTGCCAATACGACTTTGATTGATTCTCTGGAGGATGAGCTGGACCGGAGTTCACAGAAGCTGCAGACGCTGTGGGGTCTGCAGAGAAGGCGTGATGATCCTTCAGACATCTTCGTCGAGATCAAGAAGATGACATCTGAGCTAGAGCAGCTCAGGAATGAGGCAAGTGCGGCGAAATCTGAAGCTGCTGTGCTGTCTGCTGAAATTGAGCATATGAGAGCTAGCATTGGCACCGCTGAGGTGAGGTGTCGTGCGGCCAAGAAGATAGAAGAGGCCGCAAGGGCAGCAGAAGCTCTTGCCCTCGCTGAAATCAAGATCCTACTAAGCAATGAAGTTTCAGCCAAGGATCTTCAGGGCACGGAAGGCGTGAACCTTTCATTGGAAGAGTACTCTGAGCTTGCTGCCAAAGCTCAGGAAGCTGATGAGTGCTCAAGAAAGAAAATCGAAGCTGCAATGGTCCAAGTCGATGAAGCCAACCAAACAGAATCTGACTCTCTCAGAAAGCTGGAAGAAGCTCGGTTACAAGTCGAGGAATGTAAGAAGACACTACAGGAGGCCCAGAAGAGAGTGGATGCTGCTAACCAAGGGAAGATCGTTGTAGAAGAGGCTCTTCGCAGATGTCAATCCGCGGCCGGACACAGGAGGCGTTCAGTCCATGACCCTCCCAAGTTCAAACATCCAGCTCCCCGTTCCAGAGATTCTCAGAATAAGGATATTGTTGGCACTTCAAAGGGTCCCTTGAAACCAACATTGTCGATAGGGCAGATATTGAGCATGAAGCTAATGGGACCAGATGGGTATGACAAAAGCGTTCGGGACGATGAAAGCGAAGCTTCTAATATGTCGCTTGGACAGATTCTGAACCGCAGGCGTGCAGTTGTGTATAGCAGTGATGCAACTACTGCTCACAAGAAATTCTCAGGGAAGAGGAAGAAGTTTGCCTTTACAGGGCTGTCAGTTTTCTTGGCGAAACAGGCCAAGACCAAGAAGAAAAAGGGATCACAGTAGAACTAACTACTGAAATCAATTTGGGCTGGAAAAGGAAACCCATTGTAGTTTAGCTTGCTACCTGTTAGCTTGACACTAGTTCCTGTTCTTGTAATTTACTAGTATGTATGGTTTATAGATGCCTAGATCATTGATCCTTCCGTAGCAGGCTAGTAAGTGACATTTCGGTAGTAGCAGTAGTTATCAGGTGCTGTGTGAAGTTGAAATGTATCAACATGATTAGTAGTTGATATCAAGAATATGAAGTATGTAGTCACCAAAATTGGAATGTTCTTCTCTGCTATCTGATTTCACAAGTATTCACTGACATCTCTGCTTTGTGAACTGAGTATTTTGGACCATGCTTTGCACGTTTTTTGAAAAATAAAACCTTTTCTGATTTGATTTGTACAGTCCCCTTAGTTTGGTAGTGCTCCGGGATGGGTGGATATTGGTTCTCTTGGTTGGGACAAGACTTTTGAGATTCAGATGCTTGGGATGATTAGATGAATACGGTCTACATGATGAAGCCATGAATCACGTGGACATTCTTTGTTTTTTTTGGTCTCAAGTTTGGAGCTGAGTCACGCTTTAGAGAGGTGCGCCTGCAAAATCCCTTGCTTATACACAAGGGTGGACGCTAGCTGAAGTAGAAGGAGAAGAAGTCCTTTTTAAGATTTTTGCCGGAGTCATTTTCGCTAGCCTCTGTAACAGGATGAGCTTCAGGTGGATCAATTTTTGGTTTCTGGTCCTGTTGGTGGAAGGTGTTACCTGAGCGTATTGCTTACAAATTAGGTTCGAAACTTAAGTCTAACAAAAGGTCGATATGTCCGAGTGGTTAAGGAGACAGACTTGAAATCTGTTGGGCTACGCCCGCGCAGGTTCGAACCCTGCTGTCGACGCTTTTATTTTTTATTTTTTTAGTTTTTTTTATTATTATTTATCGGTCTACTCTTGCTGAGCATTGGGCTGGCCCTTTTTCATATATATGGGCCTCCTTTATCGAACTATTAATCTCATGTTATTATGGTCCTTTTTCATATAGCCCATGTCGGAATCATTCGGCTGCGAAGTTTCCAAGCTCCGTTGTGGGCTGTCGACGCTCCCGCTGAGGCACTGAGGGTCAGCAGGGAGCTGGGAAGGGAGTAGGAAGGAGCTAGTACTAGGCTCCTGCGGCGGCGGGCGGCGGGCGACCGGCAACAAGTCCGACTGGCCCTGATTCTCGCCCGCCGCCAGCCGTCGCGGTCAGGTACTCATCAGGTCGTGCAAGTGCAATGGATGCGAACGGGGCGGCATGGCATGAATTCAACAAGTTTGGAGTTAGTCCAGTCCAGGGCCCGTCAATTCGCACCGCCAATGAGTTTCCACTGCGTTTCCGCGGCATTATTACGGACGGTGGAGTCTATCTATCCACCAGCAGAAGAGTGCCGACAAATTCGGTGGAAATTAAACTTGGCGCGTCGTCGTCGTCGGCAGCGGCTTGTTGCCCGGCGCCCGGCCGCCCTCCACTCCGCTCCGTGAATCCGTGATGACGCTCTGCGGCCTCAATTTATTGGCCGCCCAACGACGTGACGGCGCACCGGCGGCATTTTGTCCGGCTCGCTCTCCCTGTACCTGCGTGTCATCAGACATAAAGCACGAACCGTATCGAGGCACGCAAGCAACGAAAGCAGTGCAATGCAATGCAAATGCAACAGCAACCGCGTCACGTCTGGTGGATCGGCCGCGGGCGGCGCAATCGCCGGCCGGATTCACCTACAGTACGTGCCTGGTGTCTTCGATTTTCTTTATATGAAAGAAGTTTCCTGACGATGTGACCATGGACGAAACTTCCAGGCGGCTGCAACGCGGACTCGCAGAGTGCCTGCCGGCCCGATCCAGCACCGCTTCCCCTTCCCTGGGCCATGGTGACGTTTTTTTTTTTCGACACCTTTTTGACACCTCTCATCCGGATACAAACCGTAGTATCGGGCCTTCATATACTACACACACCAACACCACACATACGCACACCTCACACACACCACTGCATAACGAGCGGACCTACAACTATACTTCGGATCAAAGACGCGTCCCTTCGAGAGATCACCGGAGAGGCTCCGTGAGACGACGGGCACGCGTCGCAGCCCCCTTAATGGCTCCACGCGCGTGAGAGGATGCACCCGAAATTTATTTGGGGAAAAACCCGGTGAGCACACGCGCCGAGCGAGGCTCGAACAGCGGGTGGGCATCGTCGCACACTGCGAATTTGCCAACCGCGCTACGCGCGGTTCTCGCCATGGTGACGTTTAGGGGTCCTTTTGGTTCACAGGTGAGCCAAAGGAATTTCACAGATAGGATTTTCGTAGGAAACTTTCCTACCCGGTCCTTTGGCTCCTACAAAAACACAGGAAATATTCCATAGGAATTGAATCCTATGCCTTGATTCCAGAGGAAACTTTCCATTAGCTCGGACTTCATGGAAAAATTCCTACGGCACCGGCATGCTGCTTCGCCCTCTGCTCTCCAACGAGAACCAGCTTGTTCGACCACACCCTTGCCCGTAACCTTCCTCTACAGTGCGGTCGCGGCGTGCATGAAGCTCTCCGGCGCTCTGGCTGCCCCTCCCTGTCCCCGATGCGGAAGGCCACCCGGTGCCCGCTGGCCCCAGGGACCGCGCCAGCAATGCCCGTGCGACGGCTGCCGGGAACGTCCTTAGGTCCAGCATGCGCAGCCCCACCGCCGTCGGAGTTGGAGGGGGGAGGATGGGGAGGACAGAAGAGAGGGGACGAAGAGGTGGCCACCTGCGGCGGATCCGTGGCTGCCGAGGACAGATCGGGCGAATCCGTGGCCGCTGGTGTCAGATTCTCCGTGGCCGGCGCGGCACAAACGAGAGAGAGGAGCAATATACTGTAGGCCGGCGGGGCCGGATCTGTAGGGGAGAGAGAGGTGCACGCTGGTACCTGCTGGGCTTCTGATGAGAGAGAGGGGTAGTACGGGCAGAGGACGAGCGCTGTGTGCGGCGTGAGTGTGGTGTCCAGTGCCAAATCGTTTCCTGAGCTGCAACCAAAGGTCAACATATTCCACTTTCGTAGGATAGGATTTTCTTAGGATTGACGTAGTATGCCAACACGTTTCCTAAGTTTGCCCTTTTCCTATCCTGCGTCTAACTAATCATCCAAAGGGGCCCTTAGTCTAGTCGTAGTACCTGGCGTGGCCCACCAACCAAATCCATTGAATTGATTGAATTTGGATCATCATATACTGTAGTGTACACATAGGAATGAAATCAGAAATCTCAGTGGCAAATCATCAAGCCTTTAAGGCCCCTTTGGATTGAGGGTGAAATGCAGGAAAAGTGGAGGCTAGGATTTTTGTAGGAAAGTTTCCTTTCCTGTCGTTTGGTTTGTAGAGAAATGAAGGAAATGTTCCAAAGGAATTGAATCCTACGCCTCAATTCCGGAGGAAACAATCCATTAGGTCGGACTTCATGGAAAAAATCCCGGCGGGAACGAAGCGCATGCCGAGCCGCCGCTGGTGGGCCCCGGACTGTAGCAGAGAGCCACCGAGGAGGACGGGCCTGAGGAAGACGGTGTTGCCAGCCGCCGCGACGGAGGGGCCCACGCCGGAGTTCGAGGACGAGAGGAGAGGAAGAGGAGGCCTTCCCATGGCCGCCGGTGCCGGATCCGTGGCCGCTGGTGCCGCATCCAGCCGCCTTCCATCTTCCTCAGGCGCACCACTACACAACAGAGACTACGAGCTGCTTGGCTCTGCCTCTGGGCACCATGGCTGCTGAGCTCGACACCTCGGTAGAGCACAACGCTGTCGACCTGCACGCACGAGGGAGAAATCGAAGGGGGAGGAAGCACAGCACAGCCATGGTGGTCGATTTGGAGAAGGGGAAGGAAGCACAGCACAGCCATGGGCGTCAACCCGAGGAGCGGAAAAGAAATAGAGAAGAGAGGGAAGGGAGAAACCAGAGTGCATACGCCCACTTTCCCTTGCCTGTGGACCTGTTAGCTAGTACTAGTATTTTTGGTTCCTAGCAGCATGTGCTCGTAGTGTTTTGCTTTTTTTTTTTTTGAAGAACGGGATTGATGAGGTGCGGGCGGAGTGTCTCCAACCAAAGGGCATTATGGTTCCTAGCAGCATGTGCTCGTAGTGTTTTTTTTTTTTTTTTTTTGAAGAACGGGATTGATGAGGTGCGGGCGGAGTGTCTCCAACCAAAGGGCATTATGGTTCCTAGCAGCATGTGCTCGTAGTGTTTTTTTTTTTTTTTTTTTGAAGAACGGGATTGATGAGGTGCGGGCGGAGTGTCTCCAACCAAAGGGCATTATGGTTCCTAGCAGCATGTGCTCGTAGTGTTTTTTTTTTTTTTTTTTTTTTTGAAGAACGGGATTGATGAGGTGCGGGCGGAGTGTCTCCAACCAAAGGGCATTATGGTTCCTAGCAGCATGTGCTCGTAGTGTTTTGCTTTTTTTTTTTTTTTTTTTTGAAGAACGGGATTGATGAGGTGCGGGCGGAGTGTCTCCAACCAAAGGGCATTAGATTGCACAGTCGTAGGATAGGATTTTCGTAGGATTCACATGGTATGCCAACTCGTTTCCTGAGTTTGCCCTTTTCCTATCCTTTGCTTCTCCAACCATCCAAAGGGGGCCTAAAAGGAAAACACCTTTTATAGTGATAGGGACGGAAATTCTAATTCGCTAGACCTGTTTCCTTTTTTTTTTCCTGTGATCATATACAAAAATCAGAAATATACTGGCCAAAAAACACGCATCAGAGCTTCAGCTTCAGGATTGCAGAGCAGCACAACAAGTTACAGTTAGAGTTAGACGGGTAGGTTAGGTTGAACCGTCAGCTAGCATTCAGTTTACCCGACAGGTAAACAAGCGAAACTGGCTCAAGCCGTGTCGTCAAGAAGCACACGGCACGGCATCGTGCGTGATCATCCAGTCGTCCAGTCCAATTCAGAATTAAATGAGCCGCAGAAATCGTGTGATCGGGGCGCGGCTGCAATGCAATTGCATGCAGCCGTGTCGTCACTTGCCGTGCAGTGCACACCGCACACGTATCAGCCGGCCGGTGCCAGGACTGTACGGTCTGTACGAATAAAAAGGACATGCTCCTAACTGACACTGTACGGCTAAAGAGTGTGAGTGTTAAATTGCGATTTGTCGATCATCCTGTGCGGTGCTTACATTGACAACAGCATTAAAGGACATGCATAGATGCTACTACTACTAGTACTACATATAGAGTACTACTCTATGCATTCGGAATGAATGAAATAAAATAAAATAAAATAAACATAGAGTCGAGGAAAAGGTAAGGATGCATGAACAAACATGTCACGTTAGAAAAAGCTAGATATGACGGTGTACCCATTAACTTTACCAAACAAAAAAAGTAAGAAGAATAAACAAATTGTCATATATGTGGCCATGCATAATTATGCTTCAAGGAAGAACATGTAACCGTTCGCTTAAAGCTAGGTGGCCGTCAACATTAAATCTTTTATTTGCACTAGCTAGGACACTGCTGGTAATGCCCTCCGCAACCGCAAATAAATTAAGAGTGTATATATATGACTAACATTTTTTTTTTTTTTGACAAACACTCATATATTATATTAAAGTAGTAAAGATACAAATAGGTCCTTAAAAAAAGGAGCCTATTACATCGTGGTTCCTATTGGACACAAATACTGAATCGCCACCGGAGCGTAGATCGCCGGCGGACGGCTGTAGAGGCGTCGCGGACGCATGGTGAGGAGGCTGTTTTCAGCAGGCCAGGTCGATGCGTGAGTATGACAGCCACCGCACCGCACCGCACCGCACGCCCGGAAAACACGTTCTAGTATGCGCAGAGAGATTTCATTCGTCACGGTCGGGCATCACACAAATTTAAGCAACTTCTGGACGTACGTACGCCCAAAATATCTGTGGTGCACCAACGTCAAGGCGGCGCTACCGACCCCGAGATCGTGCTGGGTATGGGACCTGTGCAGTGCAGGACACACTAGAACGAAAACCTTTCCACGGCCGGCCAACTGCATGCTGCTTCCCGGCCGGCACATGCGCATGGCGTATCGCGTTTCGATTGGAGATCAAGAGACTGTACGTGCATGTTTCCGCCGCGTGCCTGTCATCTCATCTGTGAACGTGGTACGTACGTGTGTGTTTCACGCAAAGCGAAACACGAAGTCTCTCGTCTCGATCGTCGTCACGCGGCACGTGCGTACGTGTACCGGCCGATCTGGCCACATCTATCTCTTCTCGATCTTTGTATAGTTACACGTACGACATCATCCCACAGGACGTATACATCTTTATTTGGACGTGTAATATAGTATACCTTTTCTTAATCGGTAGCCCGACTTAGTAATAGTATACGTACTGTATAGTATATGGAGTACGTACATACGTATACTAGCGACAAACTGTCATATATCATCGTCGGTGTGTACGTGTCGCTAATATGTGTCTCCAACTCCGTGCATCTTTAGTTGCTGTTTAATTTCAGTAATAAGCAAGCATGTACAGAAGTAGTATCTCAGGCGGTGGCCTTACTTGCGACGGTGAGACGTGGCCGCTGCAAGGCCCAAGGGCCGCACTACGCGGTGCACCGGCACCGGCCAGCCGGTCGGAGAGATGGCAAAGTTAAGTCGTTAGCACACGTACTGTATGTGCACAGTTCTTGCCTAATCCCGGCCGGCCGGTACGTAGCACATCATCACAAGACCGCAAATAAGCATGCATACAGTTAGTACACAGTACGTATGCATGACAACCTTGACGTCCAAAAAGGCCTCAGCCACCTGACCATGTATGGTGACCACCGATATGCTTCGACACATAAGCGAATCTAACTATATTAATATTATAATGTGATTGTGTTTTTCCTCACTATTCGATCACCTAGCTAGCTTTGCTCGATCGTGAAATGGACGTGTGATTCCGGCGTCTTCCCTTGCTATCCTTGTCAGGTGATATGGCACCAGCTGATTCGGTCTCCGCTCCAACGAATTGTGGTCGAGGTTAATTGGTGGAAAACTAAACTGGGTCCCTCCCTTGCTTGCTTTTAATAAAGTTGGAATATCTGGACAGGGTAGGCGCACAATTGACATCAGCGGAAGCAACCTGGAAAGATCGCGGTGCATATATATAGACTGTAATTAAGAACCGGTTATTAGTACGTATTACGGTATGTATCGATCTGACTTGTTGCACCCGAGCATTGTGTGTCACGCACCGATCGAGATATCAGGGAAAAAAACAGCTAAACAACTAGAATAAGAAAATAAAGCCGCTGAAGGCAGTCGCAACTCTCAAGGCTTTGATGCACGCGTGTTGGAGCCAAAGCTAAATGGAGCCACAATAGATATCATTTTAGTAGCGGTAATAACATGCTGAAAGACAGTTTTTCTTGGCTGCATGTTTGTAGCAAGCAAAAATGTGACACAAATCTTTAGGAAAACGTACGTCTGCCATTAATTTCTGGATGGAGCGAGTTGTCCACAAATCTTTTCCATGGAGGAAATAACCCGAGTCTGAAAGGTTCATAGGATAATGCGCAAGCCAACAGCATATGCCCTTTATATATACCCTCCGAACCGATCCTTTGCAGCACGCATCCCACGTGCTCCATCTCTCAAGGCTCGACGGCAACGGCACCGGCTGCACGCACGGTACGCTACACGCCGCACGCGCACCGGCCGGGAGGAAACGACGTGAGAGCCCCGGCCGGCCAGGTGGTCGTGTTTGCACGGCTACGGCCACAGCCGTCACCGTCACGCCGCCTCGTCTGCGCAGATGGCGATACTTAACTTCACTTGCTTGTAAATTAAAACAAAAACAAATCTCAGTCTGGAGCCTGGAAATTTCAAATTTGCGGTGTCCATCCAAATAAAGCCAAAGGGACTGGAATTCAGTTCGCGGACGAAAGTCTCTTCGCATATATGCACGCGTGTAACACGGCAACGCAGATACGTACGCGGATATCCCACACGCTGTGTCTGTTGTGATGCCAATGCCTACCGTACCCGTACCGTACCACCCGTTTAATTTTTCTTTCTTTCTTTCTTTTAAAAAAAACAATGACATACTGTTCATATATAAATTGTAACAGCATATACAGTATTTATGTGGCGACACGGAGGTGCCATACACGCACTCACCTTTAGATATACTGCTCCTAGATATCTCTGCAGCACATATATATATCTTGGACATTTTTTTCCTAAAAAAAAGAATCTTGGACAAAAGATGTGCCACTACTATATGCTATGTTTTCGAGCTGGAAAGCGTATTTCAACATTATAATTCGATCTATCTGGAGCTTTCTTTACTTGTTATTATATTTCGGCACTAGTTTTGGCCACTATTGATACATACAGATGTAGATCAACAGCTGCTAGACAAGGTGCTGCGGCCAGCATTCGACTCCGCTGTTCTCTTAATTGCATGGAGTTTGTGGAAGGAGCGGAACGCACGGGTCTTTCGGAACGACTCGGCGTCGATCTTGCTGCTGGCAAAGCGTGTAGTGGAGGAGGCCGACTTATGGATACAGGCTGGGTTCAGGACCTTGCTGCCGGTGTGGTCGATTTGGTCGCAGCAAACCTTCATGGCTTAGTACAGAGGACGGTGCACCAGGAACTCCTTCAGCCTACGGCCACTCCTTCTCTTCGCTTTTGGCTCATTTTCTTAGCATTTTTCTTTCATGCTTTACCAGTCCTTGCGATGTCCTCTCGACATCTTGTCTATTAGATTGTACTAGGATTTGGATTTGGTTTTCCTCCTCTTAATGAAAAACGGGTGAACGCCCGATCGCGAAAAAAAAAGATCAACAGCTGCTGCTACCTAGCACCACCACTTGTGCTATTTCCAGCTTTGCTGCTATTTCCGAATTTGGGCCGCCGCCACACACGTACTAGCAAGCAAACGCTGTTCCAGCTTTGCTGCTATAGTTATTATAGTATAAAATAAAAAAGATTAACAACAACTCTCCAAACAAGACTTGGAGTGTTGTTTTCCAGCCTAAGCCTACCATTGTTTAATGGCTTGACTTTAGAAATAGTCAAGTGCATGTTGATGTTTAGAAATGAAGAGACCCAAGCATGTTTTCAACACCTTCCAGTTCTAACTTCTAAGGAAGCGCATGATGCTTATTGGGTCGGGTTTTTTTTTTTTTTTTTTTTTTGCCTAGCTCCGTTCCTTGTATCCTGCCGTTTTACGAGGCTTGTTCGTCCACTCTCTTCAGTGGATCGTGTATACTAATGATGACAGGTACACGAGACAAACATGAGTTTTGCAAGACAGTACTACTATGCTATAGGCTCGTTTGATCACTAAAGTACTGTAAACTTTAATCATCTAATTTTTTATTTCCTAGACCGTTCAAACGGATGAAGTAAAGCATAGATTTAATTATTTTTGTCTAGCCTAACTAATTCTTAGGCATACCCTGTAGTGTATGTATCCAGACTATATGGCACTAGTTTTTTATCATCTACTCCTTCCATTTTTGTAAAAAAAAAAAGCACATATTAACTTCTGTTATGTATCTAGACAAATGTTCATCCACGTACATGGTCAAAAGGTGATTTATTTTGGGATAGAGATAATAAAAGTTGTACTTGATTTTGAGTTTGACTTACAACTAGTCCATACATCACATTAAAAGAGTTACACTTAATAATACCCATATATATATAGGAATAGGCCCCAAACCCTTGAGAAACGGAATTCACCAAATTCAGTTTGGTGACAGAGCGCTTCTTCAAGTTTGAACGCAGACTCACACCAATCTCACACGTACCAGCAATAATCATGTCGTACGGCATTTGGAAATTCCGGTGGGAAAATGCATGAACCAACGAATATATATACAAATATTTATATTTATTATACCAAAAAAAAGGAGGAATAATTTAGGATCACCGGCATTTGAAAGCGCGAACTTTCGCTGCTCGTGCCCCACCCAACGGACCCCAGCTGTCATAAACTGCCGGGCCGGCCCCACCCGTCAAACGGACCCCAGGCAGCAGCGCGTCTCCCTCCCGCACCGCACCGCACCCGAAGCGAAGCCGGCCACCGCGTGAACTCTAGATAAATACGGGGCCGACCGCGGCGGCAAAGCCCAACTGAGACCGCCCACCAGCCGCAAAGCCAGCAAGCACGACGGCAATCACCGGCCAGTGACACGGTACGCTACAAGAAAACTCCCCGTCGAGCCCGGCCATTACAACGGCGCCGGCCGAGCAAACGCCGCCGCCACGATGCCGTCCGCCACCGGCGCCGTCGCATCCCCGCTCCCACCGCCGACTCTCCCGCCGGAACCGTGCTCCTCGGCAGGTACGAGCTCGGCGGGCTCCTGGCCGCGGCGCGTCCGCCAAGGTGTACATGGCGCGGGACCTGCTCACGGGCCGGTCCGTGGCCATCAAGTCGTTCCCGAACCCGCGCGCCGCCGGTGACCGGCCCAGTGTGGCCATCGAGCGGGAGGCCGGCATCCTCCGTCGCCTGCGGCACCGCCACGTGGTACGGCTCCACGAGATCCTCGCGACGCGCACCAAGGTCCACTTCGTCCTCGACCTCGCCGCCGGCGGCGAGCTCTTCTCTCGTGGACGCGTCGGGACGCATGACGGAGGACCTGGCGCGGCACTACTTCCGCCAGCTGGTCTCCGCCGTGCGCTACTGCCACGCGCGCGGCGTGTACCACCGCGACATCAAGCCCGAGAACCTCCTCCTCGACGAGGCCGGCGCGCTCAAGGTGGCCGACTTCGGGCTCGGCGCCGAGGCCACCACCGACGGTCTCCTCCGGCACACGATGTGCGGCACCCCGGCGTACGTGGCCCCGGAGATCCTGTCGCGAAAGGGTTACGAGCCGGCGAAGGTGGACATCTGGTCGTGCGGCGTGGTGCTGTTCGTGCTGGCCGCCGGTTACCTCCCCCTTCAACGACGCGAGCCTCGTCAACATGTACCGGAAGATCTACGCGGGCGGTTCCGTTGCCCCGCGTGGTTCTCGCCGGCGCTGCGCGACCTGCTGCGGCGCGTGCTGGACCTGACCCCGTCGGCGCGCCTGGACGCGGACGGCATCGTGGCGCACCCGTGGTTCCGCCACGGCGCCAGCGACGAGGAGCTGATGATGCTTGGTGGCGGCGAGGAGGAGGCGTGGTTCGGACCGGGGAGTCCAAGGCGGACGAGGACGACGCGGACAGGGGAGCCCACCGCGTTCGACATCCTCAGCTTCTCCCCGGGTCCGACCTGTCGGCGCTGTTCGTGGGCGCCGGCAAGGAGAAGGAACGGGTGTTCGTGGCGGAGCCCGCCGCCGCCGTGCTGGGCCGAGTGGAGGCGGCCGGGCGGAAGGGCGGGTACCGCGTGCGGAGAGACGGGAAGAGGGCCGGCGGCGGTCCCGTGTACGTGGAGGACGAGGAGGGCGGCGGCGGCGTGGTGGCCAAAGTGAGCGTGTTTAGGCTCGCGGACGCCGTGTCCGTGGTGGAGGTTGTGAAGGGCGACGGCGCCGACGCGGCGATGTTCTGGACCGAGCTGCTGGAGTCGGCCGTGAAGCCCCCGGCGATGAGCTGCTGAGGAGGTGAAGCCGTGTTCTGCGATGTGAAGGAGAGGGGTTGTGATTATTTGGTTGGTTCTTTTGATGCGTTCGTTGTTGGTTTCCTGCTGACCGTCCGCCTGGGCGAAATCAGCATCATCATCTTCTCTCTGTAAAATATAACTCCATGGAAGCTAGCTTGCATCAATGAAAGCAAGCAAGGAGGAGGAAGAAGAATCCTTGCAATGTTGAGACATCAGATCAAAGAGCTACTCTACTCCGTACTGTATGATTTGTGAGGTTCAAATCACTCAACTGATGCGGATGCTTGCAACTGACGATGCTTTGGATTGACGGGCAAATAAGAGTAGGGTGCGTACGGTAGTGCAGCACCGCACCATGAATCGTTTGGCAACACAAGTGAAGAAGTAGCGCCGCGTTAATCGTCAACATTGACCTCCATCGCCAAGAAGCGCAAAGTCAGCGAGCTGCCATGTGAAATGAAACTAATAATGTACTACTAGCAAAAGTTGTTAAGAAGATGATACAGAGCTGCTGCAGCAGAGCAGCAAATCGTTCCAGCCGACAGTTGTTGGCATTCTGGAAAGCACATGGGTCCGTCACTGGATAGATTTGCTGCTGGTAGTGAGTGAAGACAATGGACAACCGCGGATGACACGAAACTAACGCCCACAGACCCGTATCAGCCAGCCTACCTATCATCTTGTGCAGATCTGCTGGCTAGTCTACCTGCCGGTGGTGCCGTACTACTTGTGCCCGCGCCGCGCACGCGGTGCCCGGTTGCCGGAGGTTGGTTGACGCGTTGCAGCAAGCACCACCAAACGCGGCGGCCACACCGGAGGTTCCGGCTTCCCAACAGCTTCCGTGCCGTGGCGTCGGGTCACGTCGCGTGAGAATGAGAAGCAGATTCCCCGGGACCGGCCGGGAAAGGCAGGCGGGACGGGAGTCGAGCGGTTCGGGACGGCCCGGCCCGGCCTACGAGCAAGCGGAGCGGTGGAGCGTCGCCAGCCGCAGCCACCAAACATTGCATTCCTGCGTTAGCGGGTCCGTTGTTGGTTGCTGCACGCTCTTTTTCTCGGTCGCTTGTCGCCTTGCCATTGCCATTCACCGGATGCCAATATGCCGCCGCCGCATATTCTGTTTCTACACAAACTCCTGGTATGGGCAGCAGCAACATGAACGTGAGATCTATACACTAGGCAGGCTACTGCCATTCATGGGGATACCTGTGTGTGTGAGTTGGGCATCTGTTTATTGGCCAGTTATGATGTTATCCTCTTAAAACCAAAAAAAAAAAAAAAAAAATTAGCCAAGAAACCATCGTGTCGTAGCACACTTTGCTGCGTTGTATAAGTATACCTACGTCGTCAGGTCTCATCACTGCCCAGCACAAGTGTTCGTTCGATGCCGATGCCATTGCCATTGCGATCCAGTACGTTGGATAATGGAGCAGTACGTCTGACCGACGACGGTGACGACGCATACAGCTGCTGGTATGATTCTGAGAGCAGATGCAGAGTGGCCGTTGGCCTCGGCAGCCAGAAACAGCGCGGCTGTCGCTGTTTCAGAACAGGACGCCGGACGCTTTCGCTGTGTGTGGTCCGCGTGACAAATAGGCTGCCGGCCGCGCTGCCTGCGGCTTGCATTGGTGCCGTGCACGCCCAGCCTGACCGCGTCCGCGATCGCCGGCGAGAACACACGAGTTCATACGGGACAGCCGACCCGTGCGATCTTCATCTCTGGATAATGATACTATTACACACAAAGACAGGCAGGCAGCGACGGCAGGTTGAAAAAAGCGCAGCTAGGGTCGTTAATCAAGTCCTCCTCGGATCATTGGATCTTGTGTTGCTTGCAGTCACTGATTTCATTTCACAGTCGGCCGCCGCCAGGGAATAATAGATACTGTATAGATCGATGATGAGATCACGCTACAGAGTAGGAGGCGTTCCGGCCGCTCTAACCTCATCGGCCAACAGGAAAAGGGTGCCATTGAGAGCCAAGCACGCACGTAATAGTAGACTACAGTACCTCTCTCTGTAGCTCGCTCTTTCTTCCAGCCTCGATCGACATCAGCAGAGACGATAACATTGGCTCGAGAGCGAGATCAGCATCTTTAATTTCTCTGATTGGGTCGACAAGATGGGCAACGACGACGTAGTACTAGCTAGAAGAGTCTTGATGTACGCTTCACCAATAATGCAACGTCGTCATTACTGGCAGCTTCAGTTCATGGGCCGACGAATGGAGTGGACCAGCAGATCACCTGGGACCAGATCGATGTTTCGTTTCGTGGCCAGGTTTCGTCCAGCTGCCAGGTTGCACATTCCAAAAACCGGTGTCCCAGTCACCTATACACGTACTATACATACACCTAAAGTTTCAGCTGAACGAACATGACACAGAGAGAGTGACATGGAGCACGCACGCAGGCAGAAAGAAAGCACAACGCTCGGAGCCATTCCTTCATATTTATCGCTACGGCAAGCAATTCCATCTGCAGACGTTTTCATTCTCTGATTTACATAATTAATTTATTTTATTTATGAAGAGAAGCAATATAATGGGGCCTGCCGGCTGGGCTGGCATGAGTAGATAGTACCCAAGTGTAGTATTACTGGACACTGCTTTATTAGATGGCGTGTGTGTGTGTGTACCACCGCAACAACCAAACCAACTCTCACGGGTGCCTCTCCTCCTCCTTTCCCAATCCCTAACTCCAGTGCAGTGTGGTGTCTGCCTGCAGCTGCATTATTGTGCCCTTCTATAACCGCTAGTCCTTATCAATCTGCCACATCACCTCTCATGATGGTTAGTAGATAGACGACGGGCCAAAAATTATGAGGGATCACATGCATACATGTACGTGTGTATGTGGGCACATGAATACCGGCCAGCTGCTAGAAAAGATATATACGTGATGAAGTGGTCGATGCTGCTGATCGAGTGCTGACACAGCCCGGGATTCCTTGCCGCCTTCGTATGGTCTGGTCTGGTTTTGGATGCATATGGATACAAATTCAGTGACCTAATAGCTGGATGATAGAGCGCAATATATACAAGATTTGTGAGTGAAGCATCACCTGATGACACCTGAAGACCATGCATGTGGATGGCAGAGGGGATGTATATATGTAATAGTGACTCGTTTCAGCTAGCACACACGGCCGGCCGTTCTCTCTCTATACAAAACAAAAAGGACGAAAAATTCTTAAGCGTGAATGGACAGTGTTAATTCAGTTCAGAAGACAGACCTCCAAATTTATCATCCCAAATAAACTAAAGAGGCTCAAAATGGGTGCAAAACTGTACTGGTTATACGTGGCAAGCATGATTCGTCATTTCTTTTGGACTAATGAGTGCGTTTGATTGGAGCTTGATGAATTGAGCTGATGCCGACGGCCAAACAAATGGTCTGCTGAGACGTGCAAAGCCGGCGTAATTATAACATATATATAACGTTCTGTCCGATAATACTCGCTCGCTTTCGTTTTCAAAATAAAGTATGTTTATCAACACGCCTTACTTCGTGTAACTTGACGTTGATGTTTTTGGTTTTCTAGACTAGAATTTAATGATGCTATTCTTTATGTTAGATACAAAGAAAACCCTCACAAAGACAGGAGGAGCGAGGCTCGGCCCGCTCTAGTGGTGGTGAGGTTGGAAAGAGTAACTCAAGGGCCTAGCGGTGGTAGTGTTGTGTATCGCCTGTGAGGGACCACAAGGCAACATGCAACATGCATGGGTGAATATAAATGTAGAAATGCGTTTATCTCTCTGTTATAACAACTATAAATTACCAAAGAATTATTAATTAATATCTCAAAGTTAGGATCTTAGGGCACTCATATTACAACTCTACATAGAGTGTAAGACTATTTATTAGTTCGAAAGTATCGTAGACTTAGAGTCTAAATAAGAAGTCTTTTTTTTCAGATCAAGCCAAAGCGAGTTTTTTCGATTACAATCCAACATGAAAAGGTAACAAGGCTACCAGCCAAGATCCTAACTACTAGTGTATCTAGATAAATGGGATTACATACAAACAAATAAGCGACATAGACCTAAATCCCACGGCGCACCAGATGTTCTCGTCCTCTTGGATGTCACTCGCCAGCCTCCTCGCCGATCTTGAGGTGCCATTGAAGGTTCTTGCGTTGTTTTCCTTCCACAACATACAGTTGACTAGCAGGAACAAAGAGTCGAAACCTTGCCGAATTGCCTTTGGAATCCGCTTCCTATTGCCGAGCCACCATTGCACGGCATCGCCTTCCTGGACAACAACAATGTGATGCAGCCTCAATCTCAACAAGCATAGATGTTAAACCTCGCGGCTGAAACAACAACCAAATAAGATATGCTCCATGGTCTCAGCCTCATGATCGCACATAACACATAGATTTGATTGTTGCAGCCCATGCCTAAATCTTCGATCAATTGTCCAACACCGCTTGTGCAGAGTGAGCTAGAAAAAGAAACCTGAGGTGGCACTGCCACCTTCCAAAGCTACTTTGCGCCAGACAAAAAGGTGGAACCAAAGAACATCGCACCATATTCCATAAGCTGATACGACCGAGTAATTTCGGTCAGCGGTAAACTTACACGCAATGGTGTCCGGTTGCTCTGTGATAGATGCACTTCCTCAAGTAGGCCACAGAGGCGACCAAACTCCACAAGCATGGTCATGGACACCGCACCGGCGATGTGCGATATCCAAGCATCCTGCTCTAGGGCCTCAGCCACCGTCGCGCACCTTCCTCTTTGCGCCGCGGCCCCCCAAGACGCTTGGCGCGATGGTATGGATGTTGTTGCCGTGCAGCCACATGTCAATCTAGAAGAAGGTCGTCTGACCATTCCCATCTGAGAACTCTTCGTCACCTGGAATAGAGAGCACGTCTCGCTCCGACGTCATCCTTCTTCCTTCTCGCTGGTCTTTCCACACCCCCACCGTTCGCAGGGCTATGCCAACCCTACAGAGGTCGAAACGCCAAGCCCCCAAGCTCCTTAGGCCAACACACGTTGATCCACGCCACCTCGCATTTTCCACCATGGACGAATTCGCACTAGCCCAAATAAACCCTCGACAGAGCTTATCAATGTTTTCACTGCCCATGGCGAAAGACCAAGAGCAATAGAAGTGTGTATTGGCACCGCCGACAGCGTGGCCTTCACCACAGCTGTCTTGGTTTTTCTCCCTCTCTATTCAATAAATATACTTTGCCCCGTAAGCGTCATATCAGCAAAATATAATAAATATGAAGGTATTAAATAGGCTTAAACTCTATGGTAGAGTCTGCCTTGTGAGTGTCCTTATGATAGATTAATTTAAACAAAATTCAAATCCTAACCGGTGCAACTTCTACTAAATACATAGTATATAAATAAGGAGTGGCCACAGATCCCTACATGTGGCACTAATGAACTCCGATACCATAATAGAAAATTACTCCCTCCATTCCAAATTATATTTCACTTTGGCTTTTCTTGATACATTCTTTTTGGTATGCACCTAGTTATACACTAAAGAAATGCATCTACAAAAAGCCAAAACGACCTACAATTTGGAACAGAGGAAGCATGTATGACCATTTTTTCGACCACTAGACTATCATTGACTCAGGTTTTTTTTTTTTAACTTTGGACTAGTGTCGTATGTTATCTCCTTAGCTTTCTGTGTATATGCGTCAATTTTGGTGTGGATCATTCCCTTAGTCCGCGGTAGATTATTGAGAAGTTTACATGAATTTGAGCTCCAACTTATCTTGGACGCCCATGCTGATCTTGTTCGTCTTCGTGCTTGCATCCAAGAATCCTTGCGATGTTGTGAGTTGTGACAGCTATTTTGGGACGACGGCCGGAAGATGCAGCTGCCGGATGGGATGACCTAGCCTGTGCGTTTGATTGAGCACCACCTGTGCCCCGGCCAGCCCAGCATCCTTGGATGAGCCGACGGCTGGGGACCCGGCCGGGTGCGATCGACGAGCCAAGAAGCAGCGGCGGAAAGCAGCGGCGGAGGCAGCGCGGCCGTCGCCACTTTGCGTTGGAAGATGCGATGCACATTGGCTGTGTGGTCCGGTCTCCAGGCTGTCCCCGGCCGGCTTATTGCCGTCGGGACAATAGACGACGGCAGCGCCGGCGGCCTGGTGCATTGTACTGCCGCCGGGCATGACGGCGACGGCCGAGCTATGACGTTCAAACGGGACAGCTCTATTGCACTGCGCCACCCGCGCAGTCTGGATTCTAGATAACACACAGGTAGCCCTCATGGAGACAGGCAGGTTGAAAAAGTGCAGCGCTTTTCCCATCGTTTCTATCAATATCATACCACAGCTGACGATTTCGGGGTCAAGATTGGCAGAGGTGTTGTGCTCTGATTTGATGGACAAACAAGATAGAGAAAAGGATGTGTTGGCAGCTATAGAACAACGGATCGAGAGAAACTAAACGAAGCAAATCTTTGGATTATTCCTTGGACGTTAACCTCAGCCATCAAGCTCAACAGTATTTTCGAAGCCATCCAGGACAACTTACACTTCATCAATAATGCATGCTAGTACTGCTAGCTGCTTGGTCACTGCCGCATATTGATGGTTCATGGACCAAACGTACTTCATCAGATGTTCAATTTCGTGGCCAGGTTTCATCCAACTGCCTGCACAAGAACCAGACGTCCGTCGTCCATGCATCTGATCCTTAAAGCAGTGATCCAAAATACTAGTGCAGGTCCCAGTCAGCCACACACGTACACACCTAAAATTCAGCTGAACATGAACATTGACAGAGAGTGACACCTGTCGAGAAGGAAGACACAGCAAAACTCTCGGACCTGCAGAGCCGTATACTGTACATATATAACAGAATCTATCATCATCAAAGTTCACAGGACAGGAATTGTGATTTCGACACGAAGCAATGGGCCGGTTGGCCGTCAGCAGTATACTGAACACTGCGTGCTTTAGATGGTGCCCTGCAACAACCTTCACGGGTGCCTGCTGCCATCCAACACAACACCCATGCTTCATGCCTGCAACTGCATTATTGTGCTGTTCTATATTTTTTTTAGATAATGGATAATAATATCCGGCCTCTATATCCGAAGATGTACACAACCAATTATATTACAAACTTTCGGAAAACAAAAAGAGAAAGCCTACAGCTTGGCCCAAGAAGCGTAACCAATACGCACCTCCTCAAAATTACCCGCAAAATAGAATTAGATTTCTTTTGATAAAAACCACATCATTTCGACATCTCCGGAGAGCCCAGCTTTATGGCAGCCACCCCAACCCAAATCAAATTTCTAATCCTTTTATTTTGATTAGTTAGCCAATTCCCGAACATATGGCTAATTGATCTAGGTTGGGTTAGTCCAAAGAGCAAAAAGATAATCCTCCGGATCAAATTGGTAAGGGGACAGTCTAGGAATAAGTGTTGGATAGTTTCATTCCCATTACAAAGATACGCTTCGACTCCCTTTCCAATTTTTCTTTGCAAGATTGTCTTTCGTCAAGACAACCCCTTCAGAAAAACCAGAGAAAGATTTTAATTTTTAGAGAAATCTTTATCTTCCAAATCTTCTTATGTCGAAAAGGTGTTTGTGTATCAATAAGGTCAAGATACATAGATCGACAGAGAATAGTCCCGATTTGGTTAGGCTCCATCCAAAGTAATCCGGCCCTTCCACCAATTCGACATTTGAGATTCGTGATACTAGACTAAGCCATTCTGGTAAGTTTGTTATCCACCGAGCCCTCCTAAAAGAGATGTTTAGAGGGTGGAATGCATCACTTTTTATGGCGATTGCGTGAGGATCCCGCACTATATTATATAAAGATGGATAACTATCTTTCAGAGGCTTATCTCCTACCCATATATCGTACCAAAATCTAGTGGAGGTTCCATCTCTGATATCGAAGGAACCTTTAGCCAACACCTCATCTTTGATATGCATGAGGCCTCTCCGAAATGAGAGTCATTGGGTTTGGCTGTCACTTGAGTTAGGGATTTAGATTGTAGGTATTTATTCCTTAAAAGAGATTGCCACATGCCCTCCGTGTTCAATAAATTAACCAACCATTTGGCTAGAAGACATTTATTTTGCAGTTCTAAATTAAGGATACCTAGTCCCCCTTGATCTTTAGGACGACACAGGATGTCCCACCTGACAAGTCTATATCTATGTTTTTCTGAAGAGCCTTGCCAGAAGAACCTTGATCTATAATGATCGAGGTTTTTAATCACCCCTTGAGGGATCTCAAAGAAAGACATAATAAAAATAGGTAGGCTGCTTAATTAGGACTGAATTAAGCAGGATTAGTTTCCCCCCATATGACAGGTACTTTGCTTTCCAGCAAGAGAGTTTCCGTTTGAAATGATCTTCCACCTTTCTCCATTCAGAGTTTAGGAGTTGTCTATGGTGCATTGGGATTCCTAGGTATCTAAATGGGTATTCCCCAGTATTGCATCCAAAGAGATTAGTATAAAAGGATTCCATCTCTTTAGCTGCACCATAGCAAAAGATTTCGCTCTTATGAAAGTTGATCTTCAGCCCAGATAATTGCTCAAAAGCACAAAGCAATAGTTTAAGATTTTGTGCTTGCTCTGGGTTGTGATCAAGAAAGATAATGGTGTCATCTCGCATATTGAAGTATAGACAACCCATCATCTATAAGGTGGGGGAGGACACCTCTTATTTGGCCATCGGCTTTCGCTCTATTAATTAGAAGAGCTAACATATCTCGCAACGATATTGAATAAGATTGGTGATATAGGATCTCCCTCACTAAAGGCCGCGCTTGGTTTGGAAGTAGGGACCTACGTCATCATTGACTTTGATCCCCACGCTTCCTCCAGGGACCATTGTTTCAACCCACCTACACCATTTGGGTGAGAAACCTTTCATTCTTAGTGTTTGTTGTAGGAAAGACCACTTCACTTTGTCGTATGCCTTTTCAAAGTCAATTTTGAAAATGACACCGTCTCTCTTTTTTGGTGTGAAGTTCATGGATAGTTTCATGTAAGATTACGACCCGTTCCATTATATTCTACGGGCATAAAGCGGCAAATGTGTTGGCCTCACACATTTTGAGCAACCAAATTAAGCCTATTTGTGCCTACTTTAGTGAAAATCTTAAAACTCACATTAAGAACACAAATTGGCCCTCAGATTGCTTGAATTTTGCTAGCATTATCTACCTTTGGTATTAAGGTAATAATACCAAAATTCAGGCTATACAAATCAAGAGCCTCCCTTTGTAGCTCAGCAAATAAGGATAAAAGATCATCCTTGATTACCCCCTAAAACACCTGATAGAGTTCCGCAGGAAAACCATCCGGGCCCGAAGCTTTGTTATGCTCCATTTGGAAGACCGCCTCCCTCACTTCGATTCGTTGAACGGGCTGATGAGGATATCATTCTCCTCTGGTGAAACCTGTGGTATGTCCAGGTTTTGGTCTTTCCTAAGAGAGATATCGAGATTTTTCGGTTGGCCAAAGAGGTCTTTGTAATAAGACGTGATACGACCTTTGAGCCGATCATCACCGATAAGCATACCTTGATCATTTTCAAGTTTATAGATATGCTTCTTACAATCTTTTCCATTGGCAACTAAATGAAAGAACCGAGTGTTAGCATCCCCTTCTAATAGGGTTTTAACTTTGGCTCTCTCATACCATTTTAGTTCCTCCTCTCTTAGAAGGTTAACTAAACGTTCTTTTAGATAGTGCTTCATATCAATCTCCTGTTCAGATAAGGGAGAGATCTCAGCTTTCTTATCTAAATTCTCTAAAAGAGCCAACAGAGTCTTTTTTTTTTTTTCTTTGCGATATGACCCTGCAGATGTTTCGCCCAAATTCTTAAATATTGTCTGAGTCTATGAATCTTGAGCTGCCAACGTTCAAGAGGGGTGAACCCGCAGCAAGGAGATTGCCGATATTTGCAACCATGTCATAAAAAACCATCTCGTAGCAACCACCCCCTCTCAAATTTGAAAGGATGGTTGTGGGTTAGGTGAGTCGAAGCACCTGTGTTGAGAACTAGAGGAGTGTGGTCGAGATATTCCTATCCCTAGGTTCTATAGTTGTCAAAGGAAACATGAGTTTCCATTCCGTGCTTACTAGAACTCTATCCAACTTTTAAAGGTTGAATTATCCTCTGGCCCCGCCCTTATGTATTGACGGTCTGCCATTGAAATCTCCTTTAGATTCAGTGCTGTTGTATATAGCCTAGTCCTTATCAATATGCCACCTCACCTCTCATCGGGATGGAAGGACCTCTCATCAATTATTAGTTGTGTGATATATATACAGAAAAAGATGGTGTCACACAATACAAGGTAGCCAGGTACATCACATGAACAACTGATAGAAAAGACGTGGTGACGCAGCGGGGATCCCGATCAAGTGTGATCGACGATGCTGCTGACGCAGCAGGGATTCCTTTTGGTCTTTTTTCTCTCTCTTATGTGTCGATGATGATCAAATTAAATGGGACTGAAAATAAACTAATACTAGCTAGGAACTTCTTAAATTTTCCAAGCAAACTACTTCTCGCCCGCTGGCTATTAGTTGTAAACAAAACTATATTGAATTGTCATGCGTGTGTGTTGGAACTAGCGTGTGGATTTGATTATACTTCCAAAGTTTCAACTGATGTGATGTGATGGTGATGGGCAAACCAATGGTCAGCTGAGACGTGCAAAGCAGTCGTGTACTATAAGTCTATAACGTTTCATCCAAATGTACTCTACTCGCTCGCTCGCTTCAATTTTCAGAATAGTGTATACCACGCCTTGCATTCACTTTAAGGTGTAGTAGTAGAAAAACAAGTTCAAAGCTAGCTGAATTTCGTATGCAGAAATTGTCAATGTTGACTAAACAAATGATGTGTTCAAGCAATTGCAGACCACCATGGTGAGAGCGTTTTGCCGATGTCAAATACGAGTGCCTTTCTTGTATCGGGTTCAAGTGCAAACGTGAAACGTACGGACAGAGATCCGCTGATAGTTTGGCTGCCGTATATATCGTGTACTTTCGTTGTTATCACGACATGTACTGTAATAAGCTGTCATCAGACATCAGCTAACCCGGTTGAATAATAATGTGGTCAACGGAAGCTTACCAAATTTATGGTTCTGTGGTTGGGCTGCAGCTAGCCCGAGTGTCGATCATCAATACATATTTGATGTTATATATATACGGCACTCATGAACCATCCAACTCATAATGCACTGATGACTACGGTAATTAGCAATGTAACTTCGAAGACACAATAAAAGACAGCTTCAATCTCTTTCAGATGACATCGAACATATATGCAATGTAACTGGTAGCGATCTCTAGAACAGGACATGAAGGTGGATCTGGTAGCTATCAGTATTCAGAAGTTGTAGAGGCCAGATATTGTTATCCATTATCTAAAAAATCAGTATTCAGAAGTACACTGAACATCCCTTTGGATGCTGCCCTACGGTCTGCAACCAACTTCAATTCACAGGGGGTCCCTCTCTGATGCTTGCTTGATGCTTGCAGCTTTTCATTATTGTTGTCCTATAGCTTTTAGTCCTTATCAATCTGCCACCTCACCTCTCATGACGATAGACATCAGGCAGGGGCAAAATTATTAATTATGAGCACCGATCGAAATGCTGATTATTCCTGGTGTACTGATAGTCTCTAATACCTGGTAGCATGGTCACATGTGATGTGTTGTGGCAGCGTATATAAGCTGATGATGAGCAGGTGATAAAAAGATGGGGTGATGTGTGGTTTGCGATCTGGATATACTAGAGAATTAGACTAGTTATTGTGGTTTTGCTTTATAGTAGAAGTTATAGATGTGGATATGCATGTGCCCCTGGTCCATGTGGGTTGGGAGGAAGTGGAATGGGATAACTCGATCTCGTCAGCTAACGTGAGCCATGATTGGACATTGTTTAGTCCCAATGATATGTTTCAGAAAAAGAAGTCCAAATTAAATGATAAGGGCAGGAAATGGGAGGGAAATGCGTGTGTGTATACTAGGCCCTTATTGCTAGCTTGATGGTGACGATCAAACAGGCTATTGAATTGTCATATCTCTTGGATCGAGCTATGTTTGATGAGTGCGCCTGATTATTGGAGCTGATTAGATCAAGTGATGGCGATGGGGCCAATTTAATGGCTTCACACAAATCAAATCAAACACAAAGTGGTTTCCTGAGGTATGAAAACCAAAAGGCGGGTTGTTGTCCCACTCAATTCCTTTTTCAAATGAAAAGTATACCGCTCGCTTTACTTTAAAGAGTAGGTAGAACAGGTCCGGAGGAATGCTGCTGATGTTTAGGAAGAGGAAAAGAAATAAACAACCACTGTTAACGTTGACAACGCATGCAGCAGACTAAACAAATGTACAAAGTCCATCAGTATGAATCACTAGTGTTTGGCTTCATTTGTACTTCCTCCGAAGTCCAAACATATGATGGTGCTAGCTGGTATAAATAAATAATATAACAAAATATCTATCCACCCGTATTTGGCTCACTTCATCCATTAGAGTTTGGCTTCATTTGTACTTCCTCCAAAGTCCAAACATATGATACTTATGGTGGCAACTGGTAAATAAATAACAAATGATACAATCTCCATCCCTATATTTAACAATTCACGGCAGCCAGCGGCGAAAGGCTTGCAACAGCAAATGCACAGTGTATATGCAGAACAGAAGCAAGAGAACTACGCCAATTTGGATTTTGGAAGAATGAAGCTGGTCAGCGCGCAGCGATCAACCAAATAAATTGAAGCCGAACATCCCTGATATGTAAATGATAGCGCTGCCGCCGTACGTGTAATATCGATCTATCATTGGGTTAATAAGTTTTTTTTTTTTTTTTTTTTGCAGGAATACATGCCTATATTTCATTAAGAGGGCAGAAATGGTCAATAGACCTACAAGATAACTGTTTTGAAGGCGCCGGCGAGTAGCCGTGGCACAATCGAAACACACCCTAGCTACTAAAGAAAACACGAGAGCTTATTACATAAAAGATGAATGCTGCGACCAAAGAGCAATTAAAGCGCCAACGTTGAGTAGCCAGCCTGACACTAAAGGTCACCCTCACTAATAGCTGCTCGTCCTGATGGCTGGAAGACTTGAAGCCATCCAGTTGAAGGCCCCTGCTGTTGCGCTCCTTTCAGACCATCCAAGATATGAGAAGCAACAACATGTCAAATGAAGGTCGGTCATCGCTATTCAGCCTCAGCCGCTGCCTAAGCCACCACAAACAAAAATCTTCGCCTTTAGTTTTCTCGAATACGCAAAAAGACTTGCATTTCATTTTCATTAAGGAGAAGGTTTTACAAATTGTCGCGCTTTGCGCTGAAGGGAAGTACAAGGATTACAATGATTTCGCCTCCCTATATAGTAGCACGATCGGGATTACTCGCGAGTTAGACAATTAAGGTGACGCTACGCCAAGCCCACCCACATGTCGGGCGGTTTGCTTGATGGTGGCTAGCAGTTGGCTTGTGGTCGCTGTTTCGTTGCGGAAGCACCTAGCGTTCCGTTCTTTCCACATGTGCCAAAGGGCGATGGCAAACAGGGGTGTGTGCTCCTTTCCATATCTTTGCCTTTAGTCGGCGTGAGCTCCTACAGGCCCAATGGCACCAGTAACTGGAACCACAGCTGTCTTGTGGTGACGCAACCTAGAAATAAGTGGCTACATGTCTTTGGTTCCTGACCACAAAGATTACAATCATCTGAGGCTTGCAAGCCATGCCTCATTCATCTGTTTGCAGTCCAAACTCTCTGAAGCAGCACCAGCCAAATGAAAAATTTCACCTTCGGTGGCGCCTTGGTCTTCCATAGCCATGCCTCTACTTACAGAGCATTCTTTCACTAGTTGGGTTAATAAGTTATCATCTCTTCCTTCACTAGTTGGGTTGGATCGATGGCATATGCAATGTGGTGTGCATGAAGAAATGCACAGCTCACAGTCACACCGGCACCTTGCGCTGTTTAATTAGGTGGCAAAAAATAATGGATCATCACATGCATGCATGCTGGCATGTTCAATTCGTCCACGGAAGCTAAGCTAATACCTACCATATTATATTATTAGTATACGTGATGCTGATTGAGCGGCACACTATCATATCGTCTACCAAAGAAGAGGGCAAAAGCTGGCTGGATTTCTACCTTCAAGTTTTGAAGATATTGTACGCGGGAGAGAGAGAGAGAGAGAGATTTCTTCACATTTGTCGACGAAAATAAAAACTTTTGTTCAGAGAGAAGATAGAATACACCGGCAATTCAACGTACTGAATCTCACAGTTTCGCAATACTTTGAATAATATCGGCGTGTGAAACGACTCCATTAATAGTTCATGGTGTTGGTGTTTAAACATACGTGTTCGGCCTACTTGAATATGACCTGTGGATGACTGGCTTTCCTTCAAAATTACTATAAAAAAACAGAGCTGCGCCAAGCAGGGACTATGATGCTTCACTGCTTAATTTTTTTTTTTTTTTTTTTTTGACAATTACACAGTACAACGCAGACACTCACAACACGCACGCACACTCTCCCTAAGAACACACGACGTACGAAACCCTACCCCTATGAAGCACCTCCGGGACCGAAAGCACCCGGTCGAGCAGGCCCGAGATTCCCGGTCACCATGGGCGCCTCGTCGCCGACGGAACGCCGCTACCACTTAATGCAATAACGCCGAAAATCCTGGAAAATCCCGGGAAAAGGTGCGAAAGCACTGGGATTTGAACCCCTGGGTAGCGGCCCCACCCGGACCGTCCCTACCATCGACTACAAGCCAATTCGCGCTTCACTGCTTAATTAAGTTGATTCAAGCAAGCCGAAGAGATAACTTGGGCCCGTCACCGGAAACAGCAGGTAGCCGAATAGACAATTTGGGCCCGTCAACCAACAGAATCATTTTAGATCAAATCACAGGCCAATTTGAGCCCAGCTAACATAACTGAAGCAAGAGAATCTTAAGACCAGAAGTCTGCCCGTAACAAGGCCGTCATCCCAGGCAAACTAGCTGGGATCTAGTGGGTTCCTAGGACGAGATCTAAGCTTTTTTTTTTTTTATTCTGTTCGTTCAAGAAGTGGGCTGTAGTGTCTATCAGTGCTGTTTCAGTAGACTCTGTAGAGTTTTTAGGGTGGTTAGTAGCAGTGGCGGTGCCGGGATAAAAATTCAGCTACGGCGAACTAAGTTGTATTGGACCTCTCAACAAATAAGCTCTCTTATCTAATGTTAGGATGGAATCTTTCAATTGGTATCTGAAGTCCTGGATCGAAATTATATGATTTGGTGAATTCTTTGATAACATTACCTTCTTTTCATTTGCAAATCTCCTTCTTCAGTTTGTGCTTATGGGCTATTTCAGTTTGTGCTTCTTATATTGGTGCTTCTATTTCATTACCATCCTGCCATCTCCATCTTTAGCAACATTATTAGACTTGGACTGTTGTTGCCTAGAAACAGGACTAAAAAAAAACTCTTGATGCTTACAACTGACAAGTATTAGACAAAACACATGTATTAAAATTATGCAAACATAGATTAAATTAATCGATTACTCATTACTTGAACAAATTTTCTCAATTTCTCACCTTTCATTTTTTTCCAACTCCACCACGTGCATCTGCAGTAGACCGTCAGCGACGGTGTTGCTGTTGACCTTGATCTTGATCTCCCTCTCCATCTGTCGCCATCAAGAATTGGCGAACGATCAGGAAGTCAGGATCGGAATTTGGGGGCCGGCAGCAGGCAAAGTGTTTTGTCTAATAGCAAATTCAAGGTCAATTCATGTGTAGATGCACCCAAGTCAATTACACATGAATTGGCGGGCAGTCTGATCACCGTGATCGGAAATTAGGGGGCCGGAAGCAGGCGAGGTGGGGAGGCGGCGCCGCGGCAAAGTGGCGTTTGGCGAACGATCAGGAAGCCAGGATCGTCGGACGATTGCAATTTGGAACACCTTCCCGATCCACCTGATGGCGTATGGGCTGGGTCAGTTATGATAGCAAGCCCAAAAGGCAAACATAAAAGAAAAAAAAAGCCCACCAGGCAGAGCCCTTGTGAATGTGCTTCTTCTGGGACAATCAGAGTCACGCCTCCATGCCGGCTTCTCACGCGAAAAAATAATAAAAAAATAGGGTGCTCTGCCGGCGGCAGCTATGGCGGCCGCCATAGCTCGCCATATAGGTGGCTCCGCCACTGGTTAGTAGATCTGTGGAGTTGTAATTCTGATAAACCCTGCTTTTCATTTCTTTTCATCGTCTAATAAAAATCTGCAAATTTCTTGCCATCTTACAAGACCATCATAGCAAGTCCCAGGCCCAAGACAATAAAGGAAGTGACAAAGCCCAAGTAACGGCCTTGGGCTAGTTGCACCATTGTGCGTGTCATCTGACCCTTGCGGCCCTGCCTGTGTTGCCAGCAATTTCCACGGCTCCACTTGGTTGGCTGTCTCGATAATTTTTCAGCGACAGCCACGCCAAGCACGATAAGGCAGGCCGCTGATCTGCCGGCCCGCTCCACCCTTCATCCACTGCTTAAAGAGCATCACTCTAAACTGATGTGCATGCAATGCACCTCTGCAGCTGAAACTAAAAGCTATAGCTATAGAGACTGTAATCAATCATCCGCTGGTTTATTCCATTCCATTTCACAGGCCTCTTTCCAACACATGGATTTTATATCAAAATTGTATGAACAGTTCAGAATACATGGATTTTATACCAAACTCGTCTCGGAAGATGCATGCAAATGAAATAGACACCACTCTAAAGTCTGAAAACAAAAGTTTGGGGCTAGACCTTTTTGCTTTGAAAATTCTTGGCTGCAGCAGCCTGACTTCCTTGAGAAAATTAGAGAAATATGGAATAGAAAAGTGAATGCAAAGTCTGCCATTGACTCATCAAAATGGGTAGAGTTAAAAAGTTTCTAAAAGGATGGGGCCAAAGTTTAAAAGGACACACTAGAAAGTATAAGAATATATTAAAAGAGCAAATGGAAATATTGGGGAAAAAGAAGAAGAAGGGGGTCATCTATCTGTGGAAGAACTAAGCGTAAAAATCATTTATTCAAAGTGAATTGTTGAGACTTTAGAAGAGGAGGAAAGCTATTGGCATAAAAGGTCTAATAGTACCTGGTTATTGAAAGTAGCTAATGGAAAAAAGAGAAAAAATACTATCTTCTCTCTAAAACATAATGATGACATCATTTAGGGAGATGATAAGTGTTGACACCTGTTATCATATACTTTTGTATGTCAACAAGAGATGAAATAAGGACATATTTTGAATATATAATAAGTTTAGAGGTTTATACTAATAAATTCCACGAGTTTTGGTGATTTATGTATTTCCGGGGACTTAACAGGATAAATGCAGAGAAAAGATGGAGAAAGTTAGGAATATACAAGACATATGATGACAAGACTTGACCGTGAAGCAACTCAACCCGAAAAGTGAACTAAAACATTCTAAAAGGTACCGAGGACACCGGAAGGAACCGTGGCCGTGAGGAGGCGGGACACCGGGCGGCCGCCCGATCCAATATTGGCCGGCCGCCGTGGGGGCCATGATGTCGGCCTCGGCTTTCTAGGTCGGTTTACTACCGACTTTGTGGTTGTATCTACGCCGTTGTTGAAGGCCGGTTTGATCCAATGGTCATCGTTCATCGCCAAGGCCTATATAAGAAGACCATCTCGCCCTGTGGGGTTAAACCCTAACTCATACTAGTTCATTGTAATTCAATATCAACCAAAGTCGCGTAAGTAGAAGAGAGTTTCTCCACCGGAGATTAGAGTTAGCTACTAGTTCTAGTTCTAGTTCATCTAGTTCTAGTTCATCCAAGTTAATTAGCGCACGGATACAATTAGAGCCGGGTGTGCCTACCCGAGTTCTCGATCTTCAAGTATTACGGTATGAATTATCTTGTATCTATGACTTTACACTTTATTAATAATATGTGTTTGTTTGCTATGTTCTTACTTTATTCTAATAGTATGATTGATATAGATGTAGTTTATGATAGATATATGTATCTATTTGTAGAGCACCTAATTCAATACTCGAGTGGGTTAGGTGGTAAAGATATTTATGTAAGCATGGTGCTTATATATGATTTACCTGCAAATACACCTTATATTCCGGGCCGTGTGGTAGATCGCGGGAGTGACAGTTCATTGAGTCCTTTGGAATCCACCCTCCGTTTATAAGACACGTGGACATTGATTATGGGGAATATCTTGTTTCACTCTTGATTTTCCTTGATAGTCGTCCTGATACATGATCTAGAGTCTACTATGCTATAGATGATAACATATGCCTTAGAATAGATGTAATGATTTAGTAGATTAAATGCTATAAATGAATTACGTCTCTTGTAGTCCAATGTTAAGTCTAACTTAGTAGTTATTCTCTGTCTCTGTGTGTGATGCCTCGCCTTTATTTATCATTATCATATTATTATCATTATTGGTTTACCCTCTAAAGTAAGCACTAGTAACAGAACCTTTCATAAGTATGCCACTTATTAATTATGTTTGTTCCCACCTTTAGATTATTCCTCCCCGTGGTAGAATATAAATGACAAAAAGCTGGATTACTCCCCTGAAATGCTACAATGGTATTTATATCTGTAAACGCTTGCGGATAGACCTTTTATATTTATTTCCTTAGATTGCAAACAACACATATCACAAGTATCACATATGCATTTCCTAGCATTACTGGGGGGATGACAACCTAGCACTTAGTGTTAAGAGATGAACCACACTCGAGTATCTTTTGATGGCATATAGCCCGAGGTGAGATTAACTCCACCTTAAGTTATAGTGACGTTAGATTTACCAACAATAAGCTAGTGGAACATGCTACTCAATTCTATAAAAAATTATTAGGGGCCTTTGCATCATCCGAAGTGCATCTTGATCCCGAGTGTTGGGATAATGAGGAAAAAATTACAAATAGTGAGAATGAAATGCTAGAAAGAGCCTTCTCTCGAAATGGAAGCAAAGGAGACCATCTTTTCAATGGAAAAAAACACTTGCTCTGTGGGCTGACCACTTCCCAATAGAATTCTATCAACACCGTTGGGGAGGTGATTAAGGAGGATTTGATGGCCTTATTTGCAGATTTTCATAACCTAAAGCTTGACATTGGCGGATTTAACTATGGTGTTATCTCCTTATTGCCAAAGGTCAAAGAGGCTAATAGTATCAAATAGTATAGACCCATTTGCTTACTAAATGTGGTATATAAAATCTTCACAAAAGCTTCAATGCTCGGACCGATAAAGTAATGGGAAGAATCATTAATAAATGCCAATCTGGTTTTTTGAAGGATAGAAACATTATGGATGGAGTTCTAGCTTTGCATGAAATTTTACATGATACTTGAAGCAAGAAAAAAATGATGAGCTAATCCTAAAACTGGATTTTGAGAAAGCCTGTGACAAGCTTAATTGGGGTTTATTGTTTGAATGCCTCAAGCAAAGGGGATTTGGTGGAAAATGGTGTGAGTCTTGACCTCTGGATCATTTAGTGTAACAGAACCTCCTAATTACCGGGCCCACACGCACTTTTTGTCATTGTCCTAAAGACCTTTGACACCGTGTCGATACACCCGATAACTTAAGAAGCCCCGTTGATATCTCATACCAGGATCAACAAAGGAGTAGCTACAACATTACAACATTTGTTATAAAAATATAAATCAGAGTGCGGAAGAATAATAACATTAACTTTACAAATAGTGAATAAGTTACACTTGAGTAAACTTAACTTAATTGCGGAAGCTAGGTAGAACTAGAAGACACCAGATCATGTCGAGCCCACCGACATAACCTTGGTTAAACAAAGACGAGTCAAGACTGCAATGGGGGTTAACAAACCCCGAGTACGGGAGTACTCAACAAGACTTACCCGACTAAAGAAAAATAGGAGAAGACTCGGGAATGCTTTGGTCTAATAGGATTCAAGGTAAGGCTTAGCAAGAAGCAAGGACTCTTTTTGCGAGAAAAAGCTTACTAATAGTGAATCCTTACTTTCAATATTTTAATCTTAATTTAATTTCTCACCTAATCTAGATGGTCTTACACTATAGCATACACTTGTAGAAGTTCCATCACTTATTTCATCTCTTTCTTGTTCCATAATTAAACTACGATGTAAGTGGGAAACCAAGTCTCCATATCCGAGAAACACGGCGATTTCGAAATCGATTAACCCAAATTGGGGAGTTCTTTCCACACGACATATGTAGCACTTAAGCTTGCATATATCAACCCTTTCCCGGATACTCAAAACGGAACCGCGTCCTCGCCACCCGAGAATACCGTACACCTCCAATCCGGGACTTTAACCCACGAGGGTAACATGTACTCCCGCCATCTCTCCACTCCCAAAGGCGCGGTTGTATGCGTTTCGATTTGACACCCCTAAGATCGGGCTTACCGGAGTATGCGTCCCGAACTAGGGTCGACCGTGATGGGATGACACCCATGACAGACGTGCCATTGGTCCAACGACCTCAAAGCGCCAGATTATGCGTTCCATAGTCTTGGTGCACATTACTTACAACGCCGCGGTCCTTAATCGACAAGCCGGAAATACTACATCGAGACTCCATTCTCAATGCAAATTACCCGACCGGTCTCAATTTTAAAACCATATCCCAAAGATGGTTCCATCATATACATCCTTTTTCATCAAATGCCTCTTCGGGCGATTATAAGGGACTTGTCACATTTTGACTCAAAAGTCTAACTAATATAGCCAAGCTAAAAGCGTTCTAGCATTTTAGCAAAACAGGTTATCAAGGTAGATATTGAAATAAACAAGGAATGGTAATGCATCAATTAGGTTGTCACTCAACTCCTATCACCTAATGCAAAGCATAAAGCAAAGGTGATATAAAGCTTTGTAAAAAAAACACAAGGAAGGTTTAAATGAACCGGGCTTGCCTCGGGTTGCGGGAAAGTCGATTCTCAAGAAAGATGGTCGAAGTCAAACTTGACATTATCCTCGTCGATGAACGGATCTCCTCCTCAAGCTTGATCATTGCGAACCATATCAACACCTTCTCCAAAACTTCATCATCCCGATCCGACTCACTCTCGTGTACTCTACACGTAGATGATGATGTATGTTTTAGCGTGATGGAATGGTAAACATGATGCTTGATGATGCATGAAATAATAAGCTCGAATATAACTACACTTCACGATAAAGTTGCAACCCAACAAAACCAACTTGTTGAACTACTTTTACGAGATATCATCACCATTGCCTAAGAAGTTCTCAAGGACTATCTGATAGTGGTATGGTGTAGGGTTCACAAAACAACCCGAAAGTCTCTCATAAAACCTAAGTCGGAAGTCACTAATCATCTCATTTTCTAATTAAATAAATAAAGCATAAAATAGAAAATAATTTAACTTTCTCCAATGGACCCCAAACTTTTTCTACAAGTAGGCCTTCTCATAAAACAGCACCAAATAAAGTTTCATGATTTTTGGATAAATAAAATAATTATTAAAAATCAAGGAAGATGCATTTTTCAATTAAAATTTGTATTTTTAAATCATGCCCAAACTGTTTGAAATCAAAGTTTCATAATTTTCATAAATACTAGACATCATGAAAAGGCTATACAAAAATTTTCAGAATTTTAGAAGCACTACTTGAATTTATATGAAAATAACAAAAATAGATACTATTCATATAAATTGAAATTGGAAATTCATTTGTTTAAAAGAAAAAGGCCTTCGGGCGAAAAGTCATTTGGCCCATATGAACAGTAAAAGGCCGGCCCAACTTCGACCTGCCGAACCTGGACTTGGCAAATTTATAAAAAGAACCCTGGACTTTTATGAAATTACGAATAGGTACAAAGTACTATTTATATGAGTTAAAATCCTCTCACCTAGCTCCCTCGAGTTTTGCCGAATTTCCAATCAAGTCCTGCTTCTATTTCCTTCTCCTTTCTTCTTCTTCCTTCGATGCCAAATGGGGGGGGATCGGCGTCGGCGGGCGGCCTTGCCGGCCCGGCCGAGGCGGCTTCCCTACCCCGCAACCCACAAGAGGCACCAAGGCGGCGTCGGGCGCACTCAAGCCCAGCCCCGTCCGACCGGCAACCCGCAGCGGCCCCGCCACCCGCGCGGCCGACCGGGCGATGGCCACGGCGGCAAGAACGGGCGCCGGCAGCCGCGACGACGCGGAGGCTACCGAGAGGCGAGGAACGAGGGCGAGGCGAGAACGCGAGGCTGCGATGGTGGTGGCCGGGAGAGAGAGGGTGGCGGCGGAAGGCTTGGCCGGCCGTCCATGGCGGCGGCGTCCGGCTGCCGCTGGCGCGGGGCAGGGAGAAACCCGGGAAAACGCGAGCCGAGCGAGAGAAAGAAGCGAGATGGCTCGACCTCTCCGATGAGCCGTGGAGCTCGGGGCCGACGCAGAGGAGATGGACGTGGCGGCAATGGCGTGAGCGCGCTCGAAACCTCCGGCGCACGGACGCGTCGTCCGCCCTTGAGTCATTTTATCGAACCCCCGGCGCATGAGAAAGTGGGCCTGGTTGGGTGCCATTTTGGGCCATTTCGGGCGAATCTCAACATGGGCCAATTAACAAAAATGTTCACCTCAGATTAACCTTCATTTTTCATTAAAGGTCCATGGTCATTAGTCGCTTTCGAGATTAAGAGATAATGATCTCCAAAGATGGCATTGTCAACGGCTTAAAAATGATCACAAACTGTTGTCAAAACCTTGTCAAACCAAATCGATTGATCTCAACTTTTGATATGTTGGTCCTCAAAGCATAAACTCAAATCCGTATTTTTGGTCCAACTCAAGTTGCTTAACAAAATCTCGAGAACGCGAGATGTCGATCCCGTCGGACACTAATTTCGGACTTAGAAAAATTCTAAGTCCCGAGTTTGACCTTCCCTTTCAACTTGAATTTTGCAAATTACTCTCAAAATTTGAACTAAACTCAAAAAATCTCCAAAAAGCAACTTGCCTTAATTTTTCAAGATCTACAAAATCCATAATTTGAGCATTTTCAAATTCGGCCTCTAAATTTGACTTTTGAAATGGGGTCAAAGAATTTGAAATTTGAATTAAAAATTACCTTAAAATTTTGAACTAAACTTTGAAAACTCAAAATACCAACTTTGTTCAATTTTGAAAACTCTACAAAAATGCTTTAATGACCATACCCAAAATCTTGATAAATTTTGAATAAAAGAAAAGGGGACAAATCAAGGTTTAAAAATTAGGGTTTCCGACAAGGGGGACAGTTTCCTAATTTGATTCCTCTCGCGTCTTTTCGACCGACAACTTGACCATGAACTAATACACTTGTCTTTGGCCAAATCCATTGCTTAACGGTAATTAACACCGGGGTGTTACGCTTAGTATCAAAGTAAATGACTCCATTAGAAGTTATTTCAAATCCGGTAGAGGTGTAAAAGGCGGGGGGGACCCTTTGTCTCCATCTTATTCAACATAGCAAAATGATGCTCTTGCTAAAATGATTAATCTGCCCCGAAAAAACAATTTGATAACAGGGTTCATCCCTGAGTATATTGAAAAGGGAGTTGTCATCCCGCAATATGCGAGATGACACTATTCTTTGCATTCAAGATGATGTGAAGCAAGCGGCTAATTTGAAACTGCCGCTATATCCGTATGAAGATATGTCGGGGTTGAAAATAAACTTTTATAAAAGTGAAGTTGTTATGATAAGTCAAGATGCCGATAAGGGTGTAACTTTCTCTAATATGTTTAATTGCTCTATTGGAGAATGGCCTATTAAATATCCGGGAGTCCCACGTGTCTAGCTCAGATTGCATGTTATTGACCAAGTTGCCAATTTGTGAAAAGCTTATGAAGAGATTAGATGGATGGAAGGGCAGCTCCTTAACTCTTGGTAGGAGATTAATCTTGATTAACTCCCGCCTAAGCAATATCCCAATCTATGCCATGTCTCGTATATCTTGGCTTCCCCGTGACTATCCTAGAAAAAAATGGATAAAATAAGGAAAAAGATTTTTTTTTTGGCAAGGAGGAAAAATTAAAAGAAAGTATCATTTGATCAAGTGGATTAAGATCACTAAACCCAAATCTAGGGGTGGTTTGGGGGTCAAGGACCTCGGGAAAATGAATATGATCTTGTTGTGCAAATGGTGGTGGAAAATTGAGAATGGAAAGGGTATCCGCGGGGACATTGTTAAGCATAAATATTTTAAAAAGGAAGGCATCTAGCAACAGTCCACAAATCCAAAAAAAAACTCACCAGATGCGAATGATCTCGCGAAAGTCAAAGAGGTTTATCTCAAGGGCGGATGCATGATTGTGGGTAATGGCAAATCCACTATCTTCTCGGCATGATAGGTGGTGTGGGAAAGTGTCCTTAGCGAAAAAATTTCAAAGATTATATGATATCAATAATGAGCAAAACAGTTCGGTGGAGCTAGTGAAAAAGAAAAATGGAAGCGACCTTCAGGAGATGGCTATATGAAGAGTTACAAGATGAGTTAAGAAAACTTATTGACATGGTCTTTTGGTTTAGCCCAAATGACAGAGAGGACAAGCCAAAATGGGACTGGAAAAAGATCTGGGAAGTTCTCTCATTAAATCTACCTATAAACATTTGTGTAGACATGAAATTGGACCCAACATGAAGAGGATGTGGAAAGCTAAACTCCCCTTGAAAATCAAAATCTTCATGTGGTTAAGTTCGCAGAACGTTATCCTAACTAAGGATAACCTAAGAAAGAGAAATTGGAAAGGAGAGCTGAAATGTTGTTTTACGTCACGAGACAGAAAGTGTGAATCACATTTTCTTTACTTGTCCAAGCTGCAAAATATGTGTGGAGCTTGCTTGCTCATTCTTTGGGAGTCAATTGCAGACCAGGAGACTTTGATCAATATTGGCATTGGGTACATAATTGTTTACCACAGTGTCCTAGTATGCATGCTGTAGGCCTGGCAGCGGTATGCTGGGGCATATGGCGCATTCGCAATGATGTATGCTTTGAAAAAAAGAGGATCAAATCACCAACTGAAATTGTGTGTGTGATATGTTCATTCCTCACTTATTGGGCAGGTTTACTCAAGGGCGACATGAAAGAGCAGGTGACTCAAGCTGCGGAGGCGATTAAGGCAGGAGCGTTGTACTTCCATGGACAAGACATGAAGAACTCAGGGCGAACACCAGCTGGTGCCATTCACAGGATGAAGTGGAATGCACCAAGTGCAAACATGCTGAAGAAACCATTGGCGAAGCTGCATGTGTCTTCAGTTATCTTTTGCTAGAAAGCGTCTGTTAGGCTGTAATGCGTACTGGGTACTTTTGTTTCTTAGAAGGTTAATCGCAGTGGAGTGTGAGTGATCAGGTCTGGTATTCAAGCAGCTGAGCCTTGGGCGCGCAATTGTTTGAATATGTCGTAGATTTACTTTCTTACATTAGATGTTACTTGAACTGCTCTGAACTCTTGTAATTTCGTTGCTCTTGAGTAATGAAATTCGGTTTTACCGTGGTGGAAAAAATGTTTCTGTTACTACTACCTTCACTTAAGAAAACTGGATGTCCACGAACCCGAGTCATGAGTGGTCGAACAGCTAGCATAGTCCTATGTTCATGTTCATTTAAGTTGCCACCCTATTTCTATCTGAAACTCCAATATCTAGAAGTTATACTCATCCTTCAATTGAACCGAAAGAATTTAGCTTGGGATAATTGACACTAATGAATTATGTCACATGCCTAGCATCAGCTGAAGGACAAACATTCACTGCATGATCAGTACAATAGGCCAGTAGTTCACCAAACAAAGCCTATGCGTCGTCTATACTCAGCTATAAATCATAGAGAACAAACAATTTTAGGAAGCTAAGCCTCCCCACAATCCTAGCGTCGGTTCCATTTTTTTAAAAAAAAAAAAACTTTTATTTAACTAGGCCATTAGTTCACCAAACAAAGCCTATGCGTTACAAGCATATCCATAACTTGGGAGTGAGCTTCTGGAACCTACTGCTTAACGTCTGGAACCTACTACTCAACGCGCCTGCATGGTCTCCCGTCGTCTCTACCCCGCTATAAATCATAGAGAACAAACAGCATCAGGAGGCCAAGCGTCTCCAAAATCCCAGCGTTGGGATGCATGCAAATGCAATAGACATCACTCTAAAGTGTGAGTGATGATTCTTCCATTTGACATCACAACGGTCGATTCCACATTCCTATTACTGCTACTTTCACTGAAGCTGCACCATCTTTGCATTTGAAACTCAACTAAAATATTTTTAGAAAACCGGACGTCCACAAACCCAAATCATTAGTGGTCAAACTGTTAGTATAGTCCTATCTTGATTTTCATTTAAGTTGCCACCATCTTTCTATCTAAAAACTCCAACATCTAGAAGTTTCTACCTATCCGAAAAGAATTTAATTTGGGATAATTGACACTAATTATATCACAAGCCTAGATATCAGCTAAAGAACAAACGTTCTCTGCATGATCAGTACAACAGGCCATTAGTTCACCAAACAAAGTCTATTTGTTACAAGAATATCCATAACTTAGAGTGAGCTACTGAAACCTACTACTCCACTCTGTCGTCATCTCTACTCCGCTATAAATAAAAAAAGCAACAACGCCTGCAATCATAGAGAACAAACAGTTTTAGGAAGCTAAACCTCCCCACAATCCGTTCCATACTTTTTTTTAAAAAAATAACTTTTATTTAACCTTTGAAAGACTAACTTACCTCTACCATTCAGCTAAACCATATTTTTAGGTGCATCCAAGATAACATTTATAGCAATTAGCAATTATAAATATTGAAGAAAAAAACAAGCGGAATTTAATTTTAGAGAAGATCAAGTCTAACACAAACTCTTATAATAGAGTAAACATGGCTTCAAAGTAAATTTGTCCTTACACGGTAAGACAAGTTTATATTGGTAATACAAATGGAAAACATAAATAAAAATAAAAGAGTGATAACTACACAAATACATAAAAGATTAAAAAATAGTCTAAAAACTCATAGGTTTAACACGATTTGTGTTGCCGCTTTGCCGATTGCTCACCTTGCCAAGCCCATACTATGTCCTTAAGTGCAGGTCTCATTTCTTGGTTCATAACCTTTTGATATTCCAGAGTGTCGCCATTCGTCTTCTTTATCTCCACAAGATGAAGGTTTGGGCTAACCTCAAATATTTCAGCATCGATACCCATCACTCCTTTCCTTCCGGGTTTTGAAGCTTCCATCTTTAACAAACCACCTTCCTTTTTGTGAACTTTAGTCGCAAATTCTTTGCAATATCTTCAATCTTCGATATGATGGTCGAGCATGTGTTGTTAGATGTGAATTTGGATTCTATCTGCTTTTCGATTCTTCAAATAAACCCGAGAGGTCCAAACCAAATGATAGAGATATTATATCAAATGCATTCATGTTGGTAGGCTTATTTTCTTCTTGTTGATTGCTCTCTGTTGTTATGTTGGCGCTCAATGAATCAAAATCTGCATTCTTGTTGACTTGAGAGGCATTCTTAGTCTCAGAAATTATACCGAAGTAGCTTTGCATCTAAACCCTTCCTAAACCATGGATTCTCCATGATTTTTTCCATTGAGATCCTTGTACTGGGGTTAGGATCAAGAATCCTTAGCAAAAGCCTCCGAACATCGGTAGAAAACCAACTTGGGCATTTGAACTCCGCTTTCCCAATCTTCTTATACATGTCCATCAAGTTGTTGTCATGGAATGGAAGGTAACCAGCCAGTAGCACAAAGAGGATGACCCCACAGGACCATATGTCGGCCTTCGCACCATCATAACCCTTTCTACTAATCACCTCTGGAGCAACATAAGCAGGTGTGCCACAGGTCGTGTGGAGTAGGCCATCTTGTCTTTTGCATTCAGCAAGTGCACTTAGACCAAAATCAGATACCTTCAGGTTGCTATTCTCATCGAGCAAAAGATTTTCTGGCTTCAAATCTCGATGATAGACACCCCTACTATGGCAGAAGTCCACTGCACAAATCAATTGCTGGAAGTATCTCCTCGCTGCATCTTCCTTGAGCCTTCCGCGCTTCACTTTATCGAAGAGCTCTCCACCTTTAACATGCTCCAACACAAAGTATATTTTGGTTTTGGTAGCCATAACCTCATATAGTTGTACAATATTTGGATGTCTGACAAGCTTCATCACAGAAATTTCTCTCTTGATTTGGTCAATGAGCCCAACTTTCATAACCTTCTCCTTGTCAATCACCTTGATTGCGACACTTTCTGAAGTCTTGGCGTTGCGAGCATGGTAAACCTTGGCAAAGGTCCCTTGACCAAGAAATTTCCCCATCTCATACTTTTGCATGAGAACTTTCCTTTTATGTTCCGCCATCATGCCGCTGTATGCTATGCACACAGAGGACACTTACTTTATCCTTGATTGAAAACGAACCAGCAAAGAGGCCAAGAGTGTGAAGACTTCAACCGTCTCCCCCAAGATGGTGATCTAAGAAGATGGTTGAGCTGCCACGTCGAACCCCATTGTGCGTAAGCACAAGGAGCTGAAGATGTGTGTACTGTTGAGCTTCAAGGTCATCAAGATCTGGGAAAGAATCAATATGGTGTGCTACCCTGCCAAGTCCCTCACAAGGTAGCTCTTCAACATGCAAGCACATCTTTCTGCATTCCCTAAGGTGTTTCCTCCTCCTTTTTGAAAACCCAGTACTGTCAAAAGGTGAAACAAAAAAAAATCAGCCATAAGCTCACCAAACTATATATAAAATTGTTAGTAATAAGAAAATCGAGCACTGTTATAAATTGGAAACAAATGAACAAATATTTTTACACCGACATACATGCACAAATTAACACCGACATGCATGCACAAGTTAGTTCAGCTAAGGATAAAAAATTGTCTAATATATGATCATTTGAACAGAGCTTAGCTAGTAGCTAGGAAAGAGAAATTTTTTCGCCTCTTAAATCAGATTTGGATGATAATAGTGCTAAAAAAATACTGAGAGACTAGAAAACGGATGTGGGCTAAATGATTTCTGATCTAAAATCCTAGTAGCTAGGAAAGCGAAATCTTTTCGCCTCTTAAATCAGATTTGGATGATACAGTTGACTAATAGTGCTAAAAAAATACTTCAGAGACTAGAAAACGGATGTGGCCTAAATGGTTTCTGATCTAAAATCCTCACTCCGATCCCACAAGATGAGGACATTTGAGAATAGACAACAAAAATAGTGACATGCAAAAATCATGGGATGGCATCCCATTGCTAATTTTATCTAATGTAAAGACTATCTATCCCTCTAGTACCGCTGCATCATCGATCGAATTCAATTTCTCAACGGCTATTTATATTTAATATTTCGTGTTCAGACTTCAGAGCATGAACAATGAAGAAATCAAACACCTTTCTAAATAAATAAGTAGAGTGGGGTAATAAACGCTAAACATCTCATGGACAATAACTTGTTGTTTCCCTCCTCTGAATCAAATAGTCAATCTTTTTATTTGTCTATGAATCTAAACAAACGCGGAGCATGGATCTGAGTCAAATCGGCTTAGCAAAATTCAAACTGTCGCTACGAATCTAAACAGACGTACGCACGCATAGAGCATGGATCGAATCAAGTCGAGTTATGAAAATTCAAAAAGAAAAAAAAAAATCGAGGATCAAGAATAGAACATACGTAGAGAGATCCGAAGAGGACAGAAGACTGCAGGTAGCCGGGGTGGAGGAGATGGCTTGGCTTGGTTTCCCGATGGCACCGAAGAAGAGAGGCAGCCAAGAAGACCGTGGCAGGAATCGGTGCTGCAGCGTACAGACGGTGGACGTAGGCGCACGGCGGCGATGATGAGAGGCAGGCGGCGCGTCGGAGATGCAAGAGTGGAGTTGTTGCGATGGGTGTAGCGGCTGGTGCGGTGTCTCGAGACCCCTTCTCTCGGCTCCCGGTTGGCTCTTGTTTTATATGCCGTGAATGGTTAGGAATCGCCGTCCGGAGGTCGAGATATTCCATCTCCTCGCACTTGCTGCCCACCGTTGGCTTCTACCCGTGGTTCGGCGTGGCCAGTGGACCCTCCCTTCCTACCGCGCGCCTGGACCCGTTCCGTTCAATCAAGCCACCCTACCTATAATTAGGAGGAGGTGGGGACCGGACGGGCCCACCAATAATTGTTGGCTGGCAGTGGCAGGTGTCTGGTGTGCTAGCTGCCAACTTGTCGCCGTTACTACGATGATGATGTTTGTTACTGTGCACCACCCGTCCGTGTGACCGTGAGCTGTGGTACGTGTTAAAAGCAATGGCTGCTGGGTGCTGCCAGGGTGAGTCGTGACGCGTAATCTCTGGTGTACGTGAGGGGAAAACCGAGTTGGTTTGGGCATCGAAACTGGTGGCCGGAAGGCAGGCAAATCAGAAATGAGGCATGCATGTGCAGAGGACGGAGGAAAGCAAAGCGAAACAGGTTTCCCAACTTGAGTCGACACACGCACGCACGGTGGTGTTCAGTGTACGTAGCAAACAACAAGAGCTAGAGACACATCGATCGACATCATCGTGCTCAGGGGACGACTATCTATCTAGTAGTGGGCAGCGTGCGAAATTAACACGACTCCTAGTCGGCAAGCTACAGCTAACTAGTGCTTAATTGGCTGCACAGTGTTGACACGTTTATTAACACAAGCTAGCTAGCTGTTTCGTTGCTTCTCGCTCTGTAATTTGTTATTACAAGTTACGTAACAGATTGTTATGCTAACGTGTCACAGCCTAGAGAGCCCGCGCGCAGGTCCAGGGTCCAACCAGGCAGGCGGTGGGGCCTTTCACATGCATCCTACTCGCCACGTCACGGCAAATTGGGTAGCCGGTCGAGTGCGTGTGACCTCCAGCAGTGTACCTTGTACCGCCACGTGCCCCTACCGCAAATAAGAGAAGTGTACTTGATCGTTGTTAGGCCAGCACGTCAGCCTAACCTGCCCCGGCCAGCTCCCATCCTGTACATGTAGGAAATTAAACGTGCTCCAATTCCCTAGTGTGTGTGTTGCTCCACCGATCAGTACGTACGTGTTCCCTGCACGTAATAATCCATCAAATCAAAAAAGGAGGAAAAAACACGTACGCGTGCATGCGCCCGACGACCGAGCTGAAATAATGCCGACGATATGATGGACGATATTAGTGAGGACAGACACAGATCCAGTTTGATTTACACGCATGTGCTGTGCTGTGCTGTGCTGCTTTTTCAGAAAACAAAGGCCCGCAGAAGAAAAGGGAATGATGCATGCAAGCATAACCGTGCTCGCTCTCCATCTCTCCTCTTCAATTTGTACCGCCGGAGCTAGCAAGATCTATATGCACATATACTACTCCATGCATGTCTGCATCGCAGAGCAGTCACGTTCTTCTTCTTCTAGACAGGGATCGATCAAAAGGAGAGGGACCAAATCAGAATCAGAGTGCGTGGGATGCCATGGAATTCTCCAGACGGACAGAGATGAATGCGACGTCACGTAGGAGTACGCACTACTCCCTCGGCCCCTCCCACCACACTGAGACTGACTGGTACGGTGGGTGCCTTGGTGGTCGTCTCTCGTCTTCTTTATTTCTCTGTTCTTTTTTTCTTTCACTCCCTTGTCCCTTTTCCTTACTTTCTCTTATTTTTTTTTTTTTTCCTTTTTCCCTTTCTTTTCTTGTGAAACGAAAGTGAGTTGCTATATTTCAAGCTCCTGAATAGAGTGTGGTACACACAACTAACTTGTGTAATCAAAACAAAAGGACATTTTATAAAAAAAAGAAATCTACCTATAACCAAACAATGGCACAATAAAAAAAGAACCCAAAATGTACAAGTGCAAACGAAATGTTACGTACCTTCCTTTCAAAAAAAAAAAAAAAATGGTACATAGGTTGCTTATCTTTTGTAGGCACAACCCCGTGTTGCTCTCGGCCCAAGGCGACACGGGTGGCGAACCCCCCTCGCCGCCACATACCCCTTTTTCTTTCCCTTTGTCGCCGCTTGAGCGGGTCGCGCCGGTAGCCACGTGACCCTAAGGGCGGCGGCGGTGGGGATTCGCGGCTGGGCTCGTGTGGAGAAGTGCGCCTCCTCCCCTCACCAGTTTTTGTCTCCGGTGACCAATAAAGCAACCTGGTGACCTCATCCGTCGACTTCGTGGTCTGATCCAGCGATTGGTCGGATCCGGGGGGGTCAGCGGTGGATGCGGGTGCATCGACACGGAGGTTGGAAGCGAAAGGTGCTATTGGCGGCGACTGGTGGCACGAATCCAGTCTAGGAGCGGGTGGATCCAGTGACCCCCACCCCGATCTGTAATCCCCGTGCAATGGAGCCCGCATGATGCCGCCGGCGAGGCGTTCATAGGTGTGAGACCGTTGTCGGGTTTGCGACCAAGGAGTCCAGCGGACCGGTGTGTCGGCGCCCTTCCGGCGATTCGGGGCTGGATCGGGCGCCAACGACGACGGTGTCTTGAGGGGAGCCTCGGTCCTTGCGAGCGGCATTGCCGGCAACGAAGTGGATCTCCACAACCAGATTGGCAACACACGACGTCTGCTGACCCACAGCGTCGAGCCTAGACATGTGCTATGAATCGGTGGAGCTTGCGTGACGCCGCCAGCTGCGGCGGCAGGTGCCTTTTGTCGGCGGCGGTGGTCAGAGTTGCTCGATGAACACGGTTGTTGTCGGCGTCGACGACGACAGGTGGCTTGGTGGAACAGGGCAGTGGCTGCGCAGAGGATAAACTATGGTCAATGCGGTGCACGCGTTGAGACGACGATGGCGTCATTTTCCTCCTAGAAGGCGTCGTTTTGAAAGATTGTGCTCGGTCAACTTGCCGTTGACGAGCGTTGTAGCGACGAAGCTAGATGCCTAGTTGAGGACTCAAGATTGTGGTGTTAACGACGAAGGAAGGTTGCCAGAAGGAAAACGTTGGCGTGACAATTCGACGATCTCGCATCTGTTGGCAGTGGACCACGAATTTGGTGAGGAGCCAGCGTGAGAGGCGTGCACGAAATTGGCGGAGACCGACGTGTGAGGTTACGGTCAGCAATTGAGTTATCGGACATGACATGCATGAGTTGACTGTTTTCGGCGTGCAAAGGTGTTGTAACAGGTAGCTGGAGGACGTGTGTGAGTCTGTGTGAGTTAAAAGTGTTGTGTAATAAGAATTAGCAGTGTTGTGTAATAAGTGTAATAAGAATTAAAAATACATCATCAGTGATGCAGAGGCTAGGACATGAATATATTCTCTTTTCTAAAAGCTTGATCTCGATATACTCATAGTAAGAACTAGTAGTACACTTAATAAATAGAATTTTTGAAATCTAGAATTGCATCATTTTGACCTGCAATGGGAGTAGCTACCTTGAGTGGTCATCAGAATTCAGAAGCTTCTCGAGCGATTGTAATCAAGATCACCAACCAATAATTGTACTTTGTGTCTCAATCTCACATGATAAGGCCGCCGCCGGCCTTAATTAATCCCTCCACAACAAGCAAAGTGAAATGTCCTTAGCTCCTTTCCTTTCTTGAACCCAAGAGGCAAGAGGAAAGGGATCGGAGAGACGTCAGTCGGTTCTTCACATTCTCACTCCCATTGTGCCTGTCACAGTCACTCTACTCCACGCGAGTGAGCTGCCGGGAAGGAAGCACAAGGAACCGCGGAGAACACGGCACAGAGCTTTCTCACCCACGCGGTCTGCGCGTGGGCTCTGATTTGTCCCTTGCCGGAGCCTACGCCCTACGCGGCGGCGGGTCCGGCCGTGCGGTGGCGCTCTGGGATGGGACCGCTACAATGCTCTGCTATTGCTACGGTGGGCGCATTCATCTCCCTCCCGCCGGTCGCAATCGCTGTCGCCGTGACCCGTGACGTAGTATTCTTTGTCATCATCAGTGCAGGACTAACGGACGAAACATGATGGCCGGCCCCATTTCTGAATGAGCTTCTGAATCGGTAGGCGCTCCAACCAAACTGCGTGCGCTGCATATACTCCTACTAGTTACAGCTTCCCAATGGTTTAGCCACCAAACAATGGATCGTTTTTGGCTCATTCTTTTCGGGTTTGTTGGCGTCTTTTGGTAACCTGACGACATGCATTAACACCATGACCATTTCCACCTGTTGGCTGTTGCGTTGCATCTACTGTACGCCACGCGGTCCTTGTTCATAAGTTTCGACCACACCATTGCATGCAACATGAATCCAAATAAAAACATGGTCAAGTCTAGTTTATAGACCACACACGAATTGTGGTCATCAAAAAATAAAATAAACAAATTTGGTGAGCTTTCTTTGCTTGGCCCATGCACCATCCAGGTGGCACCACTGGACCTCCACCCCCTGATACCGTGGGCCCAGATTCTACGGCAGCTCGACACATCGCATGCTCCGATGCTGCCTTGGTGTATCCATCAGAGACTGACCTTCAAGTTGCTCGCCACCACACCTCATATATCATCAATGTCATTATTGTATTAAAAAAATTAGTACTGTACTAGCACTATTATTCGACGATGAATTGAAAATCTTTTCAGTCAGGGTCTCCTCTGGACCTGTAGCAAAAACAAAGACGCACACAAGGTTTATATATTTATAATTGGCTCTAAAAGGGAAAAAAATCAGCAGTCTTTGCACTACTATTTAATTTTTAGAGAACATACACTATATTTACTTTTGATTTGCTTCAGTGAATTATGATGAACAAAGCCAAAAAAAAAAAAAAAAAAAGGATGACTGACGAATCTGAATGCAATCTATTTTTCTTGAAACCAGGCACCTGTTTCTCATGAAAGTGTGCTAGCCTGCAATCTATTTTTCTTCAGTCAAATAAAACGTATGATGAGTAGAGATAAAAAACAAACAAGGATGACTGATGACCCCAAATGCCTGAGAATGCAGCGTCTTCAGAGTTCAGACAACGAACGTGTAATCTTTAATTTCCCAGAAGTTTCTGCACATTATATTGGTGTGGCCCAAACCCTAGTGCTAGCTCGGTAGCTCCCATGATGTCACGAAGTGGCAGGTAGGGACGAGGTCATTTTCGGCGACTTAGACTAATCGTCCACTAACAGCGACAACTATGAGGGGCATTAGGAATCTGATGGACCCTCCCAAACGTTGGACTTGCCTTCTGAAATGCTACCTGTCTGAATCACATTGGCCAACTGACGACTACAATGAAAAATATCTGCTCTCTACTTTATATTTCATTCAGGCCACGGTAGTATTACATCATTCTTCACTCCAGGAACTGACAGGCCACTAAGCTTTCATTATGGTATAAACAAGGCTTTCCGAAAACGATCGCATACAGTTCAGGATCTATTTGTAATATCGGCTTGTTCTTGGCCAGCAGGAACAAATGAGGTACAGATAAGAATAACTGTTTGGTTTTTGTTCCCAACACCTGTCGTCTGAACTTACGCCTTGACGTATTAGTTCAGGAGAAATGATTTATATAGAAGACGAAAAAGTCTGACTTGTAAACCTCACTGCAAGTCTGCAAGGTAGAGAAGAAATGCACCTAACCTAGATAACCTTGCTATTTTTATCTCCAAAACCACGAGCTAAAAGTTGGCCTACCCTTCCTGGTGCTTTCACCTGAAGTAAGCAACTACGATTTAATTAATAAATAAACAAATATAAAACATATAGCAAATCACTGAGAGCCGCAGAAGCCGCTGCCTGCTATAATGATTAGCCAAAGCACGATAGGCCAAATTAAAATTAAATAAACTGGTCTCCTAGCTACCCAAGACAAGAACCATACCAAGAATCTCTAGTACTCCCTGCTGTGCATGCAAAATAGTACGATGCAGCAGTATACAAGTGCCTCCTAACTCCATGATTGTTCTTGTTTAATTCGCCGTCTGTCCTAGCAGCTATTAACCGGAGCAGGGTGCTACTAGCACGTTCCATTGTATTGCCAGCTGATCGATTTTCATTTAATTTGCATACATTATGCAATGAAAAGGACAAGGGGAGATTATTCGTCTCTCGTGTGCTAGCTTTAACATAACAAAGAATTTTCCAGACCGGTGGTGAATGGTGAGCGATTGTTCCTCCAAACTGCTGGTGGGCTGCTAATCATATTCATGCATCTGTTTATGATGGCTAAGCCTTTGTCATAGCATACTCATACACGTCGAAGATTCTTTGTCTCTCTTCCGAAGGCGCCAGCATGTTGAAAACTCACACAATTCTGACCGAGAGGAAAACAACTAGAAGAGAGTTTTTATTCATTTCTCCACTGTGGACATTGTTGGAGCAAAATAGTGTAAGCAAAAACATGATATATATACTGCAGAAATCATCTTTATATATTCTGCAGTCCGCACTTCTCTCTTTTTTTTTTGAAGAATTATTGCTCTTCACCTATCACATATACTAGATAATATAAAGCATGAATAGTTGATAAAAAGAGAGAGAAAGCATGAATGAATAAAACAAAATTATAAGTACTACTAGCAACTGCCAGTAGGAGTGGAGTAGGCTACTAAAGCAAGTAGGGCAAGGGAAATACATAGGAAATCCTGTAATAACAATGTCAGTTTTCTGAACTGTTAAGCAACGCAATTGTGTCGTTTGAGTCATTATTGGCTCCTTTCTCTTTTGGCTGCAGCAATGATGATGCAAACGTAACACCACTTGCCGGGACACTAACCTTTTTTTCTTTTTAAAACTGAAAACTTTATTGATTTCAAGATCATTACATCGAGATGGTAGTGGAAGAGCAAGACGAACGAATATGCAAGAATCAGAATCTGATGAACAACACCACACCAAGCACGCACAGCGACACGGTGGGACAGAGTATACGATTCTCATCGCTCACGCTTGTCTGATCGGATCATGCCGATCGACTATAACGTTCTACTAGCTAGCGACGAACAATGACACCGAAAGCTTTGCGGTGCGTCGGTGACGGCGGACGGCCGTGGAGGAGAAGGAGACGACGGCGGGTAGGCGGGGGTAATCATCGCGGTTCACAGTTCACTGCTGCCCCTGGAGGATCTGATCCGAGTCTGGATGGAGAAGACGATGCCATCGCCTCGATCATATCGCGATGGGCTGGGATATTGAATTTGTGCTTAAGTGGGCCTCAATCACATGAGGATGTTTGGGCTAATTCGAACTCCGGCCCAATCCACGATAGTGGGCTGGTATTTTGGAATAAGTTTTGGCCCACTCAGTAGATTACGTCTGGACGCATTTTGGAGCAATGAAATTTGTAACGGAAATTATAGCTCTCGATAACATCTAGAAAGTTGTACTTTTTCTCCTCAAAAAAAAAATCTCCTCAAAAAAAAAAAAGTTGTACTTTTGAGTTTTCTATTTGAAGTCGCTAAACTGTTTAAATAATGAGAGAAAAATACAGCAGTATATTAATCATGTACTAGGCTCTCGCTCTTTCTTATAAAGTATGTACTGTATATATCTTTCTCATATACGGGGTAGGACGAAGATAAAATTATAAGAAAGTTGCAGCTACAAACGAGATCTATGGATACTGATTTAATTTATTTTCATATTTGCATCAGTGCATATTTTGAAGTTAGCATGACACATCATCCTATGAAAAGAGTTAGAACTTTTTTGGACTCAGATGAGATATGAAACCAGAGACCAGAAATATTATATTTTATATGCTTAGAAACCGAGGTCACACATCTTCCCAAGTTCAAGGAGCGGTCAGGACCAAAAATACGATTTTTCGGAGTTTGAACTATCCCAAGGATGCCTTCAAGTGAATTTTACGTTGTCCCCGACATGTGAAGCTCGTCTCTTACTATGATTCCCGGCTCATTCTGAGGGCTGGATCGGGCCACGTCATCAAAAATTGAATCGGACCGCTCATATTAGCTCATCTCTCTCCCGATGCGGGCAACGCCAGCGAAGCGCAGGCTCCGGCGGTGGCTGTCCGTCCCCGGCGTGGCGCTGGCGCCCCTCCTCAGCCGATGTCTGACCCCGATGCCACGGGACGAGGAGAAGGTTCTAGCAGGGTCCCGGCCGTGGCCACAGCCACGGCGGCGGCTATCCCATCCCCCGCGCCACGTACGCCTCTCTCTCTCTCTCTCTCTCTCTCTCCTCTCCCTCCCACTCCCACTGTGGCGGCGCACTAGCCGGCGACGCCCATGAAAACGCACAGACGGCCGCTATTCCCTCCGCTCTCCTGCATGATGCGCTTCTCTCTCTCCTCCTCCCCCGATGTGGCTCACTGCGGGTGCTTCCCTAGCCACGGCGTGGCCAGTGCAGAGTAGAAGCATAAACTGAGGGCGCTCGTCCTCATGTTTCCCCTCTCCCTATTCGGGTCGCAGGGATTCCGCTTGCGCCCGTCATAGCAGTAGCAGCATCCGCAGCAATGATGGCAGGGGATATGGGCGTCACTGCTGGTAGTAGCGGAATAGGAGAGAAAATTAATGGGGGCCGAACAAATATTCACCGACTCAATAATTTGATGATTTATCCAAGTTTTTCAAGCATGCAATAGCTAACCAAGTAACCATGACTATAGATTCTGCTTTGTGTTACTATAAGAATTTGGTCTAATATCATCACAAACTCTTATGCTATTATGAGACAATAAATAAAAATAAAAATAATTTGGAGACATAATGATACATGATTTGAGTTCAAATTCGTGGAGGAACATCGAAAGTGGTAAATTCCTGTCTGCCTGAGTGTCTGCCGTTGTAGTTGCCCACCATTGCGGGCTCGCAACCATATGCTACCGCCCATCGTGGTCACCTTGTTGCCATTACGCGTCGGTCTCGCGCAACAAATTGAAGTGAAACATCAATAAGCGATAACTCGCGAACGTTAGGGATACGTGTGATGTGTGTTCTGTATGTTTATTTGTGTTCGACTTTTAGCGTTCATAGCTTCTTTGTTAGGCAGCAAGCTACCAACACTATACGAGTGCATTAGCATTTGGATTGGACGTCAAGATTTTGGGCTAAAAAACATAGAGGTATTAGGGATTTTTTTTGTTGTTGTTGTTGAGGGCCCCCCCGGTTCGGCCAGCTGGTGCACGACATCAAGCATGTCGACAGCGGCCATCCCCAATCACAGGTCTGCTCCTTCCGTTTGCCTCTTTTGATTTTGATTTGGATTTCATTAAGTAACTAGTAAGATTCAGTTCCAATTCAAACTCTTCCTTTCTAGGACGCTTGTGGATTCACGCAACATCCAAGGTTCTTGACCCCGACACCATCAAAGCCATGGAGGATTTCTATAGAGTGATTTATGCCGTCAACGACATCACTTATCTGCTGTGTGAAAACATAAGAGATGAGATGCAGTTTTTCATATCAACTACTTCATCTAGGATAATGTGATACACTTTCTCTCGTTGTAAACATAAGTCCATCTATCTAGGTTTATCTAAGGTAAAACTTTTATCACTCTTTTCACCGATATTGATACTCAAAGTTCGAAAATATTAGTTAGAACAACTTTGGACAGATTACATTTTAAGAGCACCATGAATCAACTTGTAGGAATTCGTTACTACAAGAAAGCTCTTAAAAAAGCCCAAGATACTCCTATGTGACAGCACTAATATTTGTAGTGTATGCAGTGCCGGCTCTACAATATCAAGGACCGCAAGTAAGAAAATAAGGGCCCGTTGAACTAATTTATACTCTTAACTTGATGTTTAGGATAGTGATACGGTCTCCAAAACACAACTTTCAAGACAAATCTATTCATATAGGTTTTACATTTGCAAATGCAACAACTTAAATTTTCTTGTTGATTTATATTCACAATATTTGACCCATACCTTATCCTAAACATCAAGTTTTTTTTTTATTATGGAGGTAGTATATAGTATGAATAACATGTTCTTACAGTACACGTTTAGGCCATGAAACATAAATAATAATGTAATACAAAAACTAAAATGCTTGGTGCGTAACATTTACGATATTCAAATAAAAACATTTAATTAGAATTTTATAATCCTTGTAATTAATTTGGGAAAATTTTATAACCATTGTCTTGTTGCTTACCGTGAGGAGCGGATCGGATCGGAATGTGTGTTCGCGACACTTGAGGCGTCCTTGGCTTCTTGCGACTTGCCGACTTACTGCTGATCAGTGATCGCCAGCCATCGGGTGAGCGGTGGCTGGGTGAGGACGTGAGGTAGGGTAGTACAAACGCAGCCTTGGCGGCGGCAGGAAGGAAGAACGGTAGATCAGACACCTCGCCTGGGGTCTCCAGTCGATGGATGTTTAGTTTTTTGAGGAAAACCAATCAATGGATGAATGAATCATGGACTGTGATGTTACGTACATGCAAATGGACCAAGGAAGTTACGCTTGAGCAAGCTTGGGCTACTTTTCTAATTTTTATAAGCCTCTAAATAAAAAGACTTATTTTATATCAAATAGATAATTACATGTACTAATCTAAAGCTTTTATATGGGAAACCCCCACTTACGAGTTCCTGGCTTGTGGTTAAGCCACGTGACTGGAAACTCCCTTCGTTCCCGGTCCGTCATCAAGCGTCGCCCGTCCGTCCGCATACTCCACCCGCGCGTGGCCGCCCACATTCATCTCCCCAAATCCGAATCGCAAGAGTCCATCCTGATGAGCTCCTGTGCATGTCCGCTTCCCGCAAACAATTAAGCCTCCACCATGCCTTTAAATGCCCTTCGTGCGGTGGCAGCCATCCGGACGCCGCCCGGCCGGCCTTCGCCGCGCCCCTTCCGCCGCCGCTCCGCGCGACACCGAAACTTTACCCGCGTCCGCGCCCAGGCGCGCGCCCGCCAAGGCGCGTTTCAGCCATGGTGACGATCCCGTCCCCCCCGCTCCACGTCCGCCTCGGTGCAGCAATGCGCTTCCGTTCCCGCAACGCCACGGCCACGGCCACGGCGAGGTGGCGGGGCCCAGCGGCCTCCTTCGCCGCCGCTGGATCGACGGCGTCCCCAGCAAAGTTTCACGGCGTCTCCTTTGACGGCGCCGACCGGGCCATGTTGCAAAGACGGTGGCGCGGGCTGCGCTTTGCCGGAGTTCGTCGGCGGCCGCTATCTTCGGGAGGAGCGAACGAGAGAGAGAACATGAATGAATCAAGATCAACTTGAAGTTTCACCTTGCTAGCTTGCTAGGCAGCCGGCGCAGCAGGCCGGGCCAAACAGCGTGCCCTCCTGGTCGCGGCAGCTTGCAGCAGCAAGCAGGATTGGCCGGCTCAGGCCCAGTGCACGGCAGGCCTTGGGCCAGCAGGCTTAGCAGCAGCGGGCCTACAAAGCGGCGGCGAGCGCCCCGCCCAACATCTTCCATAGAACTAAACAATTTTTTATCCTCAAAAATAATATTGCTTCAAACTGTTTCAATAAATTCTAGATATTAGCATATTCATGATTTTATATTTGCATGTGTTTCCTAATGCTATAGTTTACTAGAAATAATCCTATAATATCTAACATTTATTTTCCCTTATTTTACACAGGTACCTTTCCAAGTTATGACGCCTCAAGACGAAATTAAAGGGACTAAATCATCTACCAAATATTCCATCAAATAAATTATTATATATGTTGTATTACATTACCATAAATTGTCACCCGTCCAATATGTCTAAATATTTCTATTGGATATTCCGTCCATCTTGGAGTTTAAACATAGGATTAACTAAACTATATGCCATTGAGTATATAATGCTTTTAAATTAGGGACCCTTTAAATTATTTGTCACTAACTATGTTTGTAATCAAAACAAAGTAATTCTAGGAACGCGGGGAGTCCCTCTAGTTACTTATATAATCTTGGGCGCCCCATCTTCATGGCCCCGGCGGGCGTAGGCGGCAGTGAGTGTACGATAGTAGTTTTAATACCGTATAAAAAAGTTATATTTTCAGCACTAAGCTAATATAATAGTAGTTTCTACGATCAGAACCTCTTGTTTTTTGTTCACCCTACGCCACTGATTATGATAGTATGTCTCTATTTCTTAAAGAAAATATATCCTTCATAAAGTTGATATCTAGTCTGCCTAATAATCACTTTGGAAGGATTTAGAGTTAACACCATTTGATCTACCTCATCTTTGTATAGGAGAAGCTTGGGGTTCCATTGATTCTAATCACTTCATCTCAAAACCAGGTAATATTTTTTTAAATTGACATAGTTGAACCGTGAATTTATCACTGGTCCTTATATAGATGAACCGTGAATTTTAAACTTGCCAAGGGGTATTATTGGACAATGATATTGTTAGGTCCTTAAGCCAGTCTCAATGGGGTTTCATGAGTGTTTCATGCACATTAAGTGCAGCGCCACATCAGCAAAACTTCACTTTTGCATGAAATGCCTAGGAGAGAGAAAAAAAAGTTTCACCATGGTGAAACCTCCGACACTTGTTTCACATGCTTTGGAAACAGGGGTGAAATCCCCATTGAGAAATAAATAGTGTTTCAAAGATGGAACTATGCAATTAAACCATGCAATGAGAGAGAGGTTGTGGAACCCGTGAGCCTATGAAACAATGCATTGATGAAGACGCCTATTTCATGCCAAAGTTTCACATCTTAGATATCCTTGAGGTGAAACTCTCCATTGAGACTCCGGTCTTAGTTTAAATATCAACCCTGAAATTTAGGTCCTTAGTTTAAATATCAACCCTGAAATTTACTGTTATGTCACGTTTGGATGAATTGAATTTATTGTAATAAAATTATAGTTTGGACATATATTTAAGATAGAATATGTAATAAGTTATATTTGGATAGTACAAATGTAGCATGGTGATATCGAATTAATTTCCTTCTCCCACCTCAGTGAATTTGAGATAGACTTATATGCGAATTTTAGGAAGTTATGGAATCTCAAATTCCAAGCTAAATAGACTAATTCGTTAAGTAGATTTTAATTCCTCCAAAAGAAGGAATCCAAACGGGCCCTTATTTGAGCTTATACATGTCAGTATTTGTTTTTTTTTAAAAAAAAACTAACCTTCAATTTTACTCTTATTTGAACCTTTACATGTTCCTATTTATTTTTTAAAAAAACTTAGTCAAAATTTGTATTGTCTGATTTATTATAAAGTTAAAATGGTATATAATCCTGGGTCAACTTATATTTTTGAGGGAACACTCCGTCAACTTAATTATATCACCAGGAAATGCTTGCTAGTGCAGCCTCAATTATCATCGCATCTCGTTACACAAGCATGTAGAGATCTTCACAGCACTGCACAAAAGCAGAGGGATACGTAGTTTACGCAGCGAAAACCGGACGCAGAGATCGCAGTCACCCATCACCGCCACGTTCTGATCACAACACGTACACCATGCCCACCTCGAGCAGCGACGCCGGCGGCACGCGCAGCACCACGTCCGGGCCGCGGCAGTTCCGGCGCAGGAAGTTGTAGCCGACGCCGACGGCCAGCCTCTTGAGCACCGACGAGCCGGGCTTGGTCTTGACGTGCGAGTGCCCCAGGATGAACGCCGTGCCGGCCTCCCGCGCCTCGCACAGCTCGTGCAGCTCCTCCAGCACGCTCTCGTCCACGCCGGGGCTCCTGGGCGGCGACACCGCGAACCTCACCTGCTTCTTGGCGACCGCGGGGGTCGCGGCGAGCTCTATGCCGTCCTCGCGGTCAGAGCCAGACGACGCGCCGTCGTCGTGCGAGTGCGAGTGGGAGTCGTCGTAGCCCAGGCTCATGTGGCGCCGCAGCGGGTTGCTCCCGATGACCGTCAGCGCGTTCTCGCGCTCGTAGTAGCTGCTGTCCCGCTGCTCGCCGGCGTCGCTGCAGCGGAACAGCGCGTCCAGCTTGATGAAGGTGGCGAGGCTCTCGACGAGCTCCGTCTCGAAGGAGTCCACGTCCTGGTGCACGTCGCGGTAGCCGTAGCGCACGATGCAGCGGTAGGAGCGGTGCCCCGGCGGGCCGACGCGGCCGACGAGGTAGCGCTCGGCGGGGAGCACGTGCGGCACCGTCACGGACTTGACGCAGACGAAGACCAGCACCCGGTGGAACGCCGGCAGGTTGGTGACGAAGCGGGAGAAGTTGGCGGGCACGCCGGAGGTGAGGTCGGTGTAGACGAGGCCGATGCCCGGGACGCGCACCATGCCCAGCTTGTCGCCCAGCGCCAGCAGCCACCCAGGGTCACCTTGTTGTGCATGTCGTACTCGTACTTCTTGATGGTCGTGTCGTGCCACACGAACATGATGGCGAGCAGGATGAGTGCCAGCAGGATGGGCAGCCACGCGCCTTCCAGGAACTTGATCAGCGACGCCGAGAAGTAGAGCGCCTCGATGGAGCCGAAGAAGAGGAAGAAGGCGAGCGCCAGCCATGGGGACCGGTCCCAGCACAGCATGATCACCAGGGACATGAGGCATGTCGTCACCAGCATCACCGTGATCACGGCCAAGCCTGCACAGCCATGAGGATCAGTTTTCTGCACATTATCACCAGTGGCGGACAGGAAAGCAAGATAGTCTCTACTACTCACCAGATGCGTTTCCCATGTGCTTGGTGTTACGGAAACCAACAGTGACAGCGATGCAGAGGATCATGAGGATCCAGTTGACTTCAGGGATGTATATCTGGCCATGGATTTTGTCAGACGTGTGCACCACTTTCACCCTGGGGAAGCAGCTCAGAGACTGGCTCTGGTTGATGATGGAGAACGTCCCGCTGATGATCGCTTGGCTGCCGACCACCGACGCCAAGATCGCCAGCAATAGCACAGGCCACCTCACACTCTCTGCATTCAGCAGAGGCAAAAGCCTTCTCTGTGAATGTCTGAAAGCATACTCTGTTGTGTGAATAAGCAAACCTGGTAGTGTAGCGTACGTACCAGGAACTGCAATGTAGAATCCGATTTGGTAGCTTGGGTCAAGGCTGTGGTGCTGGGACAAATACGCAGCTTGGCCCATGTAACCCAGGATCAGTGAAGGGTACACCAAAGTGGTGAAAGCAAGCTGAAAAAAAAGGACAGACTTGATGAGTCCAGATTATACTTACACACTAACAAAGAGTAAAAGAACCATGGAATGTAACAAGCAAATATATTCATTCATAGAGGAGGTCAGGTAGGTATATCAAGTTCAGGGTCAGGGGATTGCCTGGATCGAACTATAGGAGAAGTGCCCAAGATCTGCGAACATTGCTTCGGATCCTGAATAATGGCAGCAGACATGTTAATTGATCCATTCATCTGTTGTGGAGCTGTTGCAACTTGCAGATGAATTATTTACCTGTCATGCACAGCAAAATTCCTCCCAGGGACATCCAGCCGGACTTCTTGGTCTTCCTGAGGAATCTGATCATGTAGGTGGGATTGAGTGCCTGGTAAATCTGAGGGTTCCAGTAGATGATGTTGTACAGGCCGATGGTGGTCATGCAGAGCAGCCAGGCGAGGATGATGGGCGCGAAGAGGAACCCTACGCGGTGGGTGCCGTAGTGCTGGAGCGCGAACAGGAAAACCAATATGGCGCAGGTAATCGGAATGACGGCATCTGCGAGGGGAAGAAACTTTTTTTATTAGAGAGAAACAAGGTAAAAAAAATAAATAGATGAGCATGCTTGTGAAAGGCTAGTAGCATGTGAAGGTAACAGTCAGGTGATGGACATTGGTAAACAGGTAGAGTCACATGGCATCCAGCTGCAAGAACATGACCATGCTATCCTGTTTCTGTTTCAGAATTCAGATAATGCCAAGTTGAGATGCAGACTGTGAAAAAGATGCTAAATCTGCAGGATGGGATTACATGGTCATGAACTCACTCATAATAATGGTGGTGTGTAAACTTATAGCAACAGAACAAGATGGTTGTGGACTTGCTTGTAGTCAATACATAGTCAATTGCGTTCTAGGAACTACAAGATGTACAGAGGAAAGTTGGAACAAGTATAAAAGAAAACCAGCTGGTGTGACTTACATTCATGCTGATCCTTGGACAAGGAGAGCTCCAGCCCTGAGACGGCGGAGAACACTGAAGAATGAAGCATGGAGAAGAGAGGTTGATCAGCAACTGAACCATCATCTGACGACCCAACAACACCGAACCCCAAGAGAATTATTAAAGGTGAGCGACGTACCAGAGATGGCGGGCGTGAGGACGCCGTCGCCGATGACCATACAGGTGCCAATCATGACCATGACGAGCAGCGCGGTGTGCAGCTTGGTATGCTTCTCCAGCCATGCCTTGACGCCGGACCTCCCGGCGGCCTCCGGCGGTCGCTCCAGCCTGTAAGTGGAGAGCTCCTCATCGGCGACCTGGCGGTTGGGGAGGAGGCTGACATTGGCGTGTCGGCAGATGAGGGAGTAGAGCGCGAACGTGCCACCTTCCCCGTTGTCGTCGGCGCGGAGGACGATGGTGACGTACTTGAGGAGCGGGATGAGTGTGAGCGTCCAGAAGACGAAGGAGAGCGCGCCGTAGATCTCCTCGTTCCCCTTCGAGTGCGTGATGTCCTCGGCGAAGGTGCTCTTGTACACGTACAGCGGCGAGATGCTCAGGTCGCCGTACACCACGCCTAGGCTCTGGTATGCTAGCAGCAGCGTCGTCCGCCATGACTCCCTCTGCAAAGCAAGTTTATGGAAGGTTCCGGCCGGCTACCTGGATTCAGCACTCAGCAAGCACTACACAGATTGGGATTGGGAGCTGCATCGTAAGCGTCTCACTGACCTTTCGTGGCGCCGCCGTGCCGACGCCGAACTCGGGATCCATGGCGGCGCGGGATCAAGATTAGAAGGCTGCTGGCTGCTGTTGCTAGGCTCTGGTCATGCACACATCCAGGATGGCTGAGGAGGGCCGCAGGCTGAGGCGAGCAATGTCGATTGAACGGATTGAGTCGCCGGCGGGCCACCGGGGCTTTGGCCAGCTGCACTGCAGCAAGAACACAGACGTACAGTAGTAGAGACGTGGATGGATTGCAGCTGCCTGCAGCCGGCAAGAGACCGACAATGCGAGTGGGTGGGGAATTGGGGGATCGGTGCGAGAGCGGGAGGGAGGGGAATAAATAAATAAGCACAATCAAGGAGAAGGGGAAAGCAAGGAGGTCGATGGAGCTTGATAGCGTGCCGTGCCGTGGTGGAGCTGCAGCCCCACAGGGGAAGGTGATACAGGGGAAGGTGATGGAGGATCAAACATGGGCGATAGGCACGTGCGGTGCGGATGAGGATGAGAACCACAGCCACGGCACAGCACTAGCTACTCGATCTCTACTGAGTGCTCTTCAGTCGGCGGCCAACAGTCCTCTGCCTAACTTGTTTTTGTTGGCGGAGGGAGATTGAATAATTTCTTCTTTTTCTGCATATACTACCTTTCAGAAAAGAAACTTCTTTTCCTGCATATGATAACAAAAGAATCAGGAAAAGAAAACGAGCGGGTGCATTGCAAATCGCATAGTGTGGCAGTTGCAGACTGGAGCGTGTGAGCAAATGCTTACAAAATAGTAAAAGGAAGGAGCCGGCCGGCCGCGTTGGACACGACAGGGGCATGTGATCTCGTTCTCCCAGCAGCAGAGGCGGAGCACCGAGCACGGCCGACTCTGAAAGCAGCTTTCGGAAATGGAGGCAGGCCAGGATCAGCCTCCCCTGGATCACACAATTCATTCCCATCCACCTGTCACTGCTGTGTCAACACGGTGTGACTCGCCGTGTCTACTCTTCTTCTCGTCCAAAACAAAGTACTAGTGATTCAAAACCAGTACCAGTAAATTAATGATAGCAACATGTTTTCGAGATAAACTTAGTTGGCAACATAAATATTACAGTCAGGGGCGGAGCCAGGATGAGCTCCCAGAGGGCTAATTAATGGAGAGTAATAGAAATCAGACGATTTAATGATGATTTAAAGAGTAACCTACAGTGATTAACAACCAAATCAACCTCACCAGGGGGCTGAAGCCCGGGCAGCCTAGCCGTGCATCCGGCACTAATTAAAAAAAAAACTCGGTCGGGTGAGAAAACACCGCCCCACCGGCATTGTTCTTAAAAAGAAACCTCGCTTTCTCTCGCCGAAAAAATCCCGAACCCCGCCCCGCACCGACACTAGAGCTTCTAGCCCATGGAAACTACGATCCTCAATCCAATTTGGAGAAGACCGAGGCCAGAATTACACCAAACCCATGAGCCGGTATACCGAGCTTTGGGCTGGACACTATAGCCCCTGAGCCGGTATACCAACCAGAGCCCACACTCGATCCACACGGGACCTGGGCGAGCTCTTAACTAGTGCTTTGGCACACGGGACCGACAAGAGAATTTTTTAACCACAAACAAATTCGCTCCCACGGGATTCGAACTCAGAACCTGTGGAGTGCCACTCGAGTGACTTAGCCAGCCGGACTAAGCACCTTTGGCATCCGTCACTGATTACACTATACTAGTTCACCAACCCGTGCTCTCGCACGGGTTAGAATCTAATATTCAACAATATTAATAGGTACTTTATAGTATATATTCAATTATAATAATCTATCAAATATTAATTTCAATGTTTTTTATACATATACATATGTTTTTCATTCACGTAGCACCTCGGTGTATCTCCAATATACTTTTAGTTTAAACATTTGCTCAAACTATTATAGTTTTAGTTGTCGTCTCTATTTTGAGGACATAAACCTAAATTTTTTACTCTTTTCCCCGAATTTGAAGTTTATTAGCTATTATTTACAATATACCTTTTTTATTTGTACCATTTTTTTGCTAGTAACAATTTGTATGATTAATATTTTCTTAGCACCATATATATTTAGTTGAAACATAAATAAAGTTGAAGTGTATAAACTCGGATTTCATCCATTACGTAATATCTTGAAAATCTATACTATAACCATTAACTTTTGATCTACTTGTTGTAATATTTTTTTTATATGTATTAATTTTAAATTCTAATCCTTATTCTATCATTTATTCAAAAATTTCATGTTATATTTTAATAAGAATATTCTAGGTCCTAGTCTATGATCTTAGTTTTCACAATGTCATAAATAGTTGTTTCAAAGATTGGCACCCAAGATTTTCAATTTATTATGTCCTATTAGTACCGTTATAATAATCATTTTTTGAAAAGATTAATTTATTCATATTTATATGACATAATGTTTTGATAAAAAATGTAAAACTTTTTTATGTAGACAAAGAAATTACAAAATTTATCGTCAAGAGTGCCATTACTACATGGTTTGCTAAGGAAATATTTACATGCTTAGTAAGGCTACAAAAATAATTATTTCTACTATTGTAAGTTTTAAGTGATGGATGTTTATTCATAGTTTCGTATATTAGCATTTACATGTAGATTTGAGAGACTTTTGTTAATTTTTATAAAGGTTGAGAGGTGGATAATTTCTTATGTCAGTCATAATGCCATTGTACATAATTTGAATGCAAACTTAGGGATCAAAGCATTATCTTTAATGCTAACTCAACAGATCATGATCTCCTAATTTTAGCAACATCTATATGTAGTTCCGGTAATTTAGTGACGTTATTACTGCATTGCAAATGGACCTGCTCATGGGCACCCCAACAGGCTTGGCTCGAACCTATGTGGGGACAAATTTTTTGGGCTAGGTTAAAAACAAAATATTAGATAAGGGCTTCCCCGATGATTAAAAAAAAAATATTATTAAGTTAATATAAAAATTATACCAAATGCTAAATAATGATTATTTGAAAACTTATTTGTGTGAAGGAATCCAAGGGCACTAAAATTTAAATCAAAATTATTCCTACTCGTGAATAAATAATTAAATATCATATCATAAATAGGAGAAAAATTAAATTGTGATTATAGGATCTAGCAAGATGGTCATACCTTAGGCCTACAAAGTGCGGTAAGTGCTAAGGTAGATGTTGTCATGGCCATTGGACACCATGGCACCGGTGGTTTGTGCCTTCCCCTGCTTCCCTTTCTTGATATAGATCTCTGTCGCCCCCATGATGTTGGCACAACCTGTCCTTCAGTTCCCTCGATGTGGCTAGATCGATTGTCACACCGGGTCAATGCAGGTGTATCCTCAAGTGCTTGATGAAAATTGTAACCTCATTTAGCAATTGATAAATTTCTAGTTCCTAGATTTTAGGGTACTTTGGTCGTGGGTCGGGAACAAATTAATGCCATCCACCTCATTGGCGTCGAGTAGTGTGTGCTTGCCGAAGTAGGTGAAGTTGGCTTGGTGCGCATCCGGAATGTCCGCCCATACTCACATCATCATCATGTTGGTGCCGACAACTTTGATGCAGTGTCGCCTGTCGCCTGCCTTATTGGTGTCGGCTAGCGGTGCAGTGCCGCCTTCTCGGTGCGGCAACATTGTTCGGTGTAGGATCTATTGTAGATGGCGCCCGCACTCAAGTCGATGTCACCCAGTGCGTCGTGTCCTTGATGGATGTGATGCATTCTCTATGGTGTCCTTGCCGATCCTACACACCCAAAATTCTAGACAATATCAACTAAGACATACAGAGCTATGCAAGAATAGGAAACATCAAATTAGATTCTCACCTACGAAGGATGGCGTGCACCCCGTCATCCTCCTCGCTTCTAGGAAGCACTGTCTTCAACCTCCGTCTGATGGCGCAAACATTACAATCATGTGCGGGGGCTTCCGACACTAATAGATAAAGGAGGTGTTGATCATGACGAAGCTGCCGGATGTGTCGTTCGTGTCCGTTCGACTCACGCACAACCTGCTCATGCTGCAATTGGTGTTGCTGATAAATGTGTTCGCTCCAATCTTCCATAGCCGATTAGCAAGCTCGGTACGCTGTTGACAGAGAGCTGAGGCCTAGTCCTAGCGTTTCCTGTGGAGTCGCTTGTGCATTCAAAGATGTGATCAGCCGGGAGCCATTTTGTTCATCAACGTCCGATGATGTGATCATTCTCTCTACACCAGGGGTTGAAACCCCAAAAACAATATTATTAATTTATTATTAAGTTTGGTAAGGATTATTTCAAAATTTATATTTTCAAAGTAATTAAGGATAAAGTAAAATGATGTGATCATTCTCTGCTGCACCCCGGGGTTGAAACCCAAAAAAACAACATTATTAATTTATTATTAAGTTTGCAAAAATTATGTCTGATGCTCAGTAAGAACTATTTTAAAATTTATCTGTTCAAAGTAATCTAGGATAAAGTAAGTAAACCATATGTCACAGGAGACAAAAGTGATCAAAATAAATAGCACGAGTGTGTAGCCGTGTACCACAGGTTGCATAAATATACACACCATAGTAATCAGCTCATTCCGTTTATGGTGCTCATTCTGTTCATGGTGCCCTATAACCTTACAGGACACAATAAGCACCCTAAATCATTCATTTAGGTTGTACACTACTCCAAAGACCGAGCCTATAAGTCCACTCATCAACACAGGACAACCTCAGACCTCCCCATGAGAGAGAGCCACCACAAGCAGCTCAACAAAGAAATTGTAACGGGGATCGTTGGATTGCAGACCTGTTGTGGATATACGCTGGGGACATGCAGGGCCTCAACGTCGAAGTGCGCGGGCAGCAGTGGAGATGTACGTGCCTGGGCTGGCTTCTCCTGCTTGGTCAGCCGACCACGGCGGCGTGCCGCATGGAGCCGTGAGGCGGCGCCCTCTTATTTCCTCCGCTGGAAATTTAGGAAAATAATAGGTTTATTCAGGAGGCATCGTGAGGCGGAGACGGTCCTCTTGTTTCCTCGGCTGGAAATCATATATAATAGATTTATTAATAAATATAATAACAATGGCAAAGGTGGGTAATTCTCTATAAAATAAAGTAGATCTAACGGTTATTAAATGACGGAGTATATAGATTTGACGGCCGATGTTTCTGATTATTGTGGAAATTTCTATGATTTATCTTTTTTTTAGCGCGTCTGGTGAGGATTAACGTGGAACCTCCAATTAGTAATAGTAAGATAATAATAATCAATGTAAACTTAATCAAAGTTAAGCTAGTTTGAGTTCTATAAATCTAATCATATATTTCGTGATTAATCTACTTATAGCGTACGTAGTGTCGGCACCTTTTATATATTCCTAGGTAAAAGTCATTTGACTCCTAGTAGGTGGTTTTTTTGGAACCCAGTGAGAGAGTACTTATCTGAGAAAGAGAGAGAGAACTTCTTGTAGTAATCAGTACTAAATTACTAATATAGGACTAGCAAGCAATTCTCTTTTACCTTAACCACTGAAGTTAAGTATCTCATCCATGCCAGAAAAAGAAGCCAACCCTTTTTTTCAGTCAGCGGTTCAGAGTTGGGCAGCAGGACAGGTCCAAATCGACCTGAAAAGCGGGCGGCGGCCGATGACGAAAAACGGCAATACGACCAGCCACCACCACCCCAGAATGAGTTGATGACGGCCAAGTGTTGAGTGGTAGCTTGCCAAGTGTCACACACGGAGATACATGCTATAGTGGACTTCCTTCCCATCTTTTCTTTCTTTTCCTTTTTCATTTTATTATTTATTAGCTAAAGCTTGGACGCATAATTGAGCAAGAAATGGAACAGCGGCTGTGTTTAGATCCTGCAAAAGTAGCTGCAAACGGAGATACATTTACTGATTTGATTTGATGAGAATTTCAAGCGTCTTTTTTGAATCTAAACACAGAAGCAGCAAAAAGAGGCAACCAAAGATCGAAAGCAAGAAGATTCTTTTCTTTCTACTAGTGGGCAAGTTAGTGGGGAGTGATGGGGGATCGGTTGGGATGCATGGGTTCCAATTTCTGTGGCCTTTGTTAAAATGGCAAATGATCGAGGCTACATATTTATGTGGCACAGTTCCAATACAAGCAATTAAAAGCGTTTAACTTCTCAAAAAGTGATAATGACTTATTTTGGAATGGAAGGAGTACATGTCTCAAGGCTTTATTCTAATTACTCCCTTGTCGGAAATATAAGGTGACCAAATAATTTTAGAATCAAATAAGGAGTCTCACAAAAGGCTAACTGATCCACTATTAGTAATTAGTTAGTTTGGTTGTCAAACTGCTTAATTGTCTAGTATGTATAGTTTTAAAAGATATTAATGCATGTCAACGATTTCATTGGTGTTCACATACTCCCTCTATAATTTTTGAAAGCTTTAATACACTACATTACAGGACAGAGGGAGTAATTCTTAAACAGGACAATGTCACCTGAAATAATGTTTTAGTCAAGGTGGCATTGGTGTTGGCATTTGAAATCCTAATGCCTATTTTCATGCATCTATAAAACAAATAGTGTAGATCAACATGACCAAACAAACAACTTCTCTGTTGATATATCCAAAACCCTGATCACTTTACCAAAAACAAAATTAAGTTTATTTCTAACTAAAGATAAAAGCATCATATATGATGATGATGATGATGATGATGATAATGAAGAGGTCAAGATCTATGGATAAATGAGATCAAACTCAGTTTTAATGAAACAGATAAGTTGAATAATTATTGAATCTTACTTAACATCGGAATTGTGAAAAAATAATTGAAAAAAAGGAAGATCAATGCATGGTTCTTGTTTAGACGATTCTATGGAATGGGGTCAGGAAAATGCGCAGTGTGTCGGGAAGGAAATTAGTCAAAAGAAAGCTTCTCTGCTGCAATTCCTTGTTTTTCCGCCTCGATTGTTGCAATTGGAAAAATGGAGTGCATGTTTTTTTTTTTTTTTTTTTTTGGCATGTTTAAACGACTTACGGTTTTAGAACGAAGGGAAAGGAGGAGTAAAAGTAATGTAAATTAGAAAATATTCTTGCCTTGCGGTTTAGAAATTAGAATGGAGAAGTAATATTCTTTCTGAAGATATTTTAATATGATCTGAATTATTGATTCAAAGGAGAGGGAGGAATGCAATCGGGAGGAACACATGGCCCGGATGCGGAAGGATGATGCCGACCTCGCGAGATTCCCAATGCACCGTATCCAAATTCCTTCCATGCGTCTGCACCACATCACATGAAGCGAATCGTGGCAGGTGGAATCGCTGCCGAGAGTTACCATCGTTGGCAGCGGCAGCGGCGGGGCGTGAGCGTGAGCTCTCCATCACCGGTCACCGCAGTCCGCACGCTGCTGGGCTCTGAAGCAACGGCAGGGATTCAGTGTCCGCGTCCGTCCGTCGTTCTGGAGGGATACGATACTTTGTCCGGTGCAGGACTCCGGTGCACTCGAAGTTTCTTCAGACAAGAAATAAACTGGACCGGCGCCGAAAGAAGACAGCCGGTGCCGCGTGCATCGATCGCGCCATCGTGTATGTACGTCTCGGCTACCGATTATTGGACATGCTACGGCCACGCCACGCCACGCCACCAGGTCGTCGTTGCTGCCGATCCATCGCGATCAGGACTATGCATGATGGTGAACCTCCTCTCTTCTGCGGCTGCGGCGCACTGGTGGGGAGGGCGCGCGGGGGTCGTGTCGTGTGGTATGTGTTGCACACCGAAAAAAAAAGTAACGTCACTGTTACTCACCTCACCCTCTCTTGATTCTTTTCTTATGTTTGGAGTATATTAGCTGCTGGTGTGTAAGGTGAAAGAGACAGCAAGACATTGACGTGTTAAGAAAACATGTTAAAACAAACGTGTTAACAAAAGTACGCAAACCCCAGTATGCGTATTATAATTATTTTTTTGAAAGCGAAACGGGTTCCCACCGTTTCAAAAATTGATTCGATCCGGCGTATTATATTAGTTGTTGGTATCTACATACGGTTGATAAGCCGACTGATGCTGATTTGTTGTGAGCGAAAAACATTATATCATTGGCTCATAAGTTAAAATTAACAGGGTTGTATGATGAGTTACCTTCAGCCAATACTCCCTCCCTAAGTTTTTTTTTTTAGGTCAACATCGGGGGACACACCTGCAAATTATATTCCACAGATGCCGAAACAGGTTCGGTTGGTGGAAGGCAAAGCCTTGGTTCAAAGGGTACAACGGAGGGGGAGGAGATGTCGATTACATAGTCAATATGCTACTCCATTATCTAGCTAAGTGTTCTTTCTTGTGAGGGATGCGGCAGCTCCAACTTCGTATTTCTTCCAGGCACGAGACTTCGAGGCGTGCAATGCTAGGGGCAGCCCCTTGGAACACGACCTCGTTCTTGTGTTTCCGTATCATCCAACGAGGGAGGAGGAGGAGCAGGGATGGAGTACTGCTTTTGAACTGAGGGAGGGGGAGCGAGAACCACAACTCGTAGACCTTGGCGACGATGTTTGGCTCCCAGCCGATTGATGCCCGAAGGTGCGGGCGAAAGGGCACCCCCCTCCCGAGACGATATGATCGGCCGACTCCTCGTCCAAGGCACACAAGCACGCACCGCATTGTCGATGATGTTCTTTCTCACCAAGTTCGTCGGCATTGGATCCGATTCGACCGAGGAGTCACCGAAGAACTTTAGGGGGAGGAGTTGGTCCATACGAACCGGAAGGAGGGGCTCGGGTGATCACCTCGTTGAGGTCTTGTAGATGAGGCCCGCGAGGAGCCGATGGCTGCCATCCTCGAAGAAGCTCACCGAGTTCGGTTCGTCGGAGAGTGCCACCGTCCTGAGCATGGTGTTGAGCTGGACCAGGTCCACGGCCGCCCTGGGGTGAGCCGGCCGGAGCTGGGCGTCCCGGCCGCCGGCCAACACATCGTGGCACCGAGGAGGCCCTCCCTATAAAGTGGTTGTGGAGCGCGGCCGGGGGGCGTCGGCGAGCCAGCGGTCAAACCGTAAGGACGTGTCGCGCCCCTGTCCCCGTGACCACCGTGGTGTTCACCCCGTAGGCGGGGAGGAGCTCGCAAGCGCACTGGTGGGTGCCGCCGAGCTGCCCTTGTAAGGAGGACAGTCCATGGCCCCCTTGCCCAGTGGCCCGTGGCCAAGCCGGTGGTGATGGAATCGGTGGATGAGCTTAAGTCAAATATTATTATCTTTAATCATCTAATTTTTAAAATATTCTTATAATCTTACAGGATATGAATTATTATTATTATATACACACCGTGTGGCTATATACACGACGTCCGGGAAACTAATCAAAGGCACCGGGCATGGCGGTCTTGGTTCCAAGTATACCTGAACATTTTTCGGGTCGGGTCGGGTTCGGGCAGGGCCAAAAAAAGACCCAGTTATTTCGGGCCGAAAAAAATCCCGCCCATGATGTCCCACTAGGCAAGTCGGGCCAGGCTCGGGCCGAAGTCCGGCTTGGGCGGGCTGCCCGCGTATTTTACACTACAAAGTACCTAAAAATATATTTCGGACCTGATTCGGGCCAAGAAAAAATTTTACCGGCTTCAAGATCCGTGCCCACGCCCGTCCGGTAAGGTTCGTGGGCGGGCCAAAATCTATCGGGCTCGGGCCAAGCCCACGGGCCGGGTCGGGCCAGGCTAATTTTGCTCGGTATAGTTCCAAGAATGAATCGGTGCCTTCATCGTCACTTGAATAATTAGGGGCTCGTCACCTTTCACCGACGTCGACGGCGTGGTCGTGACCATTAATTATGTTGGGGAATAGCCCCCGCCCACAAGCGGAGGTGTTCGCGGCGGCATGAGGTGCTCGCGGAAGGTGTTACTTGACCAAGATGTTATTTTGACTCCGTGTTTTCCTCGGGAAAAGGACGGCCGACGGACCTCCGCCCGGCCGGACAAGCGGAGGTGTCAAGGTCCGCCGGGCTCGCCCTGACGGCAATGGGTGCCCCGTGATCGCAAAGACTACGCGAGGCCCGCACCTCCGCTTGCCTCACCCCCGAAGGACGACGGGGGCCTTCGCCACGACGGATCCAGGATGGAACAAGGCCGGACTCGTGGGGGTCCCTGTGCCGAGATCGCAGCAGGCCCGCGATTGGAGTGAGCAGGTCCAAGACGGCAGTAGTGCGAAAAATACGGTGTGGGTCGCTTCAATTTGTAAGCTCAAAGGAATATTCCGAGAATGTCGAAGGGTAGAGTTGTAATCTCATATTTTGTGGTGATCATGTGACTATAAATAAAGAGGCAGCCTTCCCTAAGAGGAGGTTGGTGAATTCCATTTATGGAGTATTATTACAATTTGCCAACTACGAGTACACGTGTCGTTCCTATTCTCCACCAGGGCTCCGCTTGAGTGGAGGCTGCATACCGTGTTGGGAACCCCAAGCTCAACATTGGCGCCCACCGTGGGCGCGGACAGAAAAACCATGGCTCCACAAAAGAGAAAGAGAACAACCACGGGTGCGAGGGCACCGCCAAAAAGCGGCCGACCTAGGCGAAGCACGAGGAGCACCTACGCAACGGCGGAGGAGGACCCTCCGCTTGAAAATGAGCAGGCGGGGGAGGAAACAACTGGCGAAGGTGAAGAAACAACAGAGCCTGGGGGCGAGGCACCCGCACAGACTCAGGAGCTGCGCCAGTTGCAAACATCTCTCCGCAGGCTCCAACAGGAAAGAGACAAAGCGGCCGCAGCTTACGCGGAGGTCCTCAAATCGCAACAGGCATCAGCACAGGCGGCAGAGATAAGGCAGCAGATGGCGCTCTTACAAGCAGAAATTCAAAGCATGCAGTTTGCAACTCAACCTCCGCTGACTCAGCCACCACTGGTCATTCCCACCATCCCCATAGCAAGTTACCTCCCCATAGGTACTGACCAGGAAGCTTCGCCCAACCCACTGATCGCCCAGGATACCCCACATGACCGGAGAGCCTTTGATCCCAAGTCCCCGTTGTCAGAGGGGATACAGCGGACACCATGGCCAATCAGATATAAACCCACCCAGCTCCCGAAGTTCAATGGGAAAACAGACCCACAACAGTTCATAATGAGCTATGAGGCAGCGGTAGCTTCGGCCGGAGGCAACGACGCAGTGCTAGCGAAGGCCTTCATAATTGCAGCAGAGGGAGATGCCCTGGCGTGGTATTCAATGCTCAAGCCCAGTACCATATCCGATGGGAAAACCTCCGTGACAAAATATATGGAGAATTTCAAAGGATCGGTCGCGGCGAATACTCACCTCCATGGATCTGTTCCAAAGGCAAACAAGGCTACAACGAACCACTAAAAGATTATCGGCAGAGGTTCCTGCAGCTAAAAGGCGAAAGCCCCGGACGTCCCCGATCAAGTGGCGATAGACGTAGCCATCGAGGGCTCCGCTTGGGACCGTTTGTTTGGAGAATTAGCGCCGAAGAAACCAAAGACAATGCAAGAGCTCGTGAACAATTCGAGATCCGGATCCGGTCGACGAAGACTATAGGAAGAGATTGGAAGAACAAAACATGGAAAGGCAAAGGCAAAAAGGTAACAAGAAGAACCGGCAAAAGCGGAACAGCGGAAAGAACCTAAGCAAGTTCAGGGGGCCAGGTCCCGACGATGAGTCGACAATGGAGCCAACTCAAGAAATAAACAATCGGGGAGCGAGGCCTTCCGACAATCAAAAGCAAAGATCGGGGAAAAGGACCCCGGAAAAAATTGGAACAGAGGGCCAAGGAAACAGTTTCAAGAATACATGGCGAAGAGAAAGGCCATTACACAAAAGATTGCCCAATCATCCAACAGAAAGAGACAAGGCACTCAAAAACCTAGCAAACTCACCACCCACAAATCAGCCTCTGCAGCCGGCAAGAGAAATCAACACCGCCTACACATACACACGTACTGAGCCTCCGCCAACTCAGAATCAGCACCAGCAATACTGCCCGATATATCCATCCCTAACATCAAACCAAGTGCACCCATCGACCTTGGCAAACGCCTACTACCCCAGCTTTCTTCCCGCATGGAGGCCTTCGCCACCTCCGCCCCCACCCCAAAAATTACTCCTCGAGTCAAGCATGTCATACTCCACTCCGAGGCAAAGACTTCGACTTATGTCGAGACGGGCAACCTCGGCATTCCATAAGACAACTGTCAATCAAATGTCAAACCAAAATCTACCACCGCCTCCGCAAGGCCCCCACCCCCAGGTGCTCCCATGAAGAACGAGCCGAACTCGAAAAACCAAGATAACCCCCATGCCCCTCTACCTTCCATAGGAACCATAATGCCGATTGCAGGGGCTCATCAATAGAGTATGAAACCAAAAAACAGAAGAAAGACCACCTCCGCTTGGTCAACAACGTAGCAGTTCAACCCTCAGTCAGGTTTGGGGAATGGTCCAAGACCCCCATAACTTTCTCAGAGGAAGACCTCAAACTCGAGAGCTACCCACACGCCGACGCGATGGTGATAGAAACCAACATAGCGACTTGGGAAATGAAAAGAGTACTTGGTGGACACGAGAAGCTCCTTGCGGACATAATCTTCGCCAACGCATTTGATAAAATGAATTTCAACAGAAACCAGCTACAGCCCTCAGATTCACCACTTATAGGATTTGGTGGAAGACAGGTGCAGGCGTTGGGCAAAATAGTCCTGCCAGTGTCCTTCGCGGACGAAAAAAGTGCAAGAACAGAATACATAACCTTCGACATCGTCGATGTCTACTCTCCCTACAATGCAATTTTTGGCAGAGGATTCACAAACAAGTTCAATGCTGCAATTCACATGGGCTACTTGTGTATGAAAATCCCAGCACTTCACGGGATCATAACAACATACGGGAGCCAGAAAGAAGCAAGAAACATAGAAAAGGCCATATACCGCGCCCACAAAAATGTTAACTCGGTGGAAGGAAAAGGCGAAGGTCCAGAACCACCAGACATGAAAAAAGAGCAAACAAGTGCCAAAGGCCAAGAGAAAATCAAGAAGATAAGAATAGATGACGACCCAGACCACTCTGTAACAATCAGCGCAGATTTAAACCCGGAGGACGAGAAAGAGCTGGCGGAGCTCCTCACTAAGAACAAGGAGATCTTCGCCTGGTCAGCGGCAGACCTCCGTGGCGTAGACAGAGATACAATTGAGCATGTCCTAGACATCAACCCGAAAATGAAGCCAAAAAAGCAGCGACAGAGGAAAATGTCAGAAGATAGAATACTAGCAGCACAAGCGGAGGTACAGAGACTACTCGACGCCAGGGTAATCGGAGAAGTCAAATACACCGACGGCTTGCGAACGTTGTTCGTCCCCCAAAAAGACCTCCCAAAATGAGAATGTGCATAGATTTCCGCGTACTCCTCAACAAAGCCACCAAGAAGGACAACTACCCATTTGCCAAGAATAGACACCTCCGTGGACAAAGCAAACAGGATGTCGGAGGTTTACATTGCCGGATTGTTATTCAGGGGTACCATCAAATATGGTCAAGAAAGAGGATGAAGAAAAGACTAGTTTCACGACACCATTCGAACATACCGCCGTCGAAATGCCGTAGGGCTTGAAAAACGCAGGAGCAACCTTCGCTAGAATGACAAGCAAAGTTTTGATCGGGCAATTACGCAAAAACATGATTGCGTCGTCGATGATCTCATATTCATGAGTAAAAGAGAGCAGGACCACATATCCGATTTACAAGAAACCTTTGTAAATCTGAAGAAGTCGGGCCTTAGGCTGAACCCCCGAAAAATGTGTGTTTGGGGTCACCAAGGCAAAGGTCCTAGGGTACATAGTCGGTTTCCAAGGAGTCAAAGCAAACCCCGAGAAAACAAAAGCAATCGAGAGACATGGCGGAGCCTAAAACAAAGAAAAAGAAGTTCAAAAGTTAACAGGGAGAATAGCAGCCCTCAACAGATTCATTTCCAAGTCGTGAAGAAAAAAGCCTCCCATTCTTCCAAGCCCCGAGGGGAGCAGGGAAACATCAAATGGGGAGAAGAGCAAAGCGGAGGCCTTCAAAAACTCAAAGAATACCTACAAGAACAGCTAACAAAGGATCGTGCCCGGCGAACAAGCCCATACTCCCGTACATCGCAAAGATCGGATCACGCGAGATCGGCGGTGGTAGTCCAAGAGAAAAGCGAAAATGATCGCATCATTCAACGCCCAATATATTATGTATCGAGGCACTCACGAGAGCGAAGATCAATTACGAAATAGAGAAAATAGCATACGCCCTCGTGATAGCATCCAGAAGCTCAAGCACTATTTCCACTCATACAAAGTGATAGTGCCCACCTCACAACCGGCCGGCGGAGGTCCTAAAAACAAAGAAACCTCGGCGAGAATCGCGAAATGGGCGCGGAGCTATCTCAGTTCGAACTGACATTTGTGCACAGGTCGGCGATAAAATCTCAAGTGTTAGCGGACTTTGTAGCGGAATGGACACCACACAGTCAACAAAAGCATAACGATCAGTCGGAGTTGTGGACGAGTTCACACCGATGGAGCATGGGGCCGAAACGGAGCAGGAGCCTCCGCCGTAATAATGTCACCACAGGGAGTCAGATCATACTTTGCCACTTTCTGGAATGCACTCAAACAAACAACACAAACAGAATATGAGGGACTCATATTAGGGCTCACAAAAGCGAAGGCTTATGGTGCAAAGCTAGTAGAAGTCGAACGGACTCGATGTTAGTAGCGAGCCAAGTAGAAAAAGAATGCATGGCAAGAGAGCCGGAGCTTGTAAATTACTTAGCGGTGGTCGACAATGGAGCGAAGATTCCAAGGATTCACCGTAAAATTCATTCCAAGAGAGCAAAATAACGAGGCAGACGCCCTAGCAAAAGCGGCAAAGAAACAACCTCCCCATGCCGCAAAAACACCATCTACAACGTGGCATACAAACCAAAGAATGTAAAACAATCAAAGTAGCATTCAGAACTGTCATGTTGGTAGAAGGCGAAGACGGAGACAAGCAATACTAGACAACCTCAACAACGTGAGTTACCCGTAAAATGAAGCGGATGCCGCTAGAACGAAGCTCGAACAAGAAGCTACACTCTCATCGATGGCCAGCTTTTCAAAAGAGGGTTGGTCCAGCCGATGCTCAAGTGCATCCCACAAAACGAGGGCATAGAGTTACTCAAAGAAATACATGCCGGTATCTGCGGATCCCACATTGGGCCAAGAGCACCGTCGGCGAAGGCCATTCGTCAAGGGTTCTACCGCCCACACATATAAAAAGACGCCGCGAGAAATCGTCAAGACATGCGAAGCTTGCCAAAATTTCGCACCACACCGTAAAAATCCCTCGCCAGAAACACACAAATGATACCTCCGACATGGCCATTACGGAGATGGGGAATCGACATTGTTGGCCCACTACCAACAACTCAAGGAGGAAACAAATTCGCAGTAGTGGCAGGTTGAATACTTCACCGGTGGATAGAGGCGAAGCCCCCTCGCAAAGATAACCTCTGAGTCCATCACTAAGTTTTACTTGCGTAACATAATTTGCGGATTCGAGTGCCAAGAGTAGTAACAAGAGACAACGGCAAGCAATTTGACTCGCACAAGTTCAGAGATTTCTGCTCCCAAATGGGAACAAAGATAGCCTTCGCATCAGTTTATCACCCAGAATCAAATGGGGCAGTGGAAAGAGCAAATGGAATAATCTTCTCTCTGCGATCTCAAAAACTCTGCTCAATCTCCGCGAAGGGCAAATGGGCGATCGAACTACCCAAGGGTTATCCGGTCTCACAACACTACATCTTCGCGTGCCACCGGGTATACCCCATGTATGGAGAAGAAGCAATGCTCCCAGAGGAACTGAAACATGAAAGCCTCCGCGTCATGAAGCACAAGATAGCAGAAGATGAGGATTACGCAAAAAGAGACACTAGAACAAACAAGGCTAGAAGTCGTGGAAAACATTCGAAGTACCGGCGGAGACCAAAAAATGGAGGGACGGCAGAGTCCGCAAAAAACACATCCAAGATGGAGATCTCGTACTCAAGAGGAAACCAAATGCTTCAAACGTAGGAAAACTACAGGCAAAATGGGATGGGCCGTTCATCGCCAAAGCAGCAGCAAGACAAGGAGCCTTCCGTCTCATCGACGAGGCAGGCAACACCTCCGACCACACCTGGAATGTGGACAATCTACGCAAGTACTACGTGTAAGGCTGTATCCCGCAAAATATAAGCGGAAGTCAGCCACTTCTTTACTTTTACGCAGGTAGCAATAGATTTCTTCCAAAAGTACAAAAAAGTCTCGCACTCTTTTCCTCACAGGGGAACTCCTAGCGGAGGTGAGGTTTTTAACGAGGCGAGACTGATGTAAAATCCTCTGAAATATAAAGAGGAAAATTCTCCCCAACAATCAAAGAAAACCATGTCGAAAGTGACTAGCAACGCAGTCACGTAATTCGACGAAGGCAACAAAAAACGCCTAAGAGGACATCCTCCCGGATAGAACGCGGAGGTTCTATCCGGAAAATGACCTCTAGAGACCAATGAAACGGTCTCCAAAATCCTCGGAAAAAGTCCTACCCGAAGCGTAGGCATCGAGGTGGCACAACGGCAATGTGTCAGAACCAAAAAAGCTGAAAAAAAACATGTCCGTTTCAGGCATCAGCACAACCTCCGCCAGCAAAGGCATTTAGGAGGTGACATATAAAGTTTCATCATCATTTAGACAAACTCTTGCTATAGTATTGCATTCAATAACCACACAAGTGCTTGACATTGTACTGTCAAGATTACAAACATCTCCAAAGAAGATGGCACAGTGGTGGCGGAGAAGCAAGAAGAAAGACAAGATACTCCACAATAGCAAGCTAGGCAACAGACACATGCCGTTAGCAGGCAAAAGTCTCCGCCCGTGTACACGCCCTGTTTTGCGCAAACATTACACCATCGCGTAGAAGATGGTACAGTGGTAGCGCAGACACAGCAAGACAGAGGACGAGATCAACACCACCGTGTAGGGCAACAGCTTCACGCCGCGCACTAAATTAAACCTCCGCCAAATGCCGACGCGCCCTCCTCTCGTCTAACCGGCACACCGGCATAGGAGACCTTCATCTCAGCAAACCTCCGCCGGCCAGAGCCAAGATAGACCTAAAGACGCTCTAGCGAGGTGTAGCCAAGAAGGCAAACCACACAAAACCACCAAAGTTCATCGGCAAGAATTAATAGCTCCGTGCACATCTTTTTAGTCCGGGCTTCCGACCAACGAATAAGAGGAGCACTAAATTGGCATCCTGCACCATCGCTACGAACCCTTACACGGTATCACGTTTAGCTCAACAAGCCAATGCTAGATTGACCCATAGTAACTAACCCGGCAAGGGGAAGAAAACGATTGGGTTATATACTAACCCAACCCGCCTAACACAACTACCAAAGGACAACCCCAATAAGTCGAATTAATAACCAAGGCACTATAAAACTAAACCCCCACCCCCCAAACATACACCCCACACTCACTATCTCGGACTATCACCTGCCTAAAGAGAACTAGGAGTACGACATGAGTGCGGATGTGAACCTTCGCTAACTCAAAAACAAAAAAAGAAGAAACCGTAAGAAATCGTAAAGACTTCGGGCATTTGGGCAACAAAGAAAGGGGGAGACCGCGTAAGAATTCGTAACATCCCCGAGTTTGGAACTTCTTGCAAAGCAACCAAATGCCGATCCTTGCCGTCAAGACCCGTGAAGAGGAAAGACAAGAAGTGCTTCCCACACGTGTAGCGGAGGTCTCCAAACAAAACAATCCATACCCCACGCGAACATCTCGCGGCGGAAGGGGACGGATTGGCGCAAAGAAAGAAATGATTAGCCTCCGCTTGTCAAATCCACAAGTGCGTAAAATAAAAAAAAAACGGTGTATCATGTAACTAAAGCAAAGAAGTTCTATAAAAATTTTATAACCTCCGCTTTATTAATAGAAAACCTCTGTTTACATCATGTTATTAAAACAAAAAAAACAAAGCCTACAACGACTCAGCGGGAGGCCCCTCCCAAGCTACGAAGTTTGTGAACGCCATCCGCTCATCGCCTAAGTCAAACAACACATCCTCGTACATGTCATCCACACTAGGGTTGGCGAAGGTATCCCTCCAAAACGCCAAAGGTCTCCATCAACATAAACACCATCGCGATAAAAGCAAAGCGGATAAACATCCCGCGCAGGCACCTCATCGAACCCGCGCAGAAATCATTAATTTGAGTAAAACATAAAGACTTCATTTAAGTAATTCGTCAATACTTTTTACAAGCGGAGACTCTCATCCGCACAAAAAGACTAAGAAGCCATATAAAACAAAAGACCTATAAATCTTTCTACACCTCCGCGTCTTCATTCGTGCGTGAATCCCCGCGAACCCGGGAGCATGTGGCGGAGCAAAGATCCCGTTGAACCTCCTCCGCAACCTCGATCCGCGGAGCGAGAGCCTCCGCTGGCACGCCACCCTGAACAAAAAACTTTGTCATGCACCAGCAAACAAAGGAAACTACAAAAAATAAAGTGCAACCCTAAGCACAAATATTCACCTCGAAAGGAACGAGCAAGGGATGCGACCTCCGCTCGCCCATGGACCGCCCGGAACTTCTTCATGAACGAGCCCACAAACTTGAGCGCGTCACCACCAAGCTCCGCCCGGACTTCGACGGATGGTGGATCTCCTTCACGCGAACTTCGGGCCACGTCGCCACACCCCCCCTTGCGCAGGATGCGGGCAATATTTGTTGCCGCAGCCAGAGCACCGGTCGGACACTCCCGGCACGTCCGGGAGCTTGGCGACATTCCTTGACAACCCGAGAGAGAACACCGGTGCTTCCGCCCTCCGTAGGAAAAGGCGTTACTACCGCGCCTCGAGGAAGTCACGGCCTCGCGTACGACCGGCGAGGGAGGTGCGGGACGCATAGACGCTGTCTCGGCTCGCTTTCCCCAGCTCAGCTGGACCGAGTCATGACGGTCGCTAGCGTTAGCCTCCTCCACCCATCTCGCGCAGGGCTTTTTTCAGCCACCTCCGACGAGAAACCAGCGCATCGTGCGCTTCCCTTAGCCGCAGCGGCTTCATTTAGCGAAGCTCGCGCCCCGGAGACGAGCTTCTCGAGGAAGCCTTCTCTTGCACCGGCGAGAGACCTTCGCCTTCAACTCCGCCAATATCTTGTCCCCGCGCCACAAGTTCCTCGATGAACCTTAGCACGGGACGCATTCCAAGGAAGTGGTCATCTGCAAAGACCAAAGCTCCGATATTAGAACAACACAACCAAATATGAGTTAAAGATAAACTACAAAAAGGACATCTCCGCACCGAAAGGCTCGCCCACAACCTTGTCGAAGACCTCGTAGACGTCTCCCTCTCGAAAAAATATTTGCAAATAGTATCTAATCGAATATCAAACAAGCTCGCAAAACCTAATGAAACAAAACCAATAAAACAAAACAAGCAAGAGCACTCACTTAAATTACCCTTCACAACCATCCGAGGAGAGCTCAACCCTGCACTTCACCAACAAATTTCGCCATCATCTAGAGCAAAAAAAAGAGCAACAAAGCGGTCAAGAAAACAAAAATACAATAAAACAAAGAGCAACACGCCAAACAAAACGCATTACCTCCGATACGGGCATGAGCGGAGGCGGCACCGATCGCGCAGCACCTCCAACCTCCGCGGCCTTCGCGAGCCTTTGCAAAGAGAGAGCTCGGCCTCAACGCCCTTGCCCTTGGGCGCATTGTGAACGGCTCGGAGCTCCCGTGATCCGGATGTAGGTGAGATTCACTCCGCCAGGGCGGCACGAAAAGAATCTTCGAAGGTAGCGAGTCAACTACCACCTCTTGCTCCGTCAACTTCGCCGCGCGGCCTATCCTCGAGACCCGGGTTCTCAGGGCTCCTCGCTCCGCGAACCAGGCCGAACCGTCCGCCGAGCTCGGAAAATCGCCATAGGATCAGCCATAGCCTTCGATACCTCCGAGGTCGTCTTGCCAAGGGAAGGTCGTCGGCACTCGTCGGCGGTGGGGGAGACCGGACCGGCCTTCAGCCGAGGAAACTCCACCGCCACCGATCAAAGGCGGGGCGCGTCGGAGGACCCGGGCGACGATCCTTCACCGGCACGTCATCTTCCACCCCTCGGGCAGGGGCGGAACACCTCCGCAGACGCTTCCGGCCTAGCTTGTCGGCAAGTTTTTCTTCTTTTTAGCCTCCTCCTTGGCCGTGAATACACTGCGGCGGATTGGAGGCCCTAGCGGAGGTGCTGCCCTCCAACTTGCTCTTCTTTGACTTCCCACGTGTCAACGGGGGGCTTCCCTCTTGTCACCCGCTGCTGGCGCTGCGGAATATTTCCCTTCAGCCGCCTTCGCGAGCTTGGCGGCTTCCTCGTCCTCGCGCCTCTTGACTTCCGCCAAAACTCGGCCGGGAACACTATGGTTCCCATACTCAACCTTCATCTCCTCGAAGACGCGGTTCGAGACGAGGCATTGTCCCCGCCGAGACCTCCGCGAGGAAACTCCTTTATCGAGATGGGACCCGGCAACTCCTGAGCCTCCATCTCAATCCTCATGACAAAGGCGTCCGGACTAACACCTTCCGGAAGCCGAACACCGAGGGCGGGATGCGGAACCAGGGACCTTCGGCGTCCCCAAAGACAGAGAGAGATTCACCCTCTCCACCGTGAACGGCTCCTTATGGCGCTTCAACGGAGAGTATTTAGCCGCACATATCTCTTCCATCAAGTTGCGGCCACCTGAGTAGCGGCACGCGAGAAGGAAGGCTTCGCGACACTTCTCTCGTCGATCCGACGGATCGTTGTTCGGATCAGGGCGGGAGACGATGTCCACAGGGACCAACTTGGAGGCGAAGGGATAGCGAGAGACCTCCTCCCCATCAACGGTCCTTGTCGTCCCGCGCGGACTTGGCGTAGCACCAATACTCCATCCAACCAGGGCTCCCACTTACTCTTCCGAGCGAAAGAGATCTCCGCTTCTCCTCTCTCCTCGATAACGACGGAGGCTGAATGTACAAAGACCCAAACTGAAGCCTCTTCTCGCTCCCATCAGGCATCTTCCGGGGCTTCGGCTGCTTGTGTAGTTCGTAGAAGCGGACGAAGGTGTTCGTGTCCACCTCTCCGCCATACGACTCGACTGCCCACACAAACTTGGAAAGCGCGAGAAACGCTTGTGGGGGGTGAGCCGATGAATCTGCGACGCCGAAAGACTCCACCATCATGCGCCAGGAAAGAGCAAGAGGCGGGCGGAGGCCGCAAGTGAAAAAATCCTTAAAACGATGCCCCACCGGTGTTGCGGCTCGCAGCTCCGGCACGGTCTCGCCTTCAAGCTTCACCTCTGAATTCTCCCCAATATAACCCTTCTCGCGGAGGTCGCCGAGCATCGCTCGGGTCATCTTCGAGGAGCCAAGCTCGTAAGTAGCATCGGCTTCCTCGCGAGCCATGAGATCCCCCCGACGGAGGCTTCGACGCCGGATAGGGTCTCCTCCTGTGTCTTGTGCGCGGGCCGCGTCTAGCATACACTCCTCAAAGAGGCGAAGATATCGGCTAGAGCGATAAGGCAAGAGCTCCGCGTATGGCCCGTAGAGCTCGTGGGCGGGGAAGCGGCCCCTTATGCTAGGCGGTTTAGGACACGCGCGCATGCACCCTAACAAGCTATAAGGGCTAGCGGAGGTAGGCGAAAAGATGAAGGGAGCGAGAAAAATAGATGCGCAGGATGGCAAATGAAGCGCGGAGGAAAGCGATGGTCGGGTAAGTCTCCTCCTCCGGGGGGAGGTCCCTTTATAGTACGGCGGCCGACCCTTCGCATCCCAAAATATCGGTCACGACCAACGGGCAAAGAACGGTCACCTCAACCTCGGGGACGCGCCAATCTGTCCGTTGCGAACGCGACGATTCAAATTCAGCAAGCGAAGGTCCCTCACGAAATCGCCCCAGTCGGGAAGGGAACCTCAACACCTCCGCTAGTGTCGCGCAGACTGTTGAGAACGAAGGCACGCCTCCGCTACGACCTCGCCCCTCAAGGGGGGGGGAACTGTTGGGGAATAGCCCCCCGCCACAAGCGGAGGTGTTCGCGGCATGAGGTGCTCGCGGAAGGTGTTACCGACCAAGATGTTATTTTGACTCCGTGTTTTCCTCGAAAGGACCGGCCGACGGACCTCCGCCCGGCCGGACAAGCGGAGGTGTCAAGGTCCGCCCGGGCTCGCCGGTGACGGCAATGGGTGCCCCCGATCGCAAAGACACCGCGAGGCCCGCACCTCCGCTTGCCTCACCCCTCGGGACGGCGCTGGGCCTTCGCTACGACGGATCCAGGATGGAACAAGGCCGGACTCGTGGGGTCCCTGGCCGAGATCAGCAGGGCCCGCGATTGGAGTGAGCGAGGTCCAAGACGGCAGGTAGTGCGAAAATACGGTGTGGGTCGCTTCAATTTGTAAGCTCAAAGGAATATTCGAGAATGTAGAAGGGTAGAGTTGTAATCTCATATTTTGTGGTGATCATGTGACTATAAATAAAGAGGCAGCCTTCCCTAAGAGGGGGTTGGTGAATTCCATTTATGAAAGTATTATTACAATTTGCCAACTACGAAGTACACGTGTCGTTCCTATTCTCCACCAGGGGCTCCCTGAGGCGGAGGCTGCATACCGTGTTGGGAACCCAAGCTCAACAAATTAATTCACAAAAGCAGTGCTAGATTGCTACGTGAACCAACAGCGCAAAGTGATTCCTGTGACGACTGTCGCACATTTTATATCTGTTTATTATCGCCGCTGTGGTCTGTGGATCTAGATAATTCCGGTCGTACGTTGATGCTTATCTTGGCGTGTCGTGTATGCATCGGGAGGACGACGCGCACTAGCTAAGCTAGCGCTCGCGGTGCACATGGTCACGTGCCGTAACAAGAGCTCAGCTATGCATGCATGTCGCTTTCGGGTCTTTCCGCGGCGCTTTGACCTCTGGTCTCTGGATGCATGCATCACTTGCAACACGAAAGACCGGCACGCCGCAGGATTCCAGGCCGGGGTCCCCGACGACCGTGCATCATATCGGTGCATCCGACATAACGTGTCCCCATGCATACACCTACTATTTTGCAAGGTGGTGGCTTCTTCTTCTTACCTGACAATCATTGATTGTATTGTACCCTACCTGTGACCTGCCTACCTCTCCCTCGATCTCCATCTCCATCCCTACCATGTGGATCGATGTGGCGCTCTCAATGCCTCGAGCTCGGGCCATCAACGGCATGCACGATTGCTCGGCTCAGGCCTCTGAAAGTCCAAAAGCTTTTTTTTATCTAAAAGTCCAAAGGTTTGAACTCGCACAGTCTCAAGCCTCAAGAAGGCAGCCAGCCCAAATGAACCTGCAATCTACAGCTTTATTCAGCTCACCAGTCACACAGCCCAATTTCTTTTCTGGAAGCCCTCTCCGGTCCTCGCTCGCTTCAAGAAGCTGCAACGCCGCCGGCGGCGGCGGCTAGGCTGTGGCCTGCGCCAAACTCAAACTTTGCTTTTAGTCAAGGAGATGCATGTGTATAGTACATAGTATATACCATCGATCTTTATCTGGCTGCATGCATGTAATGACGTCGTCTCCGGGCGGCATACACCGGAAAAAAATTGGGTGCGGAGGGTCCCTACGCCGGACCGTACGGACGCCCAGGCAAATTACCGCGGCACCGTGCGCGTGCACGCTAATCATGGCTCCTCACCTGAATTATTTTAATCGGCTGGCTGGCTTGGCTTCCAGCCTCCCACACGCATGACACAAGCAGGCCACGGCTCGGCTAAAAGAAGATGGGAAATAAAATTCGGCTTCGCGGCATCGTGTAGTAGATGGAAAAGAAGGCCACAGTTACGGCGACGCAATACAGCCGCCGCCATCACGCATAGGGCAACAAAACAAATCAATCAAAGACAGGACACCGGCGGCAAGTAGCAGCGCAATCGACATACAGGCACAAACAAGCCATCGATTGTGCATTAGCTGGTTCCATGGAGGCAAACGCTGCCTTCTATAGTTCTATGGTTCCAACATTTTTTTTATACGGTTGAAATCACTAGTAATGAATTGATGTTGCGAGCGGTTGAAATCACTAGTAACGAATTGATATTGCGACACACCTCCAAATATTAACCGTGGCGGGCACTTATTTTGGCTGGCACGGTTAATGCGCCGATTAACGGTGACAGATCTTCCTCCATTAACCGTGACCATGACTGCATGACGGGTGTCCCTGCCCGCCACGCAAAACTAAATCTGACCGTCACCAAAAAAAAAATCGTTACTAGTGAATAGACGAGGAAGATGGCCGGATAGCTAATTTCTATGGTTCCATCGTCATTTGTTTTGCTTTTTGAAACCTTCCTTGCAGCCATGTCAGGCAAGCATCCATGCACAATTTTTATTGATCAAGATGTAGCCATGGTTAGGAGCAATTGCTTATATAACTATGCTATATTGATTAATTTCTCAGTATATTGATACGTACTTGTCGTGGTCTAATTCCACCGTCACAGTAATGGTGGCTAGTGCGGACTCGAATGGCCTAGCTCGGAGACAATGACACAGGATTTATACCGGTTCGGGCAAAGTCGGGCTCCCTAGTCCGGTGTGTTCACTATCCGAGCTCAAATGCTCGTTGCGGGTGCGTATAAGCGGAGCGAGAGAGGGAGCGGGCTCCCAAGTCTCTATGATTGAGGCAAGTGCCAATATGAGAGTGAGGATGCGGATTTGAGAAGAACCGGTGCGTTGTTCTTCTTCTTTTCTTGCTTGCCCCAATCGAAGACCCTACCCCTCCTTTTATAGTAGCAAGGGGGATAGAACATGTGAGCTCTCGAGTTGGGGCGGGGGTAGGTGGAACAATATGATATCGTGTCATGTCGGGCGAAAGAGCTCTTCGAAGCGAGCTCGTGGGTTGGCCAATAGCTACCTCGAGCTCTCGGCCCTTGGATGCTTGAGAACGGGGTCGTCGCCGTACATGGCGGTCGGGGCATGGGCGGTGGTCATGCGTCGCCTCGCCCTGACCGTAGTTGGAAGTCGCCCCGGTATGGGGGTGCCCATGTTGCCGGCGATGGCGTCACGGGTAGTGTCGCGTCTCCGGTCATGATGGCGGAGTTCTTTGAGTTGACCCGGATATCGACGATCGAGCTCGGATCGAGCTCTTTGGTTGGCCGGGGCCCTCTCTTGAGCTCTTGACGGCCTTGGACACAAAATTGGTCGTCGCCGCACGCCGCGAATCCCGGTCCGTGGCGGTGGGGGTCACACCGACCCCAATCGTGGTTGGAATCGGTCCCGCCGGCGTGGGGTGCCCATGCCGTGGATGAGGCGCGCACGCCGCCTGTACCGCGCCGCACCGCGGACGACCGTTGGAGTCATCGGGGCATGGGCGGGCGACGACGGGCGCGTCTTTCCGCCACGTGTGCCTCCGCGCGCTGGCCACGGTGTTCGCCGGAGTGGTTGGCCAACTCCCCGTACTGCCCGCCTTCCGCGTGACGCCGTGGGGACGAGCTCGTAGGCGAGGCGTTTGTTGAGCCCGGTTTGGCTCGAGCTCGAGCTCGGCGAATCGGGAGAGGTCGCGCGTCGAGAGCTCTAGCGCACAAATCCTGAAGGGGCCGTCTCTAGCGAAGCGAAAGAGGTCTCGCCGAGAGCTCGAGTACGCATTCGAAAAGGTCGACGACGGAGACCTTGAGCGAGGCGGAAAGAGGTCTCGCCAGAAAGGGCTCGTGGCGCCGTATAATCTGCTCTCGCCGTAGGCGACCATGGGTGGAGGAGAGGTCCTTGGTTAGAATCCTCCGAGACATGATGTCGAGGGTCTTGATTGACGGATTGGGGTCATCCAAAATATTGATCCCCACGGTAGCCCCGAGCATTTGAGAGAGAGAGGAGATCTCTCTCAAATGCTCCCGCTTGGCGCCACTTGGAGCCGGGGGTTCGAGTCATGTTTTGGTCGTGGGTGCGCGACGCACCCGCGGTGTAGTTTCCCCAGAGGCTCCGGAGAGCCGTGAGCTCTCGAGGAGGCTTTTTTTGTGTTGTTGTGAGCCCTTCGACCTGTTGTCTTCGGAGGTCGCCGATCCCCGAGCTCGCCTTCCTTCGCCCCGACGGCCGTCGATTGACCTCGAGGTATGGGTGCTCGGCACCCGCATTGCCGAGTCCCCGAGCCACCCGGAGAGCCCGCTCTCCCTTAGTGGATTTTCCAATGAGCCGGCTTTCGTGGTCGCTGCGGCCTTGTGACGGCTCCTTGGGAACCGAAACGCCGTCCCGCCGCTTTGTTTTTATCGGTGGTTAATGCGGGCGCCCGCGTGCCCGCGCGATTGGTCGCGATTCTACGAAGTCGCCGTCATTGGCGGCGGTTCCTCGCGAATCGTGCATCGTGGGTGGAGATCGTGGGAAGCGGCCGGCGCCTCCCGCTGGGAGGTGAACCGCCGCGACCCTATAAATACAATGGCTCGGGTCGTGGAGGTGGCATTCGTCTTCTTCCACCCGCACTCTTCTCCTCCCCTCGGAGCCACCTTCGCTCGACGGATGGAGGGTCAAGGGTCTTCGAGACGGAGGGCCCGGGAGGAGGACGCCCGACGCCAGGCGGGGAGGGGATTAGTCTTCCGGCGCCAACATGCGTCGGGCGGCGATCCCGGCTCGCCCGGGCCATGCCTTCTCCGCCAGCCCCGGCGCCGCCTGCCTCCGCCCGGAGGCGGTGATCGCCGAGCTCCGCCTCGAGACTCGGCTGCGCCGCGGTCGGGAGATGTGAGGGCGGCGCTCATCGACACCTTGGAGCAGGAGCTTCGCGATGCGCGCGCGATTCATGCGAGAATGCCGACCGGCTCGCCCGCAGCCGCCTCCCCTTCCCCGCTTGGTCTTTGAGTTGATGTCCGCCGCCGATCCTCCGCAGTAATTCCGCCGCAGCTACCCGAAGAGGCGGATCGCTACGGGAGCGGCCCCAGTAGTTACCGCTCGCGGCGCCCGTGAAAGGTGACGGCTCGCGATGGCGTCGCCGGGCGATCGGCGCCGGCGGCGGGATCCGTGGTTTTGCGATGGAGACTCGGTGGCGAGCCTTGTGCCACGCCGAGGAGTTCGAGGTCACCGCGGGAGGCGGTGGTGGCCAACATCGACGCCGACGCCCCACCGGGCGGAAGAGTAGCCCGGCCGAGTCCGGAGGCGGCGGCGCGGCCGGCCCCGGCGAGGTCTTCGCCACCAAGCTCAAGCTTGACAAGGACCGCGAGCGAAAGGTGAACGGCTCCACCGCCAACGTGGGCATCCACCCTTCCAAGGTCATCGTCACCAAGCTCGAGCTCGACAAGGACCGCAAGACGCTTCGACCGCAGGCTTTGCGAGCTCGGGTGAGGCCGTAGGGACGCCGTCGCCGTGGAAGCCGTTGTAGATAGGACCTCTTCGTACCTTTTCGTTTTGTAGTTTCCTTTATCGGGTTCATGCACTCGTGCCTATATGTATGTATGCTTTTATGAACAATGAAAGCGTAAGGGTTAGGTACCAATTTTGTCTCAGTATGGCCGAGGTCTCGACCGTAGTTAGTCGCGAGGTCTCGAGCCTCGTTGGGCGAGGCGTCGGGCCCGAGGTTGTGACGGGAAGCGTGGGACAATCTTGTCGATAGTGTTCCCCGAGTCCGTAACACCTCTGGCATGGAGGGGTCCTGGCTTAGTTCGACGTCTTTCGCCGTTCGACTGTGCAGTAGCCCCCGTGTCTCTCCCTTTGCTTGGGTTTTCGTCTCGGTGATGCCCGGTGATCCCCGCAGTGTGCTCGGCGAACCTCGGGTGTAGTCCCCGAGGCTCCGCGGGGGACGAGAGGTCCGCGGGGAGGCTTTTATAGGCTATCGTGTGTTCGCTTTCCCGCTTATAGCACGAGGCCGTAAAAGGGGGTGAGCTCGGACTTGGTTTTACCTCGTTGGCGAAACCGAGTGCTCGGTGAGTTGATAGCGGGTGGTCCGGGAGGTCAAGCTCGAGCTCGTTCGATGTGGTCACCGGGCGACCGACCTCATATTCCAAAGGCGCGACTTTTACGGTTTTCCGGCTCGTTCGAAGAGCCCGTGGACTCGTGCCCCTCGCTCGTGGAGGATAACCTGAAGTCGCCTTTTGTTTCCTTTGGCAACCCGAACACGCTTTAGGCGAAAGCCCCCGAAGTTCGCTCGAGTTCTCGGGGCAAGAGCCGCTCTGCCGCTTTGCCTTAGCGTCCCTCACTCGTGGTGTTTCGGGGCGACCGTCGAGCCCTTGTCTTTGCGGGCCGGCCTTAGAACCCTAGGACGGCGAGCTCGTGTATCAAGCTCTATCGCCGAGCTCGAAGATTTTCACCGGTGTGTCGAGCTCTCGGGCGCCCGCCCAGCGGTAAAAATAGCCGTTGGGATTTTTACCGTTGGAATTTTTCCCGTTGGTCGGGGTTATCCCATTAATCCGCGGCGCCGGACTTCCGCCCGGATGGCGACCGTGGGTTGTTGTGGCGATAGCCGTTCTTGGCGTGGGACGCGACGCGGCTTGGGCCCCACCCCCCGACGGTTCCTTCTCGGCGCATCCGTCGCACCCGGGCCTTATAAATAGGCGGAGATCGGGGCGGATTCACCTTTCTTCCCCTTCCTTCTACGAGAAGCCAAAGAGCGGAGAGAAAAAGAGATAGAAAGAGAGAGAGAGGGACATACTTCTTTGCTCGGATCTACTTCTCCGTCTCCCCGTTCGCCCTGATCCGCCTCCGCGAGCGCAAGATGGGGACATGGCATCGCTCGACGGGCGACCAAGCGGCGGCGGAGCTCGCGGCCTCGCCGGCGGGCTCCCCGCACTCTACGACGGAGGCCGAAGAGTGGATCCTCCCGCCGCCGCCGCACGTTCCCGATCCGCGGCTGGGTACGCGGGTGTCGCTCGTGGCCTTCCGAAGCGCGCGCCCCGCGTCCCCCGCCGACGATTTCTTCCCGAGCCTTTGCCGTAGTGGTAATCATGGCGTCGAGCTCCGGACTGGCGCCGAACGGCATCCCCGCTGTTTTTCGGCGTTCACGATCTTTATCGCGAGGGATGGTTGGGGATTCCCCCAACCGGGAGCTCTTCCGCACTTCGTCTATGCCAAGATCCGGGGCTTGAAGGGCGGCGACGGAGGTCCCGGGGTGCGGCTCCGATTGCCTCGCGTCACGATCCGCTTGCGCGGTGGGAAGGTCCGCGAGTTCTTTCCAAGGGCGACTTCCCGACGGCAAACCCCGGTGGAGGGAGGAGTGGTTCTACCTTAAGAACGACCCCGACCATCCTCCTCCGGCACACCGGGAAGACGTTCGACACCGCAGCGCCTGTGGCGTGAGGGTCCGCACGATCACGCCCCTCGGGCGTGGAGGCCGTGGCGTTGAAGACGGCGCTCCGACGACGGCCCGACGACAAAGAACCATATCATCGAGGCCCGGCTCGCTCGCTGCGCCGGTGCCGCTCCAACGACGACGCCTTCGTGCGGGAGATGGCCGGGCTCGCGCTGCGTGGGGGACGGCGAACGGCGTCCGCTGCATCGCGTCGAACGTGGGAATGGTGGATAACTCGGCCGACGAGACGGTGCGAGGGCCCCGGAGCCCCCAAAGTTCCTCCCCGACGCGGATACGCGGGCGCTGTAAGAGCTCGCACTCTTGTTCGCTCGAGGTTGCCCACTTATCGCTTTGAGTTCCGGAGGATGAGCTTGTCTTTTTGCGGAGTTGGCGAAGTGAAGTCATTTGGTTCGCGTCCTCCCCTCCCCGAAGGGCGACGCCTGGAGAGGCCGACCGAGCCCCCCGAGAAAGCAGGCTCGCCGAGCGGCGGCAGCGCGCGGGGGGAGGAGGAAGGCGAAGGCACCGAGCAGCAGGTTCCCCCTCCGTCGCCCGCGAGGCCCGTAGCCGCTGTAGGAGATCGACCTCATCGGGCTCCCGAGCTTGATGCCGGCGACGCCGTTGGTACAGGAGGAGTCGGCGCCCTGAAGCCGCGCGCGCCCGTTCCGGCGCCGGACTCGAGGGCGGGTTCCTCGGGCGGTCGACCCGGGGTCCGGGTGCCTGAGCCACCGCCGGGAAGAGGCGCGATATCGACGCGGTGAGTTCTCTTCCCCTTTACGGTGCCGTGCACGGTATTTGGCGCGCGGGTCTTAGTTGTCATTGGCGTTGCGGGGCGCCCCGTGTACCCGGCGACGGCGCCCTCGGGCGAGCGAGGAGACCCTCGGCCGACGCTGAGCTCGGGCCCGCGATGGAGAGCTCTTCGATGTTCGTAACGACGAGCTCGGCCTCCGCGAGTTCGAGTGTAGGGTCTGCGAAGCTCGGCGCCGCTGACGAGCTCGGCGGTGGGGACACCGTCCCATGGCGACGGGCGCGACGACGGCGCTACGCGGCATGCGTGACTTCACGGGTCCCGGATGATGGCGCCGGTCCGCTCAAGGGCTGCTTGCCGACCTGCCATTGCCGACGCCGAGCTCCTCCCTCTCCGGCCCCCGCGTCGGGCAACGATCGGGGGCGCGAGTCGCGTCGAAGATGGCCCCGGACTTGATCGTGAGACTCCAGCCGACGGCCTCGCACCAGGGGCCGCCCGAGATCCCTGGGCGGCGCGAGAGGGAGACGGCGAGGTCCGAGGATATTCCGCCTTGGGCGAGGCCGCCAGAAGATCAGCGGGAGTCGGTGGCTCATACACGACCGAGGAGGCTGCCACCGAGATCCCTCGTTGTCGACATCTCCGACCGGGCGAAGAGACGGGGGCGGAGGCGACCCCGGCTGCGCAGCCAAGGTGAGGGCCCATCGGGCTAGCCCCGGAAGACGTCGTGGGTCCCCGGCGGGATCTGTCTTGCGCGGCCGGGCGAAGAGTTCTGAGGGGAAATGACATCGCTTCTCCCGCCGACCACGATGACGCCGCCGCGTCTGCCCCACCGAGGACCCGGCCAGCACTGTTCGACTTGTGCGCAGTTCGAGATCGCCATGGCCTCGGGTGTTCTCTCCTTTTTCTTGTGCTTCCCTGTTGCTCATGTGCTTGTGCTCTTTAGGGCGTGCAGGATTCCATCCGAGAACACAACCACCGACACGGCTTTCGAGGGCCGGGGCTTCGCCGGAAGCTCGCTGAACCGTCGCATGGGACATGAGTGAAGAGCTCGCGCCGGGCGCAGCTTCAGCGACAATTTCTGCGCGCCACGGAGGACGCCGTCGGACTCGCCCGGGACGCGGAAGGCCGGGCCTTTCGGGCGGCACAAGAAGGAGCCGGCCGCGCGGGCAGGAGGCGGCTCGGGCGAGAGGAAAGCCGGCTTGAGCTTGCCCACGAGCAACGGCGCAAGAAAATGCAGAGGAGCTCGACACCCTCCACCGCCCGCCGAGGACAAGGAGCTCGCGCCCCGGGCGGCCGAACAGGGCGGAGGCCCTCCATAAGGAGAAGACGGAGACCGCCGAGTGCCCCGCCGCCGCGAGGCCGAGCTTGCGGTGAGTGTCACCGCCCTGTCTTGCGTTTTTGTTTTCTCCGAAGATTTGGGGCCGATTGTCCTCGCCGCGAGGGCCTCGCCAGAGGATCGCGAGGTCGCCGAAATGTGGTGCCGCCGCCTCGCCGAGAGGGACCGGCTCAACGAGGAGAACCAGAATTTCGCACAACGAGGGAGCTCTACAGCTGAGTCGTGGAGTAAGCGGGCGTCCGATCCTCGCCCCCAGGTATCGAGTCGTGGTGACTTCCGTTATTGAACCGCCTTCTTGTCTTGCGGGGGAGAAGGAGAAGTCCCCGAAGGCGGCCAGGGACGCCGCGACATGGAGCGGAATCTTGCCTCCGCCGAGGCCACCCCGGAGCATACCCGGCTCGCCAAGGAGACGGACTTGAAGCAGGCGACCGCCGAGCTCGCCGACGCCAAGGAGGAGCTTGAGCGTCTTCGGGCTTGTGCCTCTAATGCCACGGAGGAGGCGGCGAAGCTCGAGCGGGCGCCGAGGATCTCGCCACCTCGGCCGAGGATGTGTCGCGACGTCCTCGGTGTTGAGGAGATGGCGGACCCGGGCGGAGCGAATCTCCGCAGAGTGCCGTATAAGGTGGCGTGAGGACGCCACCGGTGGTCCACAAGGCCGTCGTTATCTTCGGGCCACTATCCGAAATGGACGCCGAGGCGGTGAAGGCGGATGGGCGCCGGGTATCGACGACGCCAAACCGAGCGTAAGATCACCGCCGCCGAGCTCGACTGTGGAGTTGTCCGCCGAGCTCTATAAGCTTGCCACGAGAGGTGGGAGTCCCGACTCATCACGAGGGGAGCCGAGCAGCCCGAGCCGGGCCGCGGCGGCACTTCCGTCGCTGGGGCGATGGACGAGACCCTCCTTCCTCGCTCGCAGGAGCTCGGGCCAAGCCCCTTTTGCGCTTAGTTTCTAAGTCCTCGTAGTTGAGGTATCATTGTTAAGGATTTAAAGGGACTCGTGGTGAATGAATATCACTCGTGTCCCTTTTCCTATTTTGTGTCCTTTGTTCCAACTTTTTACGAGTTCGTATTTCGAAGTCGGATGACGGGTCGCTTCTCGTTAGCGCGGGGCAGGAGATCGTTAGGCGCCGAGCCATGCCTTTTGTTGGCAAACTCGTGACTTAGTTGTTTTTAAGACGTTAAGAAAAAGGAGCATGGTCTCGTGAGCGAGAGCTCGTTGTTGTGATCTTTGTGAAGAATTTGCGAAAAATTGGTGTAGTAAAACCGATGGGGTGTGCGCCCCCATTCCTTGTAGCTCCCCGAGCAAGGGCGGGCCTTTGTCAGATGAAGGCCCGCTCATTGCTTAGTAGCTTAAGACGTGAATTCGAGATGCTTGCACGTATCTTTGCATCGAATCGGTGTCTTATTGAATTTTTACAGCTTATGATACTTCAAAATACATCTTAAGGGTAGAAGCGACGTAGTCGCTTCGATGTTCCATGCTAGAGGATTCGCCCCCGATGGTCCTTGAGCTTGTACGCGTTCGCCTCAACACTTGGTCGATGATAAAGGGACCCTCCCATGGCGCGGAGAGCTTGTGCCCGTCCCTCGGGTTTTGGACTCGTCGTAGGACGTGATCGCCGACGGCCGCTCGCCCCCCCGACGTGTCGCCGTGGGTAGCGCCGCATAGATTGTAGGTACTTGGCGGAGTGGATGAGCGCGATGTCACGAAGCCGAGGCTGGTCCGCGCGGCGCCGAGCAGCGCTTGGTTATTGTGCTCGTCGGGTCCGAGCTCGGGAGCCGCACTCGAGCTCGGTAGGGAAGAACCGCCGACCCGGTTGACGAGGAAGAACGGGATTCGTCCGGTGGCCCCGCTTGGTGTGGTACGGTAAGACTCCACACGACCGCTGGGAGCTCGACTAGCCATCGGCGGGGCGTGCATCTCGAGCCTCCTCAAGATGCGGGACTTCACGCCGCAGATCATGCCATTAGCTCGCTCTACCGTCCCGTTGGTCCGAGGGTGGCCGACGGCGCCGTGTCGACGCTGATGCCGTGGATCGCCGCACCGGTCGATGAAGACTTCCCCCCACGGTTGGTGCCGCTGTCGGTGATGATCGAAGTTCGGGACCCGGAAGCGGGATAATGCCGGTGAAGAACTTGGCGGTCTCCTCGGCCGGCATCGCGCGATGGGCATGACTTCGATCCATTTGGAGAACTTGTCGATAGCGACGAGGAGATGCGTGTATCCCCTGGTCGCCCTCCGAATGGTCCTACCATGTCAAGACCCCGCACGGCGAACGGCCGGTGAGCCGGAATCGCTTGGAGGGCTTGGGCCGGGAGGTGTGTCTCGCGATGAAGAACCGCGTACCGCAACGCCGGACGACCAGTGGCGTCGGCGACGGCGGTCGGCCAAGAGAAACCTTGACGGAAAGCTTTCCCGACGAGAGCCGCGGTGCCGCGCGTGATGGCCGCATTCGCCCTCGCGGATTTCTTTGACGAGCTCCTGACCATCTTCGACGGTGATGCAACAGAGGATGCCGCTTGCCCCGCGCCGGTAGAGCTCTTCCCCACGAGCAAAGCCTTAGCCCTCCGGGCTAGCCGTCGCGACCCTCCCCCCTGGGAGCTCGCCCTGCTTCAGCCATCGTAGCAACGGACACACGCCTGCCCCGCTTCGGTGGCTGAATCGACCCACCCCGAGCCGGCCCGCGAGTGAGCCCCCCGAGCCTGCACCCGAAGGGCTCGCCGCCAAGCAAAGCCCTTGTTTCGGGAGCGCCGACCGCGGACGCCCGGTGTCCATGGGGTCCGGCTCGGGGGCTTGAGCTCGCACCTTCCGCGGGCCCTCCCCTCGAGCCGTGATCGGGCTTGTGTTGTTCGTGCATGAAGACTCCCCGGGGAACCGGCAAGCGGTCCGACGCGAGCTTGGCGAGGGCGTCGGGCCGTTGTTGAGGTTGCGGTGGACGGGTTGACCTCCGGCAAATCGTGGAAATGTTCCTCAAGTTCTCGACCTTCCGTGGTACGACCATCTTCTGCTGACGCAGCCGACCTCTTTCATGACTTGGTTTTTGACGAGCTCGAGTCTCCCGACCTCGAGGTGCCGGATGCCGAGCTCGGCGCACTCGTAGCCCGCTCACCAACGCCAGATTCGCCACGTTGTTGGACGCGGAAGTGCAGCGCGATCGAGTATTTCATGCACACCTTTTTTCGGAGAGGTGAAGACGAGGCCGATCCGGCGCCGTACTTTACCGATCCGTCGAAGTGTAGGGTCCAAGATCGATGTCGCTCGCCTAGGTGGTGGGCCGACCTCGGTCCATTCGCAATGAAGTCATCGAGCCCGAGACTTGATGGCGTCTCTGGCGCGTACGTGATTTCGCTCCCATGAGCTCGATCGCCCACTTGGCCGGCCGTCGTCCCGGTGACCTCGGGCCGCGGATGACTTCCCGAGGGGATACTTCGTCCACGGCCGCAGCCCCATCCCACCGGGGAGTCGGTAATGTCCGAGCTTGCGTCCGGGTGATGAGCAGCTGCGGCATTAACGAGCTTTTCGAAATGCGTGAGTAGCGAGTCTTGGTGTCGGTGAGGACCTCACCGACGAAGTACACCGGACGCTGTACCTTGAGTGCGTGCCCTTCCTCCTCTCTCTCGACGACGAAGCGGTGCTCACCACCTTCGAGGTGGCCGAGATGTAGAGAAGGATTGGCTCACTAGCCGCAGGAGCAACGAGCACAAAGGGGTCGGCAAGGAGTTGTTTCAGGAGTCGAGGGCTTGCCTGGGCCTCGTCGGTCCAGAGAAGCGCCCGTTTTTCTTCAGCCAGCTTGTAGAGAGGAGGCTTCGCTCCCCGAGCCGGCCTATGAAACGACTCAGCGCCGCGAGGCAGCCCGTGAGCCGCCGCACGCATTTGACGCTTCTTAATCGCCCCATGCTCGTGATGGCGGCGATTTTCCGGGTTGGCCTCGATGCCGCTCCCGAGACGATAAAGCCGAGCAACTTCCCTCGCGGGACCCCGAAAACGCATTTTTCGGTTGAGCTTGACCCCGTATTCTCGGAGTTTGGCGAAGACCTTTTCGAGATCCGGACGAGCTCTTTCGAAGCGTTTCGCTTTGACGACGATGTCATCGACGTAAGCTTCTACAAGCTTCCCGAGGAGCTCTTTGAAGACTTTCGCATACACCTTTGGAAGGTGGCGCCGTTCTTCAAACCGAAGGGCATCGCCACGCAATGTATGCGCCAAACGGAGTGATGAAGGAGGTGGCGAGCCGATCGAGCTCGTTCATCGCTATCCGGTGGTAGCCGGAGTAGGCGTCGAGAAAAACAGAGGGTTTCGCACCCTGAGGTGGAGTCAATGATTTGGTCGATGCGCGGCAAAGGAAACGGATCCTTCGGGCATGCCTTGTTGAGACCCGTGTAATCAACACACATTCTCCATTTCCCATTCTTCTTCTTGACTAGTACAGGGGTTGGCTATCCACTCGGGATGATACACCTCCTTGATAAACCCGGGCGGCTAAGAGTTTATCTATTTCCTCGGCGATTGCTTACGCCGATCGTCATCGAAACGCTCCGGGCCGTTGCTTCACCGGCCGAGAGCCGGGCTTAATGTTCAAGGAGTGCTCGGCGACTTCCCCGGCATGCCCGGCAGGTCCGAGGCTCTCCACGCAAACACGTCGAGGTTTGCGCGAGGAAGTCGACGAGCTCGCCTTCCTATTTAGGAGAGAGCTCGGACCCTACGCCGAGGGCGCGGCCATCATTATCGACCTCTCTCTCCTTACGTCCTTCTCGGCCTCGAAAAGTGCCTACGGTCTTTATGAGCTCACGGATGGGCTCGATCTCCCGGCCGTTCGAGCCCATCGCGCAGCTCGTGCCCGCAGCCTTCTTGAGCTCGGGGTGTCCTCCGCACCGCCCAGCACCGCCATCTTCGGCAGCATCCGCCGATCTCGACCGCGGCGTCGGCGTGCCGGATCGGCGGCGGCCACGACCCAACGCTGCTCGAAGGTGGAGTCGACGGTGATGACCCCTTTGGGCCCGGGATCTTAAGCTTGAGGTAGGTGTAGTTGGGGACGGCCATGAATTTCGATAGCACGGCCGCCCAACAAATGCGCGTGGTAGGCGTTCTTGAAGGGGGAGCACCTCGAACGTGAGGGTCTCCTTCCGGAAGTTATCCGGGTGCCGAAAGTGACGGGAGATCGATTCGCCTGAGCGGGATCATCTCGCTTCCCTGCATTACGCCATGGATCAGTCCGTGAGGGACGGCGCGCCTTTGGTGATGCCAAGGGCCTGAGCGCGTGGGACGAGGAGGTTGAGGCCGCCGCCCTCCATCCATCAACACCCTTGCCGAGGCGCTTGGTGCCGGCGATGGGATCGACGACGAGCGGGTACCTCCCCGGGTACGGGGATGTCGGGGATGATCGCCCCGTCGAAGGTGATCGCCGAGCTCGACCACTTGAGGTAGGCGGGCGCCGCGGGCTCGGTGAAGAGGACTTCGCGCGCCGCGAGCTTCGCCGGCGCTTGACTCGTAGCCCGGGCTCCGCCGAAGACGACGCGACGGCGCCGCCCTCGATAGACGTCGCCGCCGCCCCCCCTCGCTCCTGCCGCCATAGGCTTCCGCTGGTCGCCCCTCGGCGCCTCCCTTCGCCGTGCCCATCACGTGCTTCTTCGGGAGCCGCGATACCTTCATTTTGTGCTTGACGGGACCCTCGTGATGTGGGCACGGGGCCTCGAGCATCTTGTCGGCGTTCCTTGTGGGCGAAGCCTTTTCCCCCCTTCTGGGTTTTTGCGCTTGTCCGCTATGGCGACAAACTCGCCGCCGCCGTCACGGGGGCGCTTGTTCTTCTTGTTCTTCCTCTTGCGGGGGTGGGCTGGACCCGCCCGCGCCCGCTGCCGCTCGTGGGCTTGCCCTTTGCCCGTGACGGGCGGAGACGGCGGCGTCCTCTCCTCGGCGTGTCCGGCGGCGAGGTCGAGGAGCTCCTTCACGGACTTAGGGCTCTTGACGCCGAGCTCGCGGATGAGACTCTCGCAAGTGGTGCCGAAGGTAAACGCGGTGATGATCTCGGAGTCGGAGGCCCCTGAGAGGTTGTTGCGAGTTTAGAGAAGCGCCCGATGTAGTCGCTGCTCTCCCCTTCTTCGCTTGCATCCCCGAGATCCCGTGTCGTGCTTGGCCCGGGCGAGGTGCCCCGGAAGTTGCCGACGAAGACGCCTCGCAAATCCTCCCAGTCGCGGGGATGGTGCCCTCTCCGCAAAGCTCGAGCCAAGAACGGGCCGACCGCCATAGAGGGGGGGCAAAGGCGGATGATGAAGTAGTCGCCGCCGGCGCCCCGCCTTGACAACCGAGGCGGTAGTCTTCGAGCCGTGGCGGGTCGGCCTCCCCGTTGTACTTCGCACCGAGGTCGGAGCCCGAAACGAAGGGAAGGGAGCTGCCGCAGGCGCGCGAGCCGAAAGCCCTTGGCCTCCCGAGCTCGAGCTCGAGCGCCGCGATCTCGCCTCGAGACGGGACTACGCTGGCGGCGTTCGGCCGCGGGGCTGCGCCCTTGTCCTCGCCGCCGCCATGACGCCTCCGCGCGATTGTCGCACTTGGCGGGCAGCTTCGTAGTCGCCGCGCGGTGCTTGTCGCCGCCCCCGGGGCGCTTTTTGTACGCCAAGCTGGCTTCCGCCTTCCGCTGGGCGATGATGGTGTCACGCGGCGCCGCGGTTCTCGCCGATCCGCGGCCGTGGGACCTCTGGATGAGAGGAGGCCTCGCGGCTCTTCCCCGAAGCCGACGGTGTGATGCGGAGCTTGCCACTGGCTGCATCGCCGCCGCCACGAGCTTGATCCGCCAGGGGCTCGGGCGTGCCCGGGGTCCTCGACCGGGCGCTGGCGCCAGGGCAAACGCGGCGGCCGCCAAATCGGGAGGCTCTCCCGAACACCGGCGGGAGTTGCTCGGCATCGCTGTCGCAGCTTGATACGGTCACGGACGCCCGCGCCGCCCGCGCCCCTGAGGCGCCCTTGCTCCTTGCTCAGCCGAGGGAGGGCCTCGCGCTCCGAGCCGCGCCTCTCTCGAGTTCCTCGCCCTCCAGCCGGGCCTTGACGATCGACGGGCTGGTCACGCTGGCGCGGCCGGAGCTCGGGGCGTGCGCCGGAGTCGCCGGAGGAATGGTCGCTAGGCTCCTCGGGCGTGGCACACGTAACACCGACGCGCGGGGTTGTAGTCCGTGAGGCTCATCCCATCGAGGGCGAGCTCGAGCTCATGGACCGGTGCCTTCGTGGACTCGCGTGCTCCCAAGGGGGGAGACCCGCTGGCCGCCGGTACATCTTGGCGTATGCCGTCAGAAACGCCCACTTCCAACGCCGCCTTCTCCGCGAGCCGAGGACGACGTTGGCGATGAGAAGGTGACATCACGGGATGCAGCCCGCGGCTCAAGGCCCGAGGATGTCGGGAGGAGGTCCTGATCGACGGCCGATCCGCCGCCGCGGATGGGGCTTGCGGGCTCGGGCGGAGCCCCGCCCCCATGTCGGGCGAGGATGGAGTCGGGTGGCGCCGCTGAGGCACTTGGGGACGCCCCACGCCGCACGGCGGGCGAAGACGGCCTCGCGAGTGACTTCGCGATCGGGTGCCGGTGAAGTCGGCGGTGCCGGCCGGCAAAGACGGGCGCCCGGCCGGGCGGCGTCGGCGAAGAAGCCATCGGAGTGGAAGATTGTCGCACCGCCTCGCCCCCTACCGGGCGCCAACCGCCGTGGTCTAATTCCACCGCCACGCAATGGTGGCTAGTGCGGACTCCGAATGGCCTAGCTCGAGACAATGACACAGATTTATACCGGTTCGGGGCAAAGTCGGGCTCCCTAGTCCAAAGGTGTTCACTATCCGAGCTCAAATGCTCGCACCGGGGTGCATAAGCGGAGCGAGAGAGGGAGCGGGCTCCCAAGTCTCTATGATTGAGGCAAGTGCCAATATGAGAGTGAGGATGCGGATTTGAGAAGAACCGGGTGCGTTGTTCTTCTTCTTTCTTGCTTGCCCTAATCAAGACCCTACCCCTCCTTTTATAGTAGCAAGGGGGATAGAACATGTGAGCTCCGAGTTGGGGCGGGGTAGGTGGAACAATATGATACCGTGTACCGTCAGCGAAGAGCTCTTCGAGCGAGCTCGGGTTGGCCAATAGCTACCTCGAGCTCGGCGGCCTTGGATGCCGAGAACCGGCCGTCGCCGCACATGGCGGTCGGGGCATGGGCGGTGGTCATGCGCCGCCTCGTCCTGACCATAGTTGGAAGCCGCCCCTTCGGGGGGGTGCCCATGTTGCCGACGATGGCGCACGGGTAGTGTGCGCCTCCCGGCCATGATGGCGGAGTTGCCGAGTTGACAGGATACGACGATCGAGCTCTCGATCGAGCTCTTTGCTTGGCCGGGGCCCTCTTGAGCTCTTGACGGCCTTGGACACCAAAATTGGTCGTACCGCCGCACGCGAATCCCGGTCCTGTGGCGGTAGGTCACACCGACCCCAATCGTGGTTGAATCAACCCGCCGGCCGTGGGGGTGCCCATGCCGGGATGAGGTATGCGCACGTCAGCTCGTACCGCGCAGACCGCGGACGCACCGTTGGAGTCATCGTGGCATGGGCGGGCGCATGACGGGTCCTCGCCTTCCGCCACACCGGCCTCCGCATGGCCACGCGCCCGGGGAGTGGTTGGCCAACTCCCGCACTTGCAGTCTTCCGCGTGACGCCGTGGGGACGAGCTCGATCTAAGCGTTTGTTGAGGGAGCCAGCCCGCCGAGCCTCGAGCCTCGAGCGAATCGGAGAGAGGTCGCGCCCCGGGAGAGCTCTAGCGCACAAACTTGAAGGGGCCGCCTCAGCGAAGCGAAAGAGGTCTCGCCTCGAGAGCCCGAGCACGCATTCGGTGGCTCGACGACGGAGACCTTGAGCGAGGCGAAGAGGTCTCGCTTAGAAAGGGCTCGTGCGCCTCAGATAATCTCGCTTCCTCGCTCGTAGGCGACCATGGGTGGAGGAGAGGTCCTTGGTTAGAATCCTTCCCTCCGAGACATGATGTCGAGGGTCTTGATTGACGGATTGGGGTCATCCAAAATATTGATCCCCACAAGTCGTTATGATCAAAAATATATATAAATATATGCCTCTGTTCTCTTCTTTTCTTAATTCTTTTTTTTCCTTTGCTCACGCTTATATATATATATGATTTCCCATCTACAATCGAAGTAGCTGCCGAGCCGTGGGCCCTGTTTGTGTTGTGTGTGCGGGAGTCGAGCGGTCGGCCGATTAAAACAATCCGGATGACGAGCCGTGATTAGCGCACGCTGCGCCGCGTTGCCGCGGCCCGCGGACGGTCCGGCGTAGGGACCCTCGCACCCAATTTTTTTTTCCCATACACCCAACCCAACCAACCCAACGACCGATGATCTCCTGTCTCCGGATGGATGGCTTCCGATCCGTATGCCGAGGTCACGTCCCGTAGCCGCAGCCTAACCCGATGACGCCGCATACAAGCAGGTGCGAGGCAAGGTAATCATCAAACCGTCCTTAGGGACGAAAAACCAAAGCAGATCGTGGAGCATGTGTCCTCGGAGGCAAAAAGCTAGTCCTCGCTTAATTTAGTACTTAGCAAGATACCCATGTTTATGATGTCCTTCTTTAAATCCTCAAAGAAGTTTTTAAAAATCTTGACCATTTTAGATCAAAGGTTTTTTTGGTAAGGATTCTCGAGAGAAACACAAATATAGACTCGCAAATAGGACATCTTGTGTCGACCTAAAGACCAAGTGGGTTTAGGCATTCTAGATCTAAACCTACAAAATAAATGCTTATTAGCTAAATGGTTAGTAAGTTTGCTAAACAAAGGATGGCATTTGGCAAACTATTCTAACAAACAAATATCTTAGGTCTAAATCACTCACTCGTGTTAAGGCTAAATCTCATGACTCCCATTTTTGAAGGAGTCTCATGCGTATTAAAGACGAGGTAATGGCCAAAGGTTCCTTCATTATCAAAGATGGGAACAAAGCTCGCTTCGGGATGACACTTGGGTAGGAGGAATTCCTTTTCAAAGTTAGGTATCCATCACCGTACAACATAGTGCGGGATCCTCATGCATCTGTTGCAAAAGTGATGGCCACGAGCCCTCTACACATATCTTTCGAAGGTCCCTCGTGGGGAACAATCTAATTGAATGGAATAATCTCGTAGTACGTATCAATCATGTTGAATTGGTGGAAGGTTCGATACTTTCAAATGGAACTTAACCAAATCCGGGTTATATTCCGTTAGATCTTTATACCTAGATCTCATTGACAATCAACGACCTTTTCGACAAAATTGATCTGGAAGTTGAAACTCCCTCTAAAGATTAGGATATTCCTTTGGTTCCATCAAAAGAGAGTTGTTTTAACCAAAGATAACCTTGCTAGGAAAAACTAGAAAGGAAGCCAGAAATGTGTTGGTTGTAATATTAATGAGACTATTCAACATCTTTTCCTAGACTCCGTCCGTATTCGAAAAACGGTTTGGAGGATTATCTTTTATGCTACTGGCCTTAATCAACCCTGTTTCTATAAGCCATATGTTTGGTTCTTGGCTTAGTAATCGAATAAAAAAGATTAGAAACCTGATTTGGGTTGGTGTTGCAGCTATATGTTGGGCCATTTAGCGTTGTCGTGACAATATTATCTTTAACAAAATTAAAATTTTCTCGCCGTCACCGGTTATTTTCAAAGGAGCTTATTGGTTGCGTTTCTAGGCCTAGTTACAACATGATGAACAAGACGAGAACACACTCTCACAAATTAGCAGGAAACTAGAAGTGATTACTTTGGAGGTTTTCAACGAGGGTGGAAGCACGTTTATCATCTGCTTTAGTACTCTTTATTCGATTTAGAGACTTGTCTTGTGCTTTCGATATTTGTTCTCTTGTATTAATTTGGCTGTGTACATCTAAGGATGTAGAAGCCGGATGTTTGTTCACTCATCCATTATCTAAAAAATGTGTCCTCTAAGTATGCTCCCAATTTGTTTTTCAAGCTAAGAGCTTCTTACTCGGACTATCCGACATGCCTCCAATATCCCTCTTATGTTTTGGCCCATCCAAATTTGTTGGTTCCCCAAATCATTCCTTCCAATTCCCATTTCTATTGGGCCAACCTATTTTCCGGGTCCGATGGTGTTTTTCACCGCACGCCTAACCTAACTCCCACACGCTTCCCTCCCTCCCGACCACCCACAGGCTATCACCATCGACCTTCCCTCGTCCGGATCCGGAAGCCCCCGTCGGTATCTCCTCCATCTTCGATGCCCAATCAACGTTGGTGCCGCCGCCCATCCTTCTATCGTCTCGCGCGGGTAGACCTCTCTCGCGGGCGCCCCTCTCCATGGCGCCATGGCGTTAGCGAACCTCCCGGTGTGGGGACCTTCCTAGCAACGGCCCTCCCCAACATGATGCCCTCATGAGATGATAGTGTTTGTCAATGGTGACGAGGATATGAAAGATGATAACTTATAGATCATACGTTTGATTCTCTACTATAGTGATTTTGGTGTCCTATGTAGCTTTGCTGAAGATAACAACGAAAAATAGAGACCCTACAAGTAGGTGGTTACTTAATTACTCCCTCTCGTGAATGTTTTGTCTCTAGAGAACCGTGTTTCCCTCACAAACACGCTCTAGAGACAAACAAAAAAAGGGACGGAGGGAGTAGAAAGGTAGGTTGTTTGTTTTAGCCTCTTAGGTTAGTAGGCCAGAGATACTATAAGGTAAATAGATGTACGACATCATAGTAACACAAATAGATGTGCGCCGTCGATCTTAATGGGAGTCTTTTTTAAATAAAATGTATATGGCTGCCATGTAAGTGTGTGTTTAATTTTTTTGAGAAAAAGGAAAAAGATGTGAGTTTCATGTAGATGTTCTCTTGGTTTGGTTTTCCACCTATAGGCGAGTCACACAATTCATAAATGTTTATGAAACAAAAGAATGATTGTGTCATCCAAATTTGCCAATCTCTAGATGCAGTTGCAACAATTGTGCAATTGTGTCTACACTCGGCAGGTGTGGCACCTTTTGATCTCTCGTGTGGGCTTAGCGCACCTCTGCCCAACCCCGGAATCCTCTCTCGCCTACTGGTGGCTGAGTGCGCACGCCCTCGCACCGGAGCAGCTTAAGAGGGCATTCAACTCGTCCGTGCTCCTCGTCTCTTGGGAGACTTGGAAGGAGCGAAATCAGCCGACCTTTGCCAACGTGTCTAGGGCCGCTGCTGCAGCTGTTTGACGTTATCTCGCAGCGAAGGCGGCGCCTAGGGCTTAGGCTACCGGGGGGTCAGGGGTTGTTGCCTCTCTCCTCAGCGCTCTCGCCTCTTTGAGCGGCCTGACCTATCTAAAGTAGCTCCGCTTTGTTCTTTCTTAGTTTACACCTTCCCGCGCCCACCGGGTACGATCGGTGCCTTGTGTTTGTGTTTTACTTGTGTCCGCTCCCCCGCACCTCGCCATGGGAACGGTATAGGTCATGTATCTTTGCACTATCCGCTTTTCTCTCAATGAAGTACAAGCTCAGCTCGCTTTGAAAACAAAAACAATTGTGCAACTGCACAAAAATAACAGACCATAGTGGAGGAAAAAAAATGTGAATGTTACTTGTCAAGGAAGCCAAAGGTACAAATTGTTTTAAAAGAACTGAAAAGTTTTTAATGAAAGATACCTTATCTTAGTGGGTTCTACAATGCTTATAGAGTTAAATGCATGTGTGGCCTCTGAACTTGTGAAATGATGCCATCTAGGTCTATTTTTTTTTACAAAAAGGAAGATATATTAAGCATCAACACATTACATCCTCCCATATTACAAACTGAACTCCGAAAAAAGGAAATTATAATTGAGTCTTCAAGAACTAATCTCATGCATCTTTCTCGTCTCCGATCTTCAGTTCGCCATCGCCTCCACCATAACGATCCATGTCCACCTTTGCTTCCGCCAAAGATATATATTTGGTAGTTCCTTCAATATATTAAGTGATGTATAAGAATGATGGTATGGTGCAGAAATAGACTTGTAGTGCACTATACTACAAGTTTGGGAATGTGCGACGCACTTGTATAATGACTTTAGGGACCAAACAGGGCGCGGCCCCACGAGCGCCTGCACTGGCTGCGTTACCTAGTAGATTCACGCGTTACCTAGCGCGAGATGCCAGAATCCAACTTGTACAAGACAACACCTAGTCCTAGAATCTATAGGAAGAGAGACGTAACACAGCGTGATGGATTTTCCAACATAGTAGCTTCATGAGGTTGGTTCTGCTGTGCAGCCAGCCTACAGGATTGCACATTCTAGGAAGGAGTAGTGGTTAATTGCCGACACCTGCATTGGCAACCGCAACGATCAAAGTGGTTTGGGATAAGTGGATAATGCCGCTGCAACTTTTCCCACCGGATAACAAAGCTAACCTAAACTCCTATATAAAGTAACAAATCAGACACAGACAGCAAAAAACAATCTCAACCAGTGGGCTACTGCTATATACTAGCTTGTATCATGCATAATATATCCATTCGCATCGGTCCAGGTTTGCTAGGGTTGGGGATGTCGACGCGATCATATCATAGATTAGGTTCTCAGATTTTTTATATATAGATACTCCCTCCGTTTCAATACTTGCAATTCTTTTGACTTCATGTAAAAAATTTGACCGCCTTTATTCAAATTTTTATGTAAATTATAAAACAAACAAAACGTCATTATAATATCTTTAGTGATGTAATAAGTCATAACAAAAGTGGTAATATTTATTAAAAAAAAGTTGAATAAGACGAGAGGTCAAAACACGCTTTATATAGTCAAAAGAATTGCAAAGTATTGTGAACGGAGGGGGTACAATTGATGAAGTCAGCGGCTGTCATATTCTTGTCTCGGGTAAAGCCTTGCACGAACTACCTGATGCTTTTCTGTCAGTTTTGGTTCTGCACAAGTGCGGCTACGCCGTTTTCTCACTTGAAAAGTTTCTTTTCACTTGGAAAGTTTCAAGAACGAGAAGTAAACCAACAAAATTTAATTTGCTACCGGAAGAAACATGCATGACGCACACAATAGGAAACAACACGACAGCTCAAACAGTAGCTAGCTTTGATGTGTCATGGGCCATGGCAGAAAGGCCATGTCGGGCTCAGACGCAGAGGTCCTCCTCTGACTGGGAAGCCCACGACGAGTCGTCGGCGTCTTGGGCCGAGGAGAAGAGGTCCATGCAGAGCTCGCCGTAGAAACGGCCCACGAGGCGCAGGAACGCCGGGCACGTCAGCTTCTCCCAGCAGCACAGCAGCTCCTCCACGTCCGTCAGGTCCATCACCTTCCCCTCCACCAGCATCTCCACCAGGTGTCCCTCGAAGCTCCTGCACGCCGCCTCCACGTCGCCGTGCCTCACGACGATGGCTTTCGCCTCGTCACCTGCTGCCGCCACCGCCGGCGTCAGCTGCAGCCGCGGGAGCGGCGCGCCCTCGCCGCCGAGCCGGGACTGCAGCGCGAGCACCCGCGCGGCCGTCGTCGACGTGGCGCAGCCCGGCGCGCTGACAACGTCGTCGTCCTGCATGGACAGCGGCGGTGCGCGCGCACCAATGCTGCTGACGGTGACGTCGGGGAGTAGTCCGTCGGCGGGCGGGTGTCGTCGGTCATCCGTGCGTCGGCCTCGGAGCGCATGGACGTGAGGGGCCAGAACACCGCGCGGACGGAGCTGAAGCTCCCGGCCCCGTGGGGCCGCCTGCGGGTGCAGCCCAGCTTCATCTTGCGGAACGCGCGGCGGAGCTGCTGCGCGGGGCGCCGGCTCTTGAAGAGCCCGCCCGGCGGACCCGGCAGGCAGCGGCCGTTGTTGCATGGCTTGCACTCTACGCAGCACAACGGCATTGCAATTGATCGATGGATCGATCGAGCACAATGATTTCAGCTGGTGTGAGAACGATCGATCGATCGTTGGATGCAGAGGCCGGATTGTAGTGGTTGTTGCACGATGATTATATATGATGGTGAATTGATGATGCCCAGTGCGGAGTGGCCATGGCCGATGGGTGGAGGTGGCGTTCACGTAGGTTGGCAGAGTGGTGGGGCGACACGAACACGATGGAAGTACAGGGTGGACAGGAGAGCTTGCGATTGCTTTCGCTATTGCTAGCTATTGATGTTTTCCATTTTATTTTCATTCTTGGTAGTGTTAGAACTGCAATACATTGGCATGACAAAACGAATTCAGACATTGTGATGCAGGTGCTCTCACGCCTCACATTGATCGATCTAGGTGCTCGATATGGAAATTTGAGCATTTGGGAAATTGTCAGTGACAAGCGCCGGCCGGGGAGTTTTAAACGAAACGTGAGCAGTGATTGAGTAGAATAAGCCGTCGACGTCGCCAATTCAAAATAAATTAGCAAATGGCAGCCCCTCTTGCAAGAGAAAGAGGCGTCCATGTTGCATCAAAGCTGGCTGGTTGTCTGCTCCATAATTCAGTGCGGTAGGACGTGGGGATTTAGATTCGCTCCACCTGTCAAACACATGTACTCTGTACTCCTAGTACACAAGTACATCCGTGGACACCATCGAGTCATAGTTAAGGATACCTTCAAAAAAGTCATAGTTAAGGAGGTGGAAATTAAATTTTCCATTTCTTTTCTCGGAAAAGCCTTTTTCGCATAATTTTATTCATGAATTAAGGAGAATAGCAATTTTGGTTTATAATTCGCTGAAGCGCTTGCTTGGGAGGGTTGAGTATTACAATTAAGCTTAGCCTCTCCATTCCATCTCATCCTAGGTTATTAATGTTACAATATGCAAAAGTTTCCACAAGATTATAAAAGTTTGTACAGTATATTATAAAAGTTTCAATATTATTACAAAAGTTTCCACAGTATACAAAAAGTTTCAACAGGATTATAAAAGTTTGTACAGTATATTATAAAAGTTTCCACAGTATTACAAAAGTTTCTACAGTATATTGGCAAAATTGGAGTTTTTTTTTTAAGAATCTGGCTAATTGGAGATGTGCTTGAATAAAAACAAAGAAAAAAATTATGTGCGTGCCTTTGGGCCGAAGTGAAAGTAGGATCTCCCTTCAGCGGGCCCAGGTCCAGGTAGGTGGCTCGGTAGTGGTGGCCTGCCTGGTGGGCTTGTGTGCAGAGTATTGGCAGCGTGTGATCGTCGCCGTGGCCGACGAAGTTAGTGCATCAGTCATGACTGTTGAATGGAGCGGCAAGGTCAGAACTCAGAAGGATCCCTCCCGGTCAGTATCGATCGCCTTCATCTCCTCTCGATCGGTTGATGGGTGGTGTGCAACACCAGTACAGGTAGGCGTAGCAGTGGCAGGCAAGAATTTCCTGATGTAGTCGTGTCCTCCGTAGTATAAGAAGTGCATAATCCAAGAGCCGAAACAGAGCAGCCAGTGGAACGTAGTAACATGGTGATTCGGTAACATAGTGATTTCGCTTATTCGTGTAACAAACTCTATTCCTGCTTAATGAAAAACGTGTCTTTACACGATAAAAACAGAGGGACGCTGGTGGTGTGTGCGCCCAATCAAAAGATGGAACGGTCACCCACCACCACCCAGAGAAATAGAACCAACAACTCGGCATCAGGTTCAGATGGATACGTAGTCCGTTGTGCACGGCCGGCACACGGACGACGACGAGACAAGCGTTACTAGTCCAGTACCTTCGCCTGCCCAACCGCTTTTCGTTGGTAGCCCCGGCGCGGCGCTAACCGAATCCGCGCGCGCGTCCAAAGCTCTGCCCTGCCTGCCCCGATCGATCCCGGCACGGACAACGGAAAAGAAAGGCCGTTTCGCGCGCGGCCACCGATCCATCCATCCGATCCGCGGTGGTCACCCAGCAGACACGTACGTGCACGCGCGACGCGCCCGGCGGTGGCGTGATTCCGTCTCCACGCCACGGCACGGCGGAATCATGCGTGTCGATCTCGGCTCGCCTCCCGGCCCCGGCCCACCGTCGATGGATGTGGCAGGTTCGTTCAAAGCCGCGGCCGTGGTCCGGCACCCTGGGCGTGCCGTGCCCGTGCCAACGCATCTGGCGCCGCGCCATGCGCTCCGGGCACGACTCGAGCGCGCCCGCACACACGGTGCCGGTCCCCGGGCTGCAGGGCCGGAAATGATGCCGGGAGGGAGATCCATCGAGCGGACACGCGATGCGGCGCTTCATCACTCCTCCCTCTTCTCCCGGGCGGCGCGCGAGAACTCATCTGATGATGCCCCCGCATGTGGCCGGCCGGGCTGCCGTTGCGATCCGGCCGGCGCGGCAGGCACCCAACAGCGCTATCTATTCAAACACGCCACCGTACGGGCGCCTACTTCTACTACCTGACAGCGCGTATGGATATGGTATGCCGGCCCGGGATATCGATCGGATAGGTGCGGCGCGGCGCGGTGCGTGCGCACGTGTGGCACGCACGAAACGGACACGGGTGGGTGGTGTCTTGTGTACGTAGAGTGGGGTCGGGTCGTGGCTCCGGCCAACCGACCGCAAGAACAGGCGTGTACAGTGCCTGCCTTAAACTCTTCTATAGCTGCACAGCACTGGCAGTGTGGTGTGCACGGGAGGGTGGGTGAGGCACACGCACGCGTACGTGCGTCGCCGCAAAGGTTGACGAAGACGACGGCGTTTTTTGTTCCTGTGTTCTGTTTTTTGTTTCTACAGTCGTGCCAGGAGAGGAGCATCGCAGGCAGGTGTCAGCACTGTTGAGATATTAGGCAATTTTCAGATTAATTCCAAAATATAAATCATGGCAAATAGATGAACTAGATTAAACATGTTTAAATTACTGGCATGACAGATCAGTATATCGCATATACTAGCAGGACAGATCATGCTATCACATAGCATGAACATAATAACTAGTGTAAACCCAACTTGTACACTAGATATGTTTATACCTGCCGATGTAGATGTACTTTGGTGATGAAGATGCAGACGATGATAGTCTCTGCAAAGCAACCTTCAGCAGACGAACCGCCGAGGACAATTTGGAAGCGGTCGCGCGGAGAGCGCTTCCCAAAACCTTATTCGCCTTCTCCCCACAGTAGGATCGCAAAGACGAGGGTTTCGAGACCGCTTGCCCTGGCCGCTAGTGCACGCAAAGCCATCGGGCTGGAGTAGCTACGGCGCAAACAACAAGAAGAGGCGAAAACTCTATCTCAATTCTCTAGAGTTGAGAGATTGTCCATTCAAGGGACTCCTCTCTAAACCAAGATGAGATATCGGATCTAATTTTTTGGCGTGGCCGGTAGGGCGCTTATATATCCCGAACATCGTGTCGCGATCACGATCGCCTTTAGGACTCTCACTCGAGTGTCGTTCAGGACTCGCAACTTGAAGGCCAAGATTACCAAAAATAGAATGGGCCTTTGAGATCTCTCTAGGAATTTCCGACTTATTATTGGGCCAAGCCCATCTAAATTCAACAAGCACTCCCCATGCCAAGCTACCCGAGGAAGCCCAAGTCAAGGCCCAAAGAAGAAAGAAGGAGCAAGAGGGCCCGCCGAGAGAACCGCAGGTCCAAGGCCCGAGCGGGCGTGGCCCACCGCCGGCCACAGGCAGCGTCCGGTTAAAGCGAAGGAGACGAGAGCCGGCGACTATCAATCATCTTGAGAAACAAGTTAGAAGTAGAGAGGGGAGAGGAGGGAGAGAAACGCCCTCGCCGGGCCGCCGAACTTGTAATCAGATCGCTAACGAGATTCGTCGTGGTGTTATCGTGAATTGGCCGTGTGGGTTGCTAACATCTGGTATCGCCTCTGCGCGGTCCAGCGGCCACGCGGGCGGATTCATCCTCGGGCGGCGTCTCACGAGCACTACACGCGGTTCCGGCGAGCGATGGATCCGGTGGTGCTTCAAGGGTTCGAAGCGGTGGACGCCGTGGTCGGGCGCTACCGAGGCGCCAAGCGACGATGGACCGGACCGCCACGAGGGAGCGGTGGGACGAGCTCGACACGCCGCGAACACGGCTGGAGGCAGCACACACCGTGGCGCCGGGTTCGGGTCGATTCGGGCGGAAGCAAATAAGAGCGAAGCTCGCCCAGGGCCGCCGACCGGGACGACGACGGCCCGGCAGGAACAAACGCCTCCGTCGACCGCCGCCTTACCGCGCTTGAGGCCTACAACCCGCCCCAAGATACGGGCGGGCGGTCGCCGCCGACAACCGGGCGGCCACTTCGACGGAGGCTCGCAGATGAGCGGCGCACCGCCGATCTCGAGCTACTCCGCGCTCTGTGGAGCGGACTCGATGAGCGGCGGAGCGCCGACGCCCGGAGATCGCTACGGCGGGCGCCAAGGGTGTGGAAGCCGCGCGACGGAGGGGTCGACATCGACGATGTGCGCGCTTACGACATCCGCTCCCTTCATCGCTTCGAGTTGGCGCCGCCCTACACCGGGATGCCGGTGTGGACGGATCGCCACCATGCGCCCACCGCGGAGCTTCTCCGATGATCGGCCCAACGGCACCGCTATGCATCGACTACACGGGTTCCGCCACGGTCAGTCATGACCGTCAGAGCCGTGCCCGGCCAAGGGTACGCTCTTTCCCCCAAAACCTGGTGAATTCGGATTCAGTGTTCGTCCTCCTGAATTTCCCTATGATCCCAAGCCCCCACCCTTCTCCAATTCTCTAGACAACCACTACAATTACACACCCCAAATGCCTTACCGATTACTCAAGAAATCATCCAAACCAACCCGATCCCTTCCCTCCCTACAATTTCTCCAAATCCGGCCAAACCCAACTTTCCCCAATATTCGTAACAATTACACGGGCCATCCCAAATCAAATCCAAATCTAGGACACTTACCCAAGATGTCGTTTCCTAAGTTCGATGGCGAAGACCCCCAATACTGGATCACCTGTGCCTATAACTATTTCATGATGTATGGTGTCAATCCTCCGTTTGGGTTCAGTGTTCCACGATGCGCTTCGAGGGCGCCGCCAAACGATGGTTCCAATCTGCAACACAAAATCGCTTCCCAAGATCGCCAAATTTACGTCGCATGATCCGCGAACGCTTACGTCGTGACCAACACGAGCTCCTAGTCCGACAAAGACTTCCACATCCGCATGACTTCTACCGGCTCAAGGATTATGTCAATCGCTACGTCGACTTAATCGAACAGCTATCGGCCTATACACCCAACCTGACCAACCGTCCTATGTGCAACGATTCATTGATGGTCTCCGAGATGATTTACGCCTGCAATCTTGGTTCAAAGGTGTAATGTAACCTCCTAATTATCGGGCCCACCCGCATCTGTCATTGTCCCAAAGATCTCGACGGCAAGTGCGGATGCACCCAATAACTTAAGAAGCCCGTCGAGTGTCATCGGAAACCCCGATTACACCACTCATACCGGGATCAACAATGGAGTGGCTACAACATTACAATATTTGTTACAAAAATATAGATCGAGTGCGGAAGAATAATACATTAATTTTACAAATTGTGAATAAGTTACATTTAAGTAAACTTAACTTATTTGCGGAAGCTAGGTAGAACTAGAAGACACCAGATCATGTCGAGCCCACCGACATAACCTTGGTTAAACAGCACGAGTCAGTACCTGCAACAAGGGTTAACAAACCCTGAGTACGGGAGTACTCAACAAGACTTAACCGGTGAAAGAAAAATAGGAGAAGACTCAGGAATGTTGGTCTATTAGGATTCAAGGTAAGGCTTTTAGCAAGAATCAAGGACTCTTTTTGCAGAAAAGCTTACTAGTAGTGAATCCTTACTTTCAATATTTTAATCCCAATTTAGTATCTCAGCTACTCTAGGTGATCTTACACTAGAGCACACACTTCTTAGATATTCCATCACGTAATCCAACTCTTCATTGTTTCATAATTAATCTACGATATAAGTCGGAAACCGAGTCTCCATATCCGAGAAGCACGGCGATTTCGAAACCGATTAACCCAAATGGGAGTTCTTTCCACACGACATATGTAGCATTTAAGCTTGCATATATCAACCCTTTCTTGGATACTCAAAACGGAACCGCGTCCCCCGCCACCCGAGAGCACAAGACACCTCACACCCGGGAATCTAACCCACGGGCATCCGTGACTTTAACCCATGAGTGTACACGCTACTCCCGCCATCTCTCCACTCCCAAAGCGCGGTTGTACGCGTTTCCGATTTGACACCCCGAGATCGGGCTTACCTGAGTATGTGGTCGTATTAGTTTCGACCGGCACCGGGTTGACACCCGCACAGACGTGCCATTGGTCCAAAAAGACCTCAGCGCAGATTAAGTTCCATAGTCTCGCTACACAGGCCTACACGCTTCGGTCCTTAATCGACAAGCCGGAAATACTACACCGAGACTCCATTCTCAATGCAAATTATCCGACCGGTCTCAAATTCAATACCATATCTCAAAGATGGTTTCATCATATAACATCCTTGTTCATCAAATGCCCATTCGGGCTATCATAAGAGACTTGTCACATTTTGACTCAAAAGTCTAACTAATTTAGCATGGCTAAGCATTCTAAACATTTTACCAAAACGGGCTATCAAGGTAGATATCGAAATAATCAAGGATGGATAATGCATCAATTAGGTTGTCACTCAACTCCTATCACCTAATGCAAAGTGTATAAAAGCAAAGGTGATATAAAACTTGTAAAACACAAGGAACATTTAAATGAACCGGGGGCTTGCCTGTGTGTTGGCGGGAAAGTTAGATTCCATAGAAAGGTTGTCGAAGTCAAACTTGATAATATCCTTGTCAATCCTTGAAACGGATCTTCTCCGAAGCTTGATTATCGCGAACCATATCAACACCTTCTCCAAAGTTTCATCAACACGATCCGACTCATTCTCGTATATTCTACACGTAGATGATGATGCATGCTTTAGCATGATGGAATGGTAAACATGTTGTTTGATGATACATGAAATAATAAAAACTTGAGTATAACTTTCCTTCACGATAAAGTTGCAACCCAACAAAACCAACTTGTTGAACTACTCTACAAGATATCATCACCATTGCCTAAGGAGTTCTCAAGGACCATTTGATTGTGGCATGATCCTAGATTCACAAAACAATCCAAAGTCACACAAAAATCTAAGTCGTTATACACTAAACATCACCTTTAACAATTAAATAAATAAAGCATAAAATAATAAATAAATAAACTTTGTCAAAATGATCCCAAGCTTTTTTGTGCAGATAGATCATAGCATAAAACAGTGTCAAAATAATTTTCATGGTTTTTGGGTAAATAAAATAATTATTAAAAATCAAGGAAGATGCATTTTTTAATTAAAATTTGTATTTTTAAATCATGCCCAAACTATTTAAAATTAAAGTTTCATAATTTTCCTAGATAGTACATATGATGGGAAGGCTACACAAAAATTTTCATGATTTTAGAAGCTATATTTGAATTTATATGAAATTTGGAAAAAAATGCAGACACTATTTAAATAATTGAAATTGAATAAAACATTTCATAATTGAAAAAGGGTTTCGGGTTGAATTCTGGCCCGACACCGTGCATGTCCAAGATCTGTTCACGGCCCACTACCGTATGGTTGACCGTTAAAGTGAATAGTGATGGGTCGGCCCGGTGACGCAATGTGCCCGCCCATTATCGCTGCTCTTTGGCCCTACCGAGGTGAGCACGCCGGCGACGACACGCGGCGCTCACCGCGCGGGCGGCGCGTCTCCGTTCCGCGTCGGCGGAGGACCAAATGGAGAACAAAAAGGAGGGCGGCCGAGCTCACCGAACTTGAACGTGACTGCTTTCGCCGAGACGAGCCGAGATGGGTCGACGGTGGCGACGGGCGGCCGACGGCGCGCACGACGGCGTTTCGTGGTCGCGGGCATCGGCTGAAAAAATAAAGAGGTCGATCACGACCACGGCACCAAGGCGGATTGGTTTGTGAAGAGAGATCAACCGGAGGCTCACCGGAGCAAGGACGACGACAACGGCGGGCTCAGCTGGGCGCGGCTCCAAACGGCGGCGAGGAAGACGAAGCCATGGGTGACGATTCCGACGGGCGAAAGGGATCGCGGCCGGCATCGGGGAGGTAAAGGAGTTGCGAGGCGGTGGCGTGGTTATTTTGAGGAGAGGAAACTCGACGGCGACGCATCGACGGCGGCGGATGGCGACGGTTCCGACTCCACGCGAAATGGAAGAAAGAGGAAAACGACGCCCCGGCCCCCTATTTATAAGAGGGAGAGGTCGAACAGTGGCCAAGGAGGTCGCGAAACTCCTCGGCCGGTCGGTTTTTCGTGAAAAGGACGGTGGTGGACGGCGGCCGAGCCTTGACGCCGGGCGGTGGCGGCCCCGCCATTGGGCCGACATCGTAGCATCCAAACCCTAACTTCAAATTTGTCCAATTACTCTCAAAATTTGAACTGAACTCAAAATCTCCAAAAACAAAGTTTGCTTAAAATTCCAAGATCTACAAATTTCATAATTGGAGCATTTTCAAATTCGGCCTCGAAATTGAACTTTTGGAAATGGGGTCAAAAAGTAAGAAATTTAAATTCAAAATTACTTTTAAAATTATGTAGAAACTTGAAAAACTTTGTACATATCTTTTGTTCATCACAACAAGATCTACAAACTAGCTTCTGGAAGTTTTATCAAATTTTGCCTAAATTTTGAAATAAGGAAAAGGGGGTAAAAGGGTTTTGTCTAATTCAAAATTACCTTAAAATTTTGAACTAAACTTTGAAAACTCAAAATACCAACTTTGCTCAACTTTGATATGTCTACCTTTTTTGCTTTAATAACCATACCCAAATTCTTGATAAATTTTGAATAAAAGAAAAAGGGACAAAATAGGGTTTAGAAATTAGGGTTTCCGACAAGGGGGGTGTAACTTCCGGATTTCATTTCTCAAAGCATAAACTCAAATCCATATTTTTGGTCCAACTCAAGTTGCTTAACAAAGTTTGGAGAACGCGCCATGCCAACTTAATGACGTCGGTTGACGTTCCTAAACGACAAGTCTGAAATTAGCAAAATGATCCAATCTTGTGGCCTTGATTTAATAAACTTTTCTTCGTCCAATCCATTGCTTAGCTGATGATTAACACCTGGGTGTTACAAAAGGCCCCCGATTTGGATATCTTGCTTGCACCTTGGCTCTGTTATGAAGAAGCAGCGGAGCCCTCTAAGCGCGGACTTTCGTCGAAAGCACCCGGTGAAGCATCCAAGTGGCCGCAGTCCAGTTGGTGTTCATCCACCGCAGCTACCTCCGCACATGCGGTGGAGCACCAGCTGCTGAGGAGACGCGCGGCACCGAGAACAACCGAGTGCCTCCCCGACAGGCCATCGATGAGAAGCTGCAGAAGCTGCGCACCTATCGCAAGGCTCAAGGCTTGTGCATGCGCCGTGGCGGACGCCGGCAGCCCGCCACAAGTGCGCCCCAAAGAATGCAGCTCCACGCTGCAAAGAAGTCCGCACGCCGTCGGACGCTGCTCGACGATGAAGACGCGTGCCACCGATACTGAAGCCCCGCCGAGGAACCACCTACTCACCAGATATCGAGTTGTCTCCGGCCTCCGATTCACCACCGTCCTCCCCAAAGACAATGCAACCGCAGGGGCAAGGTTCGTGACATCACGCTTTCAATTCGATCGACTTCGGGGGAGTAGCCACTCATTTGTCAAGATCGCCGCCGCAGCAAAATCTACCCGGCCGTCGAGAGCTACCCGCTCCAAAGATCTGTTAAAGTGGTCGACGGTGGCACTCTACCCCTGTTTCAAGAAATACACATGGTCGTGTGGACAATTGGCAAGGTTATGAGTTTCATTCAAACCCTCAAGATTCTTCCATTGGGGACATATGACTTGATCATTGGGATGGATTGGCTCGAAGTATTCTCACCTATGAAGGTGGATTGGTCCAACAAATGGATGTTGGTTCCCTATGGTTCCTCTCGTGCTCTCTTACCGGGTATCAATTCGACTCGCTGAATTGCTCGGTGTGTGCCAACCACATTGCCGGTGACAATCTCCTTCGATACCACGCCGGTGCCACCAATGATCCAAGAGCTCCTAGATGAGTTTGCCTCAGTGTTTGCCGAGCCACATCGCTTGCCTCCTCGGCGCCGTGTGATCACACCATCCCATTGGTAGCGGGCGCCAACCCGGGGCAACGTTAAGCCCCTACCGCTACAACCCAGCTCTCAAGACAGAGATCGAGAATCGTGTAAGAGATGCCGCAATCGGATCTAATTCAGCCAAGCAAGAGTGCATTCTCGCCCCCTTCTTCCGGTCCGTAAGAAAGATGGCGGGTGGCGCTTCGCGTTGATTACCGCATGCTTAACGCCTTGACAAGTAAAATCTAAATTTCCAATCCCGCCGTGGACGAGTTACTGGACGAGCCGTCCGGTTCCTCGTGGTTCTCTGTTCGGATCTTCGAAGCGGGATTCAATCAAATCCGCCCGCGCCCGTGAAGAACCGAAGACACTTTTCAAACACATTGGGGCCATTTCGAATTCGGGGTGATGTCGCTTTGGGTTGACCGGAGCTCCCAACACATTCCAGGGTGCGATGAACTCTACACTCCTCACTTTGCTTCGCAAATGTGCCATCGTGTTTTTTCGACGACATACTGCGTCTCTGATGCGCTCACCGGAAGAACACGTTCATCATCTCCGTGAGGTTCTGACTCTGCTTTCTCGCGACCATTGGCAAGTCAAGCTTTCCAAATGCCGCTTCGCCCAACAAAGTATTTCATACCCGACATGTCATCGGCCCGCCAAGGAGTCGCGACAGAGCCCAAGAAGATCCGTGACATCCAAGCTTGGTCATTACTTGGATACCAAGCAGGCAGCCGCGGTTTCCTCGGACTTGCTTGCTATTACCGGAAATTCGTCCGAATTTTGCCGTGATAGCCCGTCCGCCGACCGAGCTTCAAGAAGAGGGTGTGCTTTTCCGTGCGGACCGGCGCCCACACCGCGGCATTCAAGCCCTCAAGCATGCGCCGTGTCGCGGCTCCAGCCTATCACTACCGAATTTCTCTAAACCGTTCGGCTTCAAACCGACGCCCGATGATCAGGCGTGGGAGCAGTTCGCTACAAGAGGGTCATCTCCTCGGCATTCGCCGGTAAAGGCGTTGGGTCCCCGCACCAAAGGGCTCTCTACGCACGAAAAGGAATATCCGGCAAGTGTTGGTGGCTATTGATCAATGGCGTGCATATTTGCAACATGCCGAATTTGTCATCTTCACGGATCAGCGTAGCTTGGTTCACATCACTGACCAGCGCCTCCACACCACTTGGCAACAGAAGCTATACGCGCCAAGGCGGGTGGGACCGCAGTGATCGGTGGTTTACAAGCCGGGTGTGTCAAACACGGTCGCCGATGCATTGTCACGCCATCCACCCCCTCGCCAAATTGAACGCCGTGTCATCCGCTACACCATCTTGGTTGGCGTAAGGCAAAGGGTTACCGGTCCGATCCCACGGCAGCCAAGCTCCTCCAAGAGTTAGCAAGGACACCTCGATGGCCATCCTCCATATACTCTCTCGGAAGGTTTGCCGCGCTTCAAAGGGTCGATCTGGATTGGCGATAACCCAGATTACAGAACGCATCATCTCTCGCTCTTCATGACTCCCCAATTGGTGGCCACTCGGTATACCAAGAATCGGCCCGTGTTCGCAAGCTCTTTGCGTGGCGAGGATTGAAATCGATGTCAAGCGTTATGTTTCGCCTGCACCGTCTCCACTCAAGCCAAACCGGATCGATCTCGATACCCGGTCTGCTTTCCCCTTGCCGATACCCTATCAGTCCCCGGCGGATAATCACGATGGACTTCATCGAGGGACTTCCAAGATCCGGTCGACAAAACCGGGCGATGGTCATTGTGGACAAATTCGGTAAATACTCACACTTCATTCCGCTCCTCCATCCTTTCACGCGGTAGCAGCAAGTGGCTCAAGCATTCCCGACAACTTCTATCGTCTTCACGGCTTTGCCGGAGTACATCGTCAGCGACCGCGATCGCATCTTCACGAAAGTAATCTTTGGAAAGAATTGTTTTGCTGTTGCGCAGTGACCCCTGTCGATGAGCACGGCGTACCACCCGAGTCCGACGGCAGACATTGAGGCGTGTGAACCAAAGCCTTGAAACATTCCTCCGGTGCCGTCGACGACGCGCCCACGCCAATGGCTCGCGGAGTGGATCCCTCCGCCGAAGTTCGGTACAACACCGCTTGGCACTCGCCACGAACAAGACTCCGTTCGAGATCGCCCACGGTGGCGCACCTCGACATTTCGGCTTGTCCACCAAGTCGATCACGCCGTCTCGACCGAGGCGCGTCGGGCGACCCACGCCACGATGCTCGACGCCGTCCGCCAACACCTCCAACGTGCTCGCCACTACGCATGAAGAAGCAGGCGGACAAGCATCGGTCGGAGCGTTCATTCCAAGTCGGCGACCTCGTCTACCTCAAGCTGCAGCCACCCCCCCGATCGTCGCCGTGCCGCGCGCCCATCGAAGCTCTCCTTCCGCTACTTCGGGCCGTACAAGATCCCGCCTCCGCATCGGCTCGGTGGCATACAAGCTGGAGCTGCCTCCATCATCCTCGGTCCACCCCGTCTTCCATGTGTCGCTGCTCAAGCCGGCGCCCTCACCCAAGGTCTCCGTCGCCCGCCTCGCTTCCGGGACGACGACGAGCCTGTGTACTGAGGCCGTTCTACACGGTCGCCCGCACCACCGCCGTGATGGCCCCTGCACCCCAACTCCCGATCAAGTGGTCCAAAGATGGATGCGCCGCCGCAACGTGGGAAGACGTGGAAGCCGTGGCGCCAGCGAGCCTCCCGGCCGCTCCGGCGTGGGGACACGCCGGCTCCCAAGGAAGGGGGGATGTCAGCACTCCCCATGCCAAGCTACCTGAGGAAGCCCAAGTCAAGGCCCAGCAAGAAAGAAGGAGCAAGAGGGCCCGCCGAGAGAACCGCAAGGTCCAAGGCCCAGAGGGCGTGTCCCAGTGCCGCCCCACAGGCAGCGTCCGGCAAAGCGAGAAGGAGACGAGCTGGCGACTATCAATCATCTTGAGAAACAAGTTAGAAGTAGAGAGGGAGAGGAGGAGAGAACCGGCCTCGTCGGCCGGCGAACTTGTAATCTGTATCAGTGTTAACGAGATTCGTCGTGTGTTATCGTAATTCGTCGTGTGGGTTGCTAACAGCAGGATCACCGATGGATCCCTCGGTCGATCTCACTCAAGCTGTATTCCATGCATCAGAACTCAGAAGGGAACAAGGATCGCCTCCTGATCGAGGTGAACGTGCGCTAGAAGAAATGCAGGTGATCGACCGTGGCCAACCGGCAGGCACGTACCACTCGACTAGTCTGTGCGTACTCCTGCTACTACTAGCCTACCTGTCAAACTGTGGCCTTACCATGGCATCCATCGCATGCAACCGACCAGTAAGTATACTATGCTGACCGGGCTACAGTATATAGTACGTAAGTATGGGCTTGTTTGGTTCTGGACATAGATCACCACATCACCTGTGGCGTCGCCAAAGCTACGGCAGCTAAAATTGTGGCGAAGACGGATTGCCACGCGATCTGTGGCGGCGCCACAAACTCGCGGCGAGGAAATCGGTCGTCACAAGTGTGGCAGCGCCCTCTCTCTGTAAAAGCTGTGGCGGCCGAACTTTACGTTAAAAAGCAAACAGCAGCCATGATGGGCATGGCAGCCGAACCTTTGGCGTGGAGATCGGTGGCGGAAACCAAGCAGCAGCGTCAGATGTGTGGCAGCTTTGGCGGAGGCGTGGCGAACAGCGGCGGGCAACCAAACATCTCCTTATATCTTCATTGGTACGTAGTGGTGTTGTCAGCAATCAGCGTATATAACTATGTACGGTATGTATGATTACATATATCCCCAGCATCAATGCCTGATAATCCATCCACTTGACCGAACCTTCTGTATTGTCATTTTGCAGCGCGCGACAGAATGATGGCACTCGAGCAGGTTTTGCAAAGCAGCAGTCATGACCTCTCTACTGTATCTCACTCACACAAAAGCACAAGCACTAGGCACTCCATCCAGTTCGCACCGACTCTACTCTAATCTACACTACTCCTATCCTAATTAAACAAACACTGCATGAGGCAGGCATCTGTACAACTAGAGTCAAGACTGAACAAATCGCCCGTAAACCCCAACTGCCAAGCTAGCGTACGTGTAGTAGCTACTAGGACCACGTTCGTCCTACTGCCTCCTTGCCGACAGGCACCACGGTTGTGGGATTACAACTGTTATTTAAAAAAAAATTCAGGGTGATCTCGGAAATTTTGGACTCGAGTTTACTTATTTCGACTGCTCAAAATGTAGGGAGGTGGCGATTACTGTAAACCCTTACCTCCCTATCGCACGCGATGCACCCGCTTAGAAAAAACTTTCTCGTTAATGAAAAAAGATGCGCAAATCTTTTGCGTATTCGAGAAAAAAAAAATGTCTAGTATTGGACTGAGTTCTAGTCAGGATTTTTTTGGATGAAACATTCTAGTCAGGATGTGATCAAGACATACTGAAGAGCGATGAATTGGATCATAGTTTGATAATTAAGTCTGCAATGAAAGGAACAACTTGCGGGTTTGTTTGGACTATATACTTGGACCGAAGATTCGAATTTAGCCGATTTTTTTTTTTTTTTTTTGACTTAGCTCGTGTGTGATTTTGTTTTGGGGGTAACCGAGATGGGTGAATTCATCGGAATTGGGTCGGTGTCGGACCAAATCCTAGGACTCTCGGCACCTGCACTGAGAGAGATGGTTGTCTCTATTCTCCTCATAGCTCTCCCGGTCCCCGTGCAGCAGCTAGCTCAGATACGAGCAGAGGTGGTAGGCGGTGTAGCTAGGCCGGTTGCGTCCCCTGAACCTGGCCCCTGCAGCTAGACCTGATCGCCGGCCGGTTAGGTTGATCTTGGCGCGAACGTGGCCTTGTTTAGATTGCTAAAATTTGGAGCCAGATGTCACATCGCATATCAGAAGACGTTTTGTTTGTTAGTGGTAAATATCATCTTACCATGGAAAGAATCTGCGCCAAAAGAATCGCCTCGCAGCGCACATCTAAACTATGTAATTAGTTATTTTTTTTACCTATATTTAATACCCAAACATACGTCTTTTTTGGTGTATTTAATGTGATGTGATGGAGAGAAAGTGAGAAAAAGTTAGAAACTTTAGCGATCTAAACAAGGCCGAACAGCCGGACGGCACCGCCAGTACTCTGCCACTGTTGAGGCGATCCGTCGCGCCACTGACTCCTCTTCTCATCTCCTGCCAGGCGGATAGTCTTAGCGGTGGTGTTCCGGCAACCACTGGCAGGAATGATGAGCCTGGCCGTCCGCGTTCCGGCACAGAATGATTAGCGCGCGCGATGATGCCTTGCCTGCTCCCTCCAGAAAACGCCCCAGCCCCCAGCCGGGACGAATCGAATCATTGGCGATCAGCTCGCCGTCGCCCTCGCCGATTGAAAACAGAGATGGTTGCATCGGCGGCTGGGGTCGGCCCCAATCCAATCAAATCACAGCCTCTGCAGGCTCAGGGCTGCTGCTCGTGGACATGCAGCTGCAGTAAAAAAACTCAAAACGGTCATGTCGTCTGAATCTCTGCTCATACACGACGTATGATCACTACAGTGCTGCTAATCCCTGCAGTGCAAGCGCCGACGACTGTGCAACTGTTGCACTAGTGCAAGTGCAAGTTCCCAGCGAGAGGAGGAGAATCGACACAACACTTCACTGCACCCCGGCTTCTCCTTTTTGTACTATCTTCATTCATCACGACCACCGACGGCGACCTAACGACCTGAGTTGAAGGTGAAAGTCACTCAAAATCAACTCACTTTTGTTTTAAGAGAAAAAAGATGAATTCAATCAGTGTAAATTTTGTTTTTAATCGAGCCACCGAGACGGCTCATTGAGCTTTTGTCCAACACACTTTGGCCATTTTATTGTAGAGGCTGGAATATTAATATATTCCTTTTTCTAAACCCTAGATCAACTAAACAATGCTAATACTCTGTAATTACCTAGCTTTAATAGTAGCCTAACTAACGGAAATAACGTGATGAATGAATTGTATAAAGGGGAGAGAATAACTATAAAAAAGTGGTGGTATTTCGATGGCACATAATAGCTCGTGAAGTTTCAATGTCGTTGCATGTGTGGTGTGTGCAGCGCCGCCCCCACAGCCCACAGGTTTGAATAGAGGGAGAGGCAAGCTAGCGAGCGTTCGTGTCGGGGACCAAGCAGCTGTAGACTTTGCATGCATGCATGGCCCCTGTTGCCAGTATCTCGATCGACCAGACTCCCTGCATTTGCATGCCACCGTACATGACCAAAAGCTGCTGCCTGCGTGCCTCGGCGCCGAATGGCTTTGCATTGCATCCATCCATGTGTTGATCACACTCGAAACAAAGCCAAATGCATGCACCTCGTGTACTAATTCGTCTCTCTGCTGGTTAGTGACGCCCGGCTCGGACGGACGGAGAAATCAGAATTTGAGGACCATCTCGACGGGGACAGACACCGGCCGTACGGGCTGCTCAAGGGGAACCGGCCGGCCGGCTGGCTGGTGAAAAGCTGGCTGTTTCTGAATGGTTCGCTGAATTGAATCCTCACTGTGATGTCTGATCCTGGAGTAGTACGTAGCTAGCTCACCTTTTGTGCACGGAGTTGGGACCCTCTCCTCTCTCTACTGCTATCCATGGCGGGTCTTGAGTCCCGTCCCTGGACCTCCCTCTCCTGTGGTGCATTGCATTGCATGGGTGTGGTCCAGCACAGCCCAGACACGGCCGGCCTTAGGTTTCAGAACCTACTGTAGAGATTACACGTACTGGTACGGTCGACATGGATTTCAAATTATTTGACTTCGTGGCTTGTCTAATCAATCCATTGCCCCAGCAATTGAATGAAAAGCTGACAATTGAATGAATTTCGCTCTGAAAAATACCCCTTGCAATGCAATTAGCTAGAATTCCCCAATCTAGTGTGTTTTTCATGTAAGATTAAACTATTAGTTCCTGCAAAATTACTGTATGATTTGTACCCAAATAAACCCTAAATTATTGTGTCAGGAAAACGTCAGGTCCTATAACAAGGATTTAATTGCTGTACAATGCTCTGTTCCTGTAATTTGTAGTATGTGAAATTTTTTAATTAAACAATATCAAACAAGCAAGCAAAGAAGGCCACAGCACACTACAAAGGTGCAGTGCAGACGCCAGACGGATTGTGATAAGCTGCCACCGGCGCTTTCCCACGGCACCTTTCTTCGGCTCCCACCCGCGGCAAACTTTTGCGCCATAAAAAGTGCGCGCACGGCGTCGCAGCTCATCACCAGTCATCAGTCCACACTCCCACTGCTCATCCCCAGCTGCCACTGCCAGTGCAACGCTAGCGGAGGATGAGCTCCTGGTTCTATAGGCTGCGGCGCAAGACAGCCGGGGCCGGGGCGATCGCGAGCGCCGGCATCGCCGAACCACCAGCGCCGCCGCCCTGTTCCCCGAACAGAGCGTCCTACTACGTCCCGAGCCGGGACCGCGCCGTTGTCCCGCACCGCCCGGCTGCCGCCAGGGAGGACAACCCCAAGCTCCGGGACACCCGCTTCCCCGCGCAGCCCGCAGCCGAGCGACATCGTCTTCGACGTCGTCGCCACCCGCCGCGACGACCGCTTCAGTCCGGCGCCGGAGCTCAAGCTACGGCCCATCCTCACGAGGCCGCCGCCCAGGGCCGACGCCGACGCCAGCAGCGCGGCCGCGTCGCCCACGGGCAGGGCCCGCCCACCACCAGTACGGTTGCACTTCGACGCCGCCAAGGGCGAGGTGGTGCCGCCGGAGGAACATCACAGGCGGAATAAGGCGGCGGACGAGGAGACCTGCACGCGGAGCCAGAACAAGAGCCGGAGCCGGAGCCGGAGCCGGCGGCTGCGGCTTCGGCGCGCCGGCAGGCTGCGGTGGGTGTACGAGAGCCTGGTGGTGGTGAAGGAGTCGGCGGACCCCGAGGAGGACTTCCTGGAGAGCATGGCGGAGATGATCGCGGCCAACGGCGTGCGGTCGCCGCGGGATTGGAGGAGCTCCTCGCCTGCTACCTCGCGCTCAACGCCGCCGACCACCACCGCGCCATCGTCGCCGCGTTCCGCCGCGCGTGGCTGCAACCCCACCTGCACTGCGCGCCGCCGCCGACGCCGATGACGCCGACCATGGAACTGCGCAACTGCATGCATGAATCGTGCATCGTTGTAGATTAGTTACCTAGCTAGTTCGTGTTCAATCTCGAATGGAACTCAACCGATCGCTGCACGGAGCTAGACGCAAAGACGTACGATCGCGACGTGCCTGCACGATCTGCTGCTGTACAGTGTGTGTGTGTGTGTGTGTGTGTGTGTGTGTGTGTGTGTGTGTGTATGATCCGGGACGCGCGCGCGTTCATGTGAATTGTGGTGTGCTTGCTTACGAGCCATGGTTACTACTAGCACAGTTCTTGCACAGATCGTCGAAAAGACCGGCTGCTTCGTCGTTTTCCTGCGTCGAAACTTCACTCTTGTCTGGTTGTTGTTGATGATGATGTGTGATGCTGCAAAGGTAGAGATGGGTTGTGCGTCGTCACGGGGGTTGTCGCACTTCAGTTTCGGTGTTTCTTTCTTTCTTTCAGGAAAGGGTGTCGACGTGTCGACTTTACACATCAGGTTGCTCAACTTGCGACAGAAAAAAATTGGAATAACTCGTATCTTTTTGGGTTCTTCTGTATGGACCGATGGTATGGACAATAGTTCGATCAGTAGCTACTCTACTTCTTTTCTCAGGAGATACACTACTCGGCTGCCTAATATAGTGTTAGTCTTCTTTATTAGCTTCAGTTGGTTAGTGTTGTTACGTGGAGGTTCCCACTCTCGTTTTGTTGCTATCTGTTTGTGTGTGGGATTCACCGGTAATCCATGTAATTTTCAGCTTCTACATCATACGTGCTAGTGCTAAGAAACGTTTAAAAAAAGTCACGTCTAACGAAAACTGTTTATCATTGCGCGAGTTCCTTTTTTAATTTGCTTATATTTTAACATAATGGTCATATATGGATATACCCTGCTGACTGCTTATATTGCACTTGATACTTTGTATACCTTTTTCATACCCCTAATCACACTTTTCCCCTTTGCATGGAGTTGTTCCAACTTAATTATTGTTCCCTTTTGTATATGTAGTGTGGATGGTGGTACACATCATAAAATTGTAGCTACTTTGGGATATATTTTTATATTGATAGTAGTCATTTAGATGCTGACTTGGGGGTTATTGGAAATTAATTTTAGGAATAATAATAGAATACGAAATTTAAATGCAGATTTAGAGAATATTTTAGAATATTTTAAACAAAGAAGGAGGTTGGGGTAACTTATTCTAAAATAAATCTGTGCTCTGCCCCACTAGAGAAGGCAAAGAGCAACAAGTCTAGTAGACATTGAGCTATTGGGTAGCTGATCCTCCTTTGGTTGGTTCTATGGGGATAAAAGCCCAAGCGAACAAGATTCAAAGACAACCTTACAGAGTTGAAAGCTTGGAAGATGAGCAACGAACATTGAGATCACCTTAAACGTGGGTTAGGGATGACCAACAAGTTATCAATACCATGAGATAAATTCTTCTATCTTCATTGTGTTATCTCTTGAGCCCAAGCGCATCCCATTTTCATACTTTTGTGTTTTTTTTTTGACCGAACCGGTTGGGGAGTCCCCCGACCTCTTTTTTTTTTCAATTAAATAAAAGAATGGTTACAAGAGAACAATTACAAGGCTATGAAGCCCAAGAGAGAAAGAAAATAAAAATTACACATAATTAGTTCTCCAAGATTCTAAAACAAATGATTTTGACGCTTTGGCCTTGATGCAAATTAGGCCAAACTCTTCGAAAAGATCCTTTTCCATTCTTGAAAATCATTCCTCCCGTTGTTAAAGATGATTCTGTTTCTAGTTTTCCAAATTGACCAAGTAGCATAGATTACTATCTCTCTGAATAGATAGTTATTAAAGTCTTGCTTTGCCTTCATGAACATATCGTGAGGATTTCGGAAGTGTCCCAATGTATGTTGAGAGAATCCCAAAGATTCCTTGCTAAACCGACAACGAAAAGAAAAGATGGAAATATGATTCCTCTAGATCCAGTTACAAAGGCAAAGAAAATTTGTAGCTTGGGAGTTGCATGTTCTTCCTCTTTAACATATTCCTTGTATTTAATCTATCTCTCGATTAAGCAACGGAAGAAGAACTTTTGATTTCGGATTGCTTCCCTTCCAAAGCCATTTGAAAAGTGGAGATGTTTGATCATTATCGACAAGGCCTTATAAGCTTTCCCGCTGGCTTTGAAAATATTATTTCCCCAAGTATAAGACCGATATCATTTCTCTCTTCATCAAGGTCCAAGTTGTGAATGATGGAATTCAGTTCTTGAAGTCGCTGAATAGCAATCGAGGAAAGTGTTGGACTGAAAATTCTTTCAAAGCTTTGGTTCAAAAAGAATCGATGCAACATTTCGGTTTCCTCGTAAAGGAAAAGAGCTGTGGGAATCTTTGCTTTGCAAGGGTTGATCAATCCAAATGTCGACCCAAAATAGAGCTGAATCCCCTTTTTTTGGATTACAAATAGATAAACCTTTGAATTTCTCAAAGAGTTTTAGAATATCTTTCCACCGAAGGATCCACCGATTCCCGGCATGAGGTGGATTTTCTCCTCTTGAATAAAGTTTGCTCCAAGTCGACTCACCCATGGTATATCAGCTTTATTGTAAAATTTATCAAGGTGTTTCATGAGTAAGGCATCATTTTGTTTCTCAATATCAATGATCCCAAGTCCTCCCTTCATCCTTGGGTTTGCAGGGCTTCTTCCCAGGCTACCAAGCATCCGCTCTTCACGCCTCCCCTATACACCAAAGAGTGTTTTTTCTATAGTGATCCACCCGTTTTTATCACCCGAGGAGGAAATTTTAAAGAGCACATATAAAAAGTAGGGAGGGAGGAGAAAACCGAGTTTGCCAGATGAGTCTACCATTGTAGGATAGTAGTCTGGCGATGCCCGATAGTCTTCTCTCCATCCCGGTAATTAGGGGAGCAAAATCACATACCGAAGGTCCAGGTTGTTCCTAAAGGAAGCCCTAAGTATGTGAAGGACATACTTCCAACTTGGCATCCAAAGATTGCAGCCAATTCATGGGCTCTATTGTTATCCATGTTTATTGGGATCATATTGGATTTACCAAAATTCACTTGCAGACCTGAACAATCTGAGAAGCATTTAAGGATATCCTTGACATGCTGTAAAGATGCACTGTCTGTGGGCAAGACTAGAAGAGTATCATCAGCATATTGGATTATGGGGAAATCTCCTTGAAAACCATTGCAAAGGGGATGGTTAATCCGACCATCCTTCCGTGCTTTGTTAATTAGAGTCCGTAACAAATCAGCTCCTAAGACAAAAAGTAAAGGTGAGAGAGAGTCCCCTTGTCTTACCCCTCTTAGGCATTTGAAGCTCTTCCCAGAATGCCATTAAGTATCACCGAAGAGCTGCCCGACACAAAATGTTTTTCACCCGGTTGTCCATTTGTTGGAGAAACCTTTGTGTTTGAGCACTTCAAGAATGAACCGATGTTCTATTTTGTCAAAGGCCTTCTCAAAATCCGGTTTGAGTAGGATCACCTCTTTTTGGAGTTATGACGTAAATGTAGAAATTGAAAGGCCCACGCTAGACAATCCCGGATAGTCCTTCCTCCGATGAAGCCATACCGGTTAGCATGAATGATATCACAAATGACAGTTATTGCTTTGTGTTGACAAGATTTTAGTGATACACTTCATTGAGTAATTTGTCAATGAAATTGGTCTAAAATCACTTACATATTCAGGGGTTGTCCTTTTTTTTGGGAGCAAGCGGATCGTGGAGGAATTAATACTTGTCAAATCACAATTATATGAACAAATCTTGGAGTAGCCTTCTAAAAGTCTGCTTTGATAAGATTCCAAATTTTTTTAATAAAAATACCATTGAACCCATCAGGTCTAGGTGCATGGTTGTTTGGCATCTCCTTGATCATCGAGTCTATTTCTTCATCACTGAAATCAGTATCTAAACCGGTTAGGTCTGAAACAGATAGAAGGTTGGATAAGTCACAAATCAGACCATTGTAATCACATACTCCCATTCTATCTTTGAAAGTACTCCATAACAAAGGTTGGCTTTTCGCATGATCTGCCATTTGGGTTCCATTGTTGTCTTGGAGGCTGACAATGAAATTTCTCTTGTGTGAGATAGTGGCCATCGATGAAAAAAATGAGTGTTTTCATCACCAAACTTTACCCATCTAACGGTGTTTCTTTGTCTCCAATATTTTCTTTTTGATTCTAGCAGGGGGTGGCGGATGTTGCTTAACAAGGTTTCAAGGCCGACTCACTTCTAGAGAGGGGTCTTTGCTCTTCTAATCCATCCAAAAGTAAGATAACCCACTTACGCTTATGGATGAGCTTGTTAAGATTGGATAATTTCTTACTCCATTTTCTCAGGCCTGCTCTAACATGTTTTAATTTCACTGACAAATGTTTTGCAGGATTTGCATAGTGGGGGGAGTTATTCCAGCAATTTTCCACAGTTTCCATAAAACCAGGATGATCTAGCCAAAAAATTTTAAACCTGAATATGTTTGATTTTGGAATAGAAGTGCCAATATGTACAACATAAGGAATATGATCTGAGATTGGTTTTTTCCAAAGGTTGTACAGTTGTTGCAGGAAAAGAGGTTACCCAGCTTGAAGAAGTGAGAACCCAATCCAATTTGACAAGAAGGGGGTCTTGCTGCATATTCATACTTTTGTGTTGTACACCTTCGTAGACTTGGATTGCTTACTTGCCACCATAGGTTCACCAAGTAGGAAGCACTAGATTAGGGCTCTCTAGTTGTTTTAATAAAACCTAAAATCATCTTAATTAAAAGCATTCAATATAAAAAAAAAAATTACACTTCCATAGCGATAAACACTTTGGGAGACCTCAACAAGGCAGGAAGGCACTCTAGTAGCAACCCTAGTGCCGATCTCAACAAGGTAGAAGAGATTTTGTGACTATATAAACAAAGGAAAGCTCAACCCTGTGGAAACAAAACAATAGCAGCAACGGAGGAGAACCTGGTAAATGGTAGCAAGGCCGTGCACAAGTGAACAGGGAAGGGATCGAATCCGCTGGCAATCCAAGAGGACCGGTCGTCCTCAGGCGGCCCCTGTCCAGTCCAGGCCAGGCCCCCATGCTATGCTCGATGATGCTTGGTCAGGTGAAATGGACGTGTCCGTGCGTCTTCAGTTACCCACTGGTCGGTCTGCCCCTCGACTCGAGTAGCGCCCCATAGCAATAGCATAGCGCACTGTTGAGGCATGGTGACTAGTCTCAGCACTCAACTCACCCGTGCCGCTGCCGCTGCCATACTTGCCTGCCATGGCCAGCCACAACAACGCAACAAGCGGTACCTGGTGTCCTCGTCAGCTCGATCAGCTTCGGACGCGGATCCTTCTCTCTTTGGTCAGGTGGTCAGGTCAGGAGACGAGTGATGCGCATCGGCGGCAGGCTCAGTGTCAATTAGAAGGAGTACTGAAAGAACAGGTGCCGATAACACCTTGGGTTCTTGCTGTCAGTACGCGTGCCGAGCCGAGATGCATGGTACAGTACGCCGGAAAGGAGGAAAGCAGGGAGATAATGTAATATACATGATCCACAAAATGCCATCGGGCCCGTTTCTTTCCTTCATTTTCCAGGCGGATTAGTGGCAGAGCAATGAGCAGTGTTGTGTGTGCGACCTTTATCTTTTGGCATCATAGTACTCCATAGCACAAAAAGATTCCCAAAAATGATGCAGGCACCAAAACCAGGCAGCCATGAATGGTGGCATGGAGCCTACTACTAGAGTGATCTATCTATGGGGAACGCAGAGGTGCAGCTCAACGACGAGCACCAGACCCAAGAGCTCAGCTCTCTGCGTGGGGCCGGCCATAGCATTGCACTGCATTGTTCTTGTTCTGATGCAGTCGCAGGCAGCGCAAGGCTTTTCATTCCTCGCAGTTTCAGCAGCTGCAGGCAAGGTTCGCCAGTGCAGTGCAGTGGAAGTCCACGGGCAGATGAAGGAGACGGAGCGCAAGAAGAGGACATGCGCAACGTACAAAGATTTCGCCATCTCGCCCAGGCAGGGCAGCCAGGCCCCCTGTCAGCGTCAGCGTCAGGTCTCGGCTGCAGCCATGATGATGGACCTGACCTGACTGATGGGGCGATGGGCCGATGTCGAAGGCCGAAGTGCGTGCGCATGGGCATGGGCATGGCCGGCGGCATGGGCTAGGGCAACCATGGGAAAGCTCCAACTGCCCTGCGACTGCGAGGAATGTCTCGCTTTCAGTTTCAGCTTTGAGGACGGAACAACCATGGGAATGGGGCAAAGTTGGTGTGGTGTGGTAGGTTTCTTCAATTCCGTGTCAGGTAGTAAGGTGTTGCCCTGGAGCTCAACTTTTTTATTTTTTATTTTTACAAGTGTCTGGAGTTTATTCATTTCTTTTTTTTTTTTTTTGAGAAGGAGTTTATTCATTTCTAAAATTAAAGGGAAGCAAGGAGCCGAGCAGAGCCCCGCCGAGCGACAGTGGTTCCTCAATTCTGATATGTATGTACGGCCCATGAGAAGTCAGTGGAGCCGTTCCTTCAATTCCGTTGGCAGGCCGGCTAAATCCGATATGTAGGCCCATGTCCGTCCGGCCTGCAACTGAACGAACGTGTGGGCCTCAAGTGGTGCATGAAACGGCCTCTGCGTCTTTCTTCTCCTTTCCTATTTTGTTTTTGTTTAAGGAAAAAATCTACTTTTTTGGTCCCTCATTTTTCGCGAAAGTCGGATTTTGATCGCTCAACTCCAAAACCGGATGAAACGGGTCCCTCAACTTTTGAAACCGTGCAGATTTCGTCCCTCGGCGGTTTTGGACGGTGGTTTCGCTTACAGTAACTCCGGTTTTGCTACAGTGACTGTGGTTTCGTTTTTCTTTTTTTTTATTTCGGCTGAATCTTTCAAAAATCATAGTAAATCACAGAAAATTCATAAAATAGAAAATCCAATTTTGTTGGACTCCACATGAGTAGAGCTACGCAATGAATATATAATATGGTATACTTTTGTACAAAGTTTTTGCTAGAAGGTTTTGCCTTTTTTTATTTATTTCAATCTTTAAAAATCATAGTAAATTACAGAAAATTATAAAATAAGAAATTCAATTTTGTTGGACTCCGCATGAGGCGCGCAATAACACAGTAACGTAGTTACCGTTGTGGCTCTTTAAAACTGGGTTAGGTTAACTAGGTTTCTTGTCTTGATCTGTATGTACGCGAGTTTGTAAACCCGATGGATCCCGGCCAATAAATTAAATAGTACACCTATATATCTTTATTGTGTAAATATGCTCATGTGGAGTCTAGAAAAATTGTTTTTTCAATTTTATGATTTTTTTATAATTTATTATGATTTTTAAATATTGAGCTGAAATAAATAAAAAGAAAAAGGCAAAACCTTCATAGCAAAAATTTTATATTAAAGTATACCATATTATATATTCATTGCGTAGCTCTACTTATGTGGAGTCCAACAAAATTGGATTTTCTATTTTATGAATTTTCGTGATTTACTACGATTTTTGAAAGATTCAACCGAAAATAAATATGAAAAGAGAAAACGAAAACCACGCCATCGTGAAGAAACCGGAGTTATCAGAAAAAACCACATCAGCCCAAATCCGCCGAGGACGAAATCGCACGGTTTGAAAAGTTGAGGGACCTGTTTTTACCCTGTTTTGGAGTTGAGGGACCAAAATCGGACTTTCGCAAGTTGGGGGGCCGAAAGTAGACTTTTTCGCTTGTTTAACCTTTTGATAGGAATGGTGTTCTTGCCCCTGGAATTGTGATTTTACCTTTTTTTCCATCTCGTTGTACCACGCCCCAGTACCGTACCGTACCAAGCACGCATGTTAAGTACAGTACGAAATACTAATTCTACTGTTACTCGTCATCCGTGCACGTACACACAATGCGGCGTAGCGTGAAAGGCACAGCCTCGACTCGAATATGCCGTCCGTGCCATGATGATGCGTACTGTTACTACTGTAGCATAGATGCCGACGACACGGGGGCAGTAGTGCACGCGTCTCGTGGAGTCATGGCCTACGCGGCGACAACGACGACGACGACGATTACTCCACGCGACGTCACCACCGCGGTTCGCGGATACAGCAATTAATGTATGCATGCTCTGGATTTGGTAAATCCTCGCGTATATGCAAATAGAAACCTAGAAACTGGAAATTCTCTTTTCTTGCTTTCTTTCCCTAGACCAGATGGGGTGAAATTTACTGTAATAATCCCTGTATTATTTAGAATAGATCCATGGTTGACATGGACGCCCCTTGAATTTCTCATATTTGGACGGCCAAGAGTAATCTGAGATAGAGATTAGTAGATTAATGTCACTGTCCAGGCAGGAGATAAGAAATCATGAATCGGATAATGCTCATGGACCCACCCAGCTCTGCTGCCACCTGTCTCGCGTGCCCCCATCTGCTGAACTTGTCAATGCCATGTGGGCCCTAGATGCTTGAAACACCCGCCGCGGCCCGCAGGCGGCGTCGGCGTCGGCGTCGCAATCGCAAGAGACAAGAGAGAAGAGACTCTTCTCGCACGCGTCGCTTCGCTTCTCTGCCCGCACCGGCAGTCCGGCACCGCACCGCACAGATCAACCGCTCAAAATTCTGGGGAAGCAAGCGAGAGCAGCAGCAGAGCAGGCGCATCGCCGAGATGGAAGCGGCGGGTCGCCTCCCCTACTCGTCGTCTCCGCCCTGCTCCTCCTCCTCATCATCTCGCCTCCACGGCCGGCGGCAGCCGCGCCGCCGCGAATCCAGCCGCTCCCCACCGCCGCGCTGCGCCGCCTCTACGACACGTCCAACTACGGCAGGCTGCAGCTCAACAACGGCCTCGCGCTCACTCCGCAGATGGGGTAAGGAGGGTTGGTAACTGCCTGCCTGCAGTCTGCAGCTGCTACATCACTTCTGCTACGTTGCGTGTGCGCAGGTGGAACAGCTGGAATTTCTTCGCCTGCAACATCAACGAGACGGTCATCCGCGAGACAGGTTCGGTTCCTGTTCCACCCCGGCCTCAACCCTCATCACTTCCCCCTGCCAAATCCGGACTTCCGCTGCTCTGGTTTGAGTATATACTGTACCCGTTTCGAAATTTTGGCCCAATCCGTAATGGTCGCTTATTGGTGCGGCCCCCCGATGCTCAAAATACATTCAGTTAGGTCATAGGTGAATCATTCAATGGTTACTGTTGGATACATCAAGCTAGTATGGGACCGCTCCATTTCACTGTTCAAGTGAAGTGGCACCTTTGCAAGCAGCAATGTTTCCGTGCTGTGGTAGCTGCCAAAATAACTTCTCTAAAGCAGAGTTTGCTCAGATATGTTAACCAACTGCTATTACTGAACAGCTGACGCGCTGGTGTCCACGGGACCGGCTGCGCTGGGCTACAACTTAGTAAATATAGGTACATCACTTGGCTCCACACGACAGATTGTTTGAGTATTTTATCTGTCTTACCTTTGGTTCGTTGCTTACTTATTCAGATGATTGCTGGTCATACGTGAAGCGAGGAAAGCAGGTAATGGGATGCTTTCACATCATGTTTTCCTAATTTCTCTGTCAATTTGCATTTGGAGACATGTACTGAAATTGATTAGGTGAATCATATTTATGTCATAATAATGTTCAAGCTTGGACAAGGTACTGACCAAATAGTCTTATTGGTGGCACTTGTTGAATAGCTGGTTTTATACATCGTTAGCAACATGTATGGGTGATCCTTTTTTCCCGGTTTTGGTTAAAACTGGACCTCGGTAGATTATTCTAAATTGGGAAAATGTCTAATTTTGTATTGCCATGCCCCTGTATGTATACAGTTTTTTCACTGTTTATAGTTTTGGTAAAATACCTTCTAAACTTTTCCATACAACATAACCTTGTTCTGTACTTTTTTTTAGTTGCTCTGTTATTTTATTTATTGAAGAAATTACATATATATAAATCCAGTTATCTGTATGCCTTCATGGTACTCACACTGTTATTTGTAAAAAAAAAAAAATCTAGCATATTATTTTGCATTCTTTCTGTTCTTGCACAAAATTGACTTATTTCATCTCAAAAGGTATGCTAATACTGTGACATCTATTCAATTCTAATGGATCTTTCTTGCAACATCTAGGATCAATTGCTGCCTGATCCGAAAACTTTCCCTTCAGGAATCAAAGCCCTTGCAGATTATGTGCATGGAAAAGGTCTGAAACTCGGTATATACTCTGATGCTGGGTAAGTGAACATCGCAATTATGGAATTTCAATTTTCTGTATCTGCTGGACAGTTAATTTAGCCCTGACAATAATAACTCTAATACTCAATAAGATAAATCTTTCAGCAAATTTACTTGCGGTTCGACCTGGATCACTCGGTCATGAAAATGATGATGCTGCGATCTTTGCTTCATGGGTATGAGCAAGAACCATCCACTGAACTACTTCTCTATGAATAGTTACTATACAATATTGATTTAATTGTTCATGTAAACCTACCTATTTGTGACTTCAGGATTTTAACTATGCTGAACTACCTTTGAGCATGAAGATATTGTACTAATACATGAATACGAAAATTGTTTCTTTTCAGGGCATTGATTACCTGAAGTATGACAACTGCTACAATTTGGGAATAAAGCCTCAGAAAAGGCAAGACTCATATATCTTCCCTTAGTGCTGATCAAACACATACGACCTTAATATGTGCGCTAAAGTTTGTTTCATGGTGTTATATTTGTAGATATCCTCCTATGCGAGATGCTCTTAACTCAACTGGGCGCCAAATATTCTACTCTTTGTGTGAATGGTAGGCCCCTTTCCTTTAGGGGAAATACAGATACAGTTATATGCCATGCTTATCTTCGATGGTTATTGATCTCTAATGTGCTATCATGCTATTTTAACTTAGGGGCGAGGATGATCCAGCTTTATGGGCTGGCAAAGTGGGCAATAGTTGGCGTACAACTGGCGACATAACGGATACATGGAAAAGGTAACCCGTGTTCTTTCCGGAGAGGGAGGGAGAGCATTAGCTCTGCTGATGTGCTCTCAAGCTGACCTATTTATGTATCTGGTAAAAACAAGCATGACAGACATTGCTGATATCAACAACAAGTGGGCGTCATATGCTGGACCTGGTGGTTGGAATGGTAATTATATTAGTGGGGACTTCAAGTTGTCTGCAGTTTTCTGTGCTTTGTGGAATCGTTCAAAATACTGTTACTCTGCTATTGAACCTCTTCTTTTCTGCAGACCCAGATATGCTGGAAGTAGGCAACGGTGGCATGACCTTAGCAGAGTATCGCTCACATTTTAGCATCTGGGCTCTCATGAAGGTGAGTTTTCACTGAGATTGGACCCATGTTATATGACCATATTTTGAACACTGCTTCAATTGTTGTAAGGGTACTTGAGTTAAGGGGTTGACTGAAGAGTTTTGAAAAATAAAAACTGTAGTTCATTGAGGATGATAATTGTTATGCAAACATTACTATTAATTCTCCACTTACTGATATTACATTTGGATGCGGGGAAGGAGATATCCTAATCCAGATGGGTTAACTGCTAGCAGTTCCTTATATACTGTTATGCTTCAGGCCCCTCTATTAATTGGCTGTGATGTCAGAAACATGACTTCTGAAACAATGGAAATATTGAGCAACAAAGAAGTAATTCAAGTAAACCAAGGTATTATTCTGATTCTTATTTGAGAGAGAACATGTTATCCTGGTTTAGGATCAGAGGCTATAAACATACGTTTTTATATAGGAACTGACAACCTTCTCCTTTTCTGTACATAATTTCCTAACGTACCTTATCCGGCAGCACAATATGAATTGTCAATACATAAACTGTTGAGGTTGAGTTGCATTATTTTTTTGCAGATCCTCTTGGAGTTCAAGGAAGAAAAAAATTTTAGGAGAAGGAAAATCTGGATGCCGCGAGGTGATTACTGTCCATTTCCCACTCGTTTAGACAGTGCTATAGCCATAAGGTTGTCCTTTTGTAAAATATAAAATATAATTAGGACCACGTGAGTTTTTCAGTATTTTAGCCTATGCATTATCAATTTATAATCTAGTTTTTTTTAATTTGGTCTTTGCCCAACAAGTATCTGCTTAACAATGTGCACGCCTGAAGGATGTGTGTTTGATGTATTAGGCAAAAGATTCTGTCATATTCATTGGGATCCAAATCTGCAGGCAATATTCAATTAAATTGTGCACTTTGTGAAGCACAATTTTTGGAGCAGAGACTGCAGAGTAGCTGTTTCGTGTCTACATGGAAGGCCATCAAACATGGAACTTGTTTTCCCAGTTTCGACTTTCAGTGCATCAAACTCACAATGTATCTCGTGGCTGCAGGTGTGGGCTGGTCCCCTGTCTGGAAATCGGCTTGTTGTTGCTCTATGGAACCGTTGTTCGGAGACTACTAACATTACAATAAAACTGCCAGCAGTAGGCCTTGATGGGTCAGCTGCCTATTCTGTTAGGGACTTGTGGAAGGTAATATAAGCCAACAAAAAGTTTCAATTGCTATTAAGTGTGGGAACTCAGTTTACCTTTCAATCGCTGGGTCAATGAAAACCAATTCTCATGAAATTTGCATTGTTCCTTTCCAGCATGAAACTCTATCAGAAAATGTCGCAGCAACTTTTGGCACTCAAGTTGACGTGCATGACACCAAGATGTACATCTTTTCTCCGGTGACCAGTGTCGCTTCAATTTGATCAGAACTGGTGAATCCTAGATGACAGACAGCACGCTACATTCAAGGATACCACGACAACAAACACCTTTGTTTTTCCTGCTGCAGTCTGTCCCACTCAAGTGCAGAAGCCCACCTTGGTATACAGAATTGTCTCATCAATGTTTGCCATTTCTCACGAAGTAGTTTTCTTTATGTTTCTTCTGTTCATGTAAAGGTGTACTGCTGAGGTGCCTCATATGCTGGCTACACTGAGCTTGTTTCTTCTGTTCATGTAAAGGTGTACTGCTGAGGTGGCTCATATGCTGGCTACACTGAGCTCGCTCGCAGCTTGCTCGGTGTGCTATTTGAAACTGTCTGAACCAATAAGCCAAATTAAGGCGGTTCCACGAGTTGGGCTTCACCTGCGTTGAGACCTGGCAGCCAGTGCACCCCGTGGGCCGGGAGCCGGACTGCCTCCCGGAGTGTACCGTGTGTGTACGCGTGTGTGGTCGGCCGATACCTTTTTTTTTTTTTTTTTTTTTTTTGCGCGCGCTCTTACCGGTAATTTGTACCACCTCACTAGTTAGCACATATCTCAAGCAGTTAAGGGCATGTACAACCCACAGACTGCAGCGTCATCTCGCAAAGATCTCGAATTTAAAAGATACGCATGCATATAAAGGCGGTAGCCATACAACCTATGACAAAACGATCCGTCTGCAAAGCTTTTAATGCTTTATGTGCAACTTAAGATCAATTATAAATGCATTTGTGTATTGTGGCTTGATTGATTGAATAATATCAAATATAATATGATTCACATGCACACTTACCGTTCACCTTTTCACATAATAGTGGAGCACTATTGCAGCACATACACTTCAGTTTCACATTCACATGCGCAGATCACTTTCACATGCATTACTGCAATTGGCCATTCACATAACAATAAACAGCACTACAACCTGTTCAGATTCACGGGCGGCAGCATCACTAGAACATTCAGAAAAAGATGCAAATAATATTACATTCAGGGCGTTGACCACATTCATAAAAAGAGGACATTCAGATAGGAAGTTCACATTCAGATTATAGCTCTATTCACTAACAAATAGGATCAACCACGTCAGAGTAGAGCAACCAGCTCGCATATCTTCAAGATTCTTTGTAGATACAGAAAATAATTGCAGGTCAAGCTTCTTCAGATTTGGGAAACCCAAAATTGGGAACCTTGTTTGAATTATAGAAAGCTATCACTCATATTCAGTACTTGTCATCTAAACATTTAGACTGTCAAAACATTCAGTTCCAGCTTTCCAAGTCGACTCGTACTAAAGAATGAGAACTGCAATATAGACATTCAGTTCATCAGGCATCACGCCCTGTAATCATGGTACCATTCTAATAATCAAACAAAATAACAAGTTTGGATTTACAAGATCAAGTGGTTACCTAGATGGATTCCAAGCTGGGTGAACGCACAAACATTGGAGAAATCAGATCAATACCGATTGAATACCACCAACCAGTAGATGGTGAAGGGGGGAAGTGGGATGCGGTGAAGGGGGGAAGTGGGATGCCGGCCGAAACCGTTCACTTCCTCAAACTTGGGAAGGGTAATGGCCCCCATTGCATCGCAGGTCCATTAGGCCTTTGGCAGGCCACCATCTCCTTTTTTTTGTTATATTTGTTTCCTCTTGTAATCACTTTATATTATTTCCTAGGCCAGCTGCATTGAGGCCCATTGGGCCTTTGGCTGACCATCATTTTAATTATTTATTTCCTGTAACTTTTTATGCATCTTCCTGCCATTTTGGCTTTGGCAGAGCATAATTTTAATTATTTATTTCCTGTAACTTTTTATGTATTTATCTGTCATTTCTACTTGCATGTCAATGTAGAAAAAACATATTAAAAAAAGAACAATTATATTAATTTTTGAAAGAATAATGGTGCATATTTGGGAACTTGATGAGCGGTGTCAATTTAGGGCCTTTTTTAACACATGTGAATACAAAATAGAGGAAACAAAAAAAAAAAAAACAGAATAAGGTAGAGTGAAATGTGAGAAACTATAGGTTTCAAAAAACGCGAAGGAAGTGACTGGAGAGGTGTTTGGAACACAGGAATCAAAAATACAGAAAGTTAACTTTTGGTGGGTCTCATGGTAGTGATTAACACATGAAACAATGCGAGGGACTTGTCACCACGGCGACGGGATGCTAGCCAGATTCCTCATATCCTATCATTAACTCGTTTCTCTCTCTCTCTTGACGCCTGTGTTGCCTCGGGCAACCACGCAGAAAAAGAAAACATGAAGATAGACTGGATTCTTTCTTTCCCCGTAAAATGAGCATCTACGTCCATGGTTCCCGAGGAAAGGAATCGGCATTTCCTTTGTTACAAACGCCGTTCTTACTTCCCTTCCTCCGTTTTTTATTCCTCTGATTTCCTTTGAAATTCCTTCAATCCAAACAGCCTTAGTCCGTGAACTTCCAAGGTGATCACTACCGGTCCATAAACTTGGTTGGTGGTGACGTGGTGTCATCCTGTACACGGATTCCCAAAATGGTATACACTTGTCTTTAAACCTAGCCTTTGAAACTCATTCAAATCCAAATAAGACCTACTCCCTCTGTCCCCATCGAGTTTGTCACCCCTCGATTCCGTGCCATCTTTTTCGATGATTCGCCTTATTTAAATTTTTACATAAATATATTTTTTTGTTATGATTTATTTTATCAATAAAGATACTTGAATATTGATTATTTTATTTTATTATTTGCATAAATATTTTGAATAAGACGGATGGTCAAACACATGAAGTTCAAAAGTAAAAACGACAAACTCCATGTGACGGAAGGAGTAACCCTCTTTATACACTGATTGTGCCTTTGACATGGATATGAAATGTGGGGTCCACATGTCAGGTCCACTTATCCTCTCCACCTCTATCATGACTATGAAGAACGGAAAACATCTTAATAGGTTCTGCTCATCATCCCCATGTCCGCCGCTCCACCTAAATAGCAAAAAAACCGCTAATAGCAAAAAGAGACATGCCTTCTGGCTCTCCTCGGTCACTCGACACTCTTTTGTTCCATCTAATCTCACGTCTTATTTGGACCTAGATGAGACCCGAAACTAGCTTTTTAGGGGCTGGGTATACCGTTTTGTAAGCTCGTGGACTAGGATAACATCGCCATCTAAGTTAGTGATCACTTTTAAAAATTCATGGACTAGGATGACACCGGTGACCAAGTATAGGAAGCCACGTAGCATTTCAGAAATTTGTGGTTGGGGATGACAACGCCAGCCAAGTTTATGGACCAACGGTAAATTTACTTGTCCCTTGATACTGGGTATGATATCTCGGTAAGTAATGCTCGGAAATAAAACAAACACAACAAACTGCTGCACCTAAATGCCTTTTCTTCATTTCTTTATTTTCAAATCAAAAAGCTAAACAAGCAAATGTACATAATCACGGTTTGTTTTTTGAGGAACATTTTCCACTTCTCCTATCCAAAAATTTCTGGACTGTCTATGCTAAAGACGGAACTAATTGCTACACTACGCCATCTAGGTATTGCTTATCTAAGTTGAGGATTCATCATCATCTAAACAGAAATAAAGTTGAGACGAGGATTATTATTGTTTTACACGGCACCACACTGCCACCATATCACGAAGGTTAATAGCATCTAAAACTTGCTAGTTGATACGCTGTCCGATAAAAATCTTGCTGGGGCACCTATCTGACACATCCTGCTGTAACTCTGAGCTCCTTCCGGTCACTAACTTCTACCACTACGATTAGCTGGATTATCTCAATGTCCTGTCAGTCTCAGCGGCAACCAGCTTGGAGGGAGGGAAGTCAGCTTCATCTCTCAGTTGGTATGTCTCTTCACTCTCTTCGGACCTGCACGTTTTCACTCAAAATATTATAGGAATTTCTTGACTCGAATTACTTCTGATATAATAAAACTGCAGAAAATGGGCTTGGAAACTGCAACAACATGAGCTACATGTTGCACTCAGTAACTAATAATTCATCCTTTCTTTTTCCTTGCACAACAGCAGTAAGACATTGGAAGGTACTAATCACATAGAAATCACACTACGAGATGGAAATGAATACCTGCTTTTGGTCTCAACAGCCTTGGCGCTCGGCGCCACTGTGGCAGGGGCTTCAGCAGGCGCCTTGCTAACAGGGGGAGGTACTACTTCAGCTCTCTTTCTGGCGGGGAGCGCTGGGAATGCTTCCTCAAACTGTGTTGAGGTTGAAGGAAGTCCCAACGAGAAAGGCCCCAAAGATCCAAACTCCAAACTTTCCGCCCTATGTAGTAAAATTTCTGCTGTGGCAGGTGAGGAAGGCTGACAGGTAGGATTTCCTTGACCATTTTGAGGAAGTACTATCCCTGACGAAGATGATGGTGGTGGCATTGTCTGTCTTCCCTCCTCAACAAAATCTCTTCCTCCTGCCTTTTTGGTTCCACCGTCTGTTGCTACATGCACCTTGAAACCAACAAAATCTCCATCAGGAACTGAGCTCTTGCTTGAATAACCACTCTGTTGCGCACTGTTTTGCTTCTTCGGCGATTGGTTTGGTGCACTTTGAGCTATGGCATCTTCAGTTTGGGAGCCAGAATATCCTTGCTCAGCTGAGTAATACCGACGATCAGGTAACCTCTGTCTTTGTTTTCTTGCTCGTACTTCCCTTTCAAAACGCTCCCTGTACTCATAATAACTCTGGAAATCAAAACATGAACAGAGATTAAATTAGTAAACACTCGAAGAAAGTTGTACCAAGAACAAGAAGCATAGACACATGCTTTCTGGTTATAAACAAACCTATGTAGCCTACCAAACTTTTAATCAGAACTTTCAGATTTGGTAATGAAGTTAATCAAAGCTGAACTAAAACCCTTTTATCTGAGATTTTTTTTCTTGACCCTAACATCATTAACTGCAAAAGAGCAAATAAGGAAACAAACAAACAAGATCATGTGATAAGAGTTCGTACCACATTGGGAATGTATGTGCCAGTTCCATGCGTCTTAGGAGAGAAACAAAACCAAGAAACAGGATAGTTATCTGAATTGGTTGAAGGAGATGAAGGAAATGTTGATCCGTTGGGGACAATGGCACATTCTGCTGCCAAACCATATCTACTTGGGCTTCGCCATGTGGTTGTTGTGAATCATCTCCTGTGCTATGAGAACAATACACTGGAGATAGTTTCCTTCTCTCGCTATCAGTAGATGAAGCTAATGATAGGCTTGAGGATCTAGTGCTAGTTTTCAACTTCAAGATCATGTCTGAGATCTTGAAGGAATCCTCATCTAGCACATCAGCTAAACATGCTTCTTCAACAGCCTGCAGGAGTTCATCAAACAATGACTCCAGGTGGTACTGAACTTTGCGAAGGCATCCCAAGTGCAACTCCAGATCACCTGAGAGATCTAGCACATTTGACAGCAAGGGTGGGAGTAGCTTTTTTCCTGCACGGGGAGCAGTCCAATCTGACTCATCAACAAAACAAGAACTGGAAAAATCCAAGATATTTGCAGTAGTCGAGTTAGTCAATATATGCGATGGATGCTCTGCATAAGCCTGTTGTGGCACATTTAATCTACTGATCTGGTGTAAATCTTCCTCTGCTGCATAATTCTCCAAGCACTCTTTACTGTTGCCATTACCATTATCTTGAGAAAAGGATGAGTGGCTCCTTAAACTTGAGGAAGTTGATGGATTTTCTTTGAAATCAGATGCATATTCCATGAACCAGATTTTGTTCCAAGGAAGATCCTGAACAAGACCAGGTAAATACTTACCTGAATTCTTGTGCACATCTGTCACACTCGAGTCCTTGTCAAGCAGTTTCGATGAATGACATGAACATCCGTTTTCACCCTCGTTCATGCAAGAAGATTTACACCTCGATCCATCTTCACAAAGTGCATTCTCAGGACCAAGCAAGGGTTGGAATGAACTACTAGTGTCAATGTCTAGTCTTTCACCCTTTCCATGTCTTTTCAGTGTATTTTCGAAAAATCCATAAATTTCATCACGAATGTACTCGGAGTGTAACAGGAGAATTTGACCAAGCTTTTTGTGCTCCAAATGACAAAGCACTCCGTATGCGATAAAAGTTTGCTGCACAAGATTAGCATAAGTCAGGAACACTTGTCATAAGAACCCTCTATTAAAAGAATTTTTAGTATACGACAGGAAAAAGTGTGATAAACATCCACCTCCACACACACACACACACACACACACACACACACACACACACACCCCCCCACACACACACACCCCCACACACACACACACACACACACACACACACACACACGGTATTTGGAAAACATAATAAATGAGGTAACACATTACATAACAAAATAAATTAGCGACTTTTTTAATTCTAACCTTTACTGACACTTCTGCCGAGATTATTATTCGCCTTGAGTGGATCGATTATGTTTAAAAATTTCTGGCGAAATTGTGTGTCGCATCCCTCAAACTCATTTGGAATTACAACAAGTCTATCAAAATAGTCTTGTTGGAATTCCTTGCCAAGCAATAATTCACCCTGTACTTCTGTAGGTTCTGCTGCAAGTGGCAGATTTTAATAATTAGACAAAAGATCATAACACTGATGATTCATCAACAAAACAAAATAAGACAAGAGCATATATATAACATACCAGTTAGGTTTGGTAGTGACGATAAATCAACAGGACCGTTTATGCTAATGCCATACCGGTCCCAGTCAAACTTGCTAAAATATTCCAAAAACCTATATAAGGCCTGTTAAACAAAGAAGGTAGTAGATTGAGTTAGTTCAGGTATCACATAAACATATTTGTGTAAAAATCCCAAAAGAAGTTCTAACTTCCAAAATTACCTCCAAAGGACCATTCAGAGATTTGTGGAACATATTGAATATGTAAAGAACAAGTGTTTCCAATGCATAAGTAGATATCAGTCCATGATGGGCTCCTAATATACGACTTTCATGGAAACACCAAGCCTTGATCAACATAATGCTCCTTTTGAACAAATGGTTCTTCCCAACCTGACGGTCAACCTGAAGCAGTAACAGTAACTTGTTCAGTCTATAGTGTTTTTTGAAACCCACGAAAAGTGCATGCAATGCAAAAATTCAAGTTTGAATTTGCTTACCAGCTCAAGAAAGCAGAACGTGGACACACCTCCAATCTGGTTGAAAGAGATGTCCACGATAATGTTCTCAATAACACATTTTATGAGCTTAACCTAGTTGAACAATAAAACCGAAGTTCAGCACATAGACAAGATCAAGATGTACCAAGAAAAAAAAAATTAATGTGTATCAAAGTATCAACTACTTGGACAGAAAAGTGGGTTAAACATAAGATGTACAAATAGGAATATGAACTGTACCTCAGCGTTGATGAAGTGCAAGCCTGTTAGTTTGAACTCGGCGTCACAGTTTTCCTGTTCCGACTCGAGCATGCTGCGAACGTCATCAATGAATGTACTGTTTAACCATGTGTTCCCCAGTACGGTTATATCAACGTCGCCATCAGGGAGATACGTCCTTAGCGGCACTGATCCAAATGCAAAGACCTGGATTATATGATAATGCAAAAACAATGTTATTTCAGTATGAAATGTGCTAATGAAAAACACGCCAAGGCATGATCACAAAAGAAAAGTACAAAATGTGCTAATGTTCAAAGTAAAGGAGAAAACCAATGGGAAAATGTGCTGCACACTAATAGCCAAACCAATGGGAAAATGTGTTGCACACGAATAGCCAAACCACTGAGAAAAATGTAACATGCATTTCGATTGACATTAGCGGATCTGTGGATGTGGTGTGTACAAACTACTGTATACAGTGAGGACAAACACCTATAAACAGCAACATGATGCTTCTTATATGTTTTAAGCGCAGACAGAAGAAAAGTTTCCCACACCACAGGTGAATGCAGCATGCAGGAGCTGGAAGGAACCTATGCTGGTTGTTCAACCTAAACACATTGCTCCTGCATCACTCCTTCTAATGGGGCGGGGCTTGACGAGTTTTTTGGGCGGGTTTTAATACGAGTACTATTGGATGGGTGGAAACGGGTGACACTATGAAACAAGTTGGGGCGGGTTGGGTTGACGACACAAACGGGTCGGAACGGGTTGTGGCGCTATGGTCGTAGATCAGCGCGTAAGTCGCATATCATCTTCCGTCGCGACTTCGGGTTGGGGCATTGGGCCACAGGGCGGTGGTTTGTTAGGGCTCTTAAAAATATGGGTAAGGGCTGGGTTCAACCCCACTAGCAGGTGTATCCTGCATGCCCTATATGAAATGTTGGCGGCAGCTAGCGTGTCGAGGGGGTTGACATGAAGGTGGTCACAAGCTTTCAGTAAATGTAATATAAATAGGATTATACTGCTGCGTCAGCCTAAAATCGTCAGGCCCGGCCGCACACTCATGCATCCTAAGCTATATGCATGTTGCCGCAGCACGCAGTGTCTGTCCACAAAAAGCTATTAGTCGCCGATGCCTGATCGATTCAGGCACGTGAGATGGCTAGGCAGGCAGTACACATATACGGTGTCGAGAAAAGCGGCTAGTATATCATATAGTTGCCGGAAACCTGTTCGGTTCAGGCACGTTACCCGGCCAGGAAACACCCACATCACAGCTAGCTCACCGGCGCATCAGCGCATATATGCACACCTAGTAGGTTACGAGTGGCCTGACACGATCACGAGCTAGTTCACGACACGGCCGTGGAGGCCCTGGATGGGCCGTCTTTTCTCTGAAGACACGGAAAAAAGCTAGAGAAACAGAAACACAGTTGTAATCGTGAGCCCCAGGAATGTCCTAATCGCCGCCTGCTTAACAACACCTAAAATGGACCTCTGCACGTGATGCATGCTACCTGGCGTGACACAAACAGGATGGGTTCTAGTACGTAAAATCCAAGTACTAAATCTGACGAGACCACTGAATGATTAGCCGATCGAAAAGGTACGATTAGAAAAAGACCATGGTAGGTGGGGCATGGAACTATGTTAGTACAGTACGAATCGAATCAGGAATTAATAAACAGAATATCCCTAATATATCCCAAACCCAGCGGCTAGCGAGCGAGGTTAAGGAAATCTACAGGCGTGGAACGAGAACCAGCAGAGAAAGGCACACATGACACCATGTACGGCGGACGGATGCGGCCTTTTCGCTAAATAAATAAAGACGCGCGCGGCGGAGAAAGCGACGGACGGTCTACGTACGCGCGCGCGCTACGGCGACAGTCCACGTCAGGTCACTAAACACACGTTGTTCTTTTCTCGCTAGCGACAGACCAAGGCGACGACAGGTCGATCGGTCTAACCATCATGTTGCTGTAAACAGTAAAAACTCTCCGACAGCATACAGAATAAGCATGCGAGAGTCAACGGCAGTCAGTAAAATAGGACGACCTACAGAATAATTATATAATAATTAATGAAAAAAAGATTTTGTTTATTCCCCAAATTCACTAAACTAAATAATCGAATCAAACAAACATGTGAAGATCCACGAGCACGAGGTGAGTGAGCTAGGTCCTAGACGAAACGAAACGAAAGCGACGGCGTGCAGTGCAGTGCAGTACGCGGCGATGCGTTTGGGATCGGGGATTGCGGGTACGCATCCATCAGTGGGACAGCGGCGGCACGAGGCTTCCGTTCCGGGAATGGAAGCCCCGCCCCGCCGCAGGACACGAAACGGAAAGCTAAACCCCGGCCCAGCCTCCTCCCGAAGCTGAAGACGACGACGCGGGCCGGGCGGGGGCCGGGCAAGCTACGGACAGGGAGAGGAGGCTAGCGAGAGCCAGCGCTGGCGGCAGCGGGCGCACGCGAGAAAATAAACGGCAGCGTACGTAGGCTAGGGTAGGGAGAGGGATCGAGAGCGGGGGACAAACGGACGCACGCACCTCGCAGCCGAGGGAGCAGCCGATGAGTCGCCTGAGGTAGCTGATGACGTCCTGGCGTCGGCGCTCCGCCTCCTGGGTGGGGTGGACGCGCAGCACCACCTCGCCGGCGGCTGCCTCCGCTGCGCGTACAGCGTCCCGCCGGATCACGGACGGCTGCGGCGCCCTCCTCGCCATCACCGCCGCCAGCGTCTCCCTCTCCACTCCCGCTCCTCCTCCGTTGCTCGCGCCGGCAGCGGAAGCGGCAGCGCCCTCCCCACGGGAACGCCCACCCGTCGGCGCCGGGCACGAACCACACGCCGCCGTCCGCTCCTGGCCGCCGTGGCCGCCGAAGTAGGCCATTGGAGCCGGTTGGGGAGGAATCCAATCGATATGGGAGCGAATGGAAGGCGGAATCGGAGGGGTTTTCGCCCTCCGAGGCAGGAAAAGATTTTCTCCTGATCCTTTTTCCCCTTTCAACTCCTATGGGGTCGGGTCTCGGTCTGGTCTGGTCTGGTCCGCTCTGGGATCCAGGTGGGAGTTGGTTTGGTTTCTTTGGTTGTCCGAGGTTGCGTTGCGTTGCGTTTGTGTGCAAGAACTGGTGGGGTCTCTGGCTCTAGCTGGGTCCCTCAGCACTCGCCTGCCGCTGCTTATATAGGCGAGAGCCACCGCAAAGGGCCGTGCCCGTGCCTGTGCCTGCTGTGGCTGTGGCTTCGTTACTGCTACAGATATAGATATATATAGATAGATGATTCTAATTTCCTTTAAATTAATTAATATATACGGTTTAATTTACATTGCTGGGGTGCATATATATGGACAAACGAAGAAGATGTGGATGCCTGCCAAAACCGGGGGCTACTTTGAAGATGTATTGTGGTATATTTAGAGTATATTGATTTGATATATGGCAACTATATGTACAATATGCAATTATGCATGGTTGCTGTAAATAAATAAATGTAAAAACGCTATTACTTGGTTCTAGTTGTGATGTGACTATATTGTGTACGCTTTGATCGATGGATGGTCTTATGTTCATGCCCCATGCATGAGAGGCTAGCTGCAATATAATGCCTATTGCACCAAAGTGGACTTGATGCTAGCTAGCATTACTGCGACTTTCGGAGTTTTGGACCGAGCAAACACGACAAACGGGTCGTTGTTGGTGAGTAAAAACGTTAAGCGCGACACTTTTAGTGAGTGGATATCTTTTTTTATTTGTCGGGTATCTATGTCTCTCGATCGACAACCATTAGATATTGTCGAATTGATAAGCATATCCAAGTCATGAATGTGTCACGACGGTTTTTCGTTGATCCGTTACTAAAGTGGCGTACGGCGTATCCTTACTTTTATGCGCCTTTTGTACTTTCACCTTTTTACATGTCGATGGACACACGTCAATTGTCGTGTAGCTAGCCCGGCGAAATTCTTACCGACTTGTGATATGGATACTTGTTGGTTTTACAAATATGGTATGTAAGAATATTTCTTTTTTTTTTTGTATGTTAATGGAAAGATGCCTACTTCACTAGAATGGGTCTACTGGATGTCCTAGCATTACTATGACTCTGGAACTTCATTGAGCGATTACGACAAACGTTGGCGGTTGCTCGATAAAAGTCTTTGGGTGGAACACTTTTGGCGTTAGCGGGCCAATTTTTCTAAAGTATCAAATTTCTGAGATGATCAGCTTGGATATCATGGAATTGATAAGGATATCCAAGTCATGTATGTGTGTCATGGCAGTTTTCGATTGATCCGTTGCTAAAGTGATTGCGTTGGCATATCTCTGCTTTGTCGCCTTTTGTATTTGTCATATACATAACAAGCGTTGTCTTTTTTCGATAAATTTGTATATTTTTATCCTTTTCTATTGATTGTTAAGTAAAATTTTGCAGTCACAAGATAAATTTCTATCAACATAAAAACACAATAATTGACCCAAATCGCTATATAGTGCCTCTTGCAAGCAATTTTCTTTCCAGTTTAGATGATGCACACTGTCTTTTATCCATGGAAAAGGAATTCAAGTCACCATTCAAATACAAACCCATTTTATTAATGCTCAATTGTTATTTCTTGAGAATTCAAGGTTGTAACAATCACATTGTTTTTAAAGAGTTTAAGTCACATTATTTCACATTGTTGGGTGGTCTATATATTCATTAATGGTAGTTCTAAAATTCACAGACCACATTTTTGACAATTTGCTCTGCAGTTTTTACCGTGCATAGAGCTTCCATGACGTGAACCTGTCCCTTAGAACCCTCTTAGCAACCATTAATTGATGACTTCTAGTAACCTATAATGCACAAGAAGTAGTAACAAAACAGGGATCCATTTTATAGTTGCCATATACAAATAAACCTACGCCAAGAATGATAAAAATAACAGGTGAAAATTAAATAGTGGGAGGAAGTGAGGAACGTAACCCAAGCTGAAAACAGGAGTAATCACGGCGGAAGAACAGGGGTTGCTCAGGGCTTTTGTTCCAACGTTCGTCCATGAGGTCTGCACAAGAAAAATGGGCCGCAGTTGCTGCAGATATCAGCGAAACTGACGAGATCTGCAGTCAGAGGCCACTGCATTCAAGCACTGCCATAATAGCACAGAGATCTCCCGTCTTCTAAAAAAGGAGAATGGAATCCCATTCATTTCCTGCTAGTACATCATCAGCGAATCCAGGGCACATTGATTATTTTCTAGAAATATATAATATATATACATAGACGATGTAAACGAGGCAATAAATATATTTATATATGTTTATTATCATCTCTTGCTTGTATTGCATCCATGAATATTCCTATCTCAGATAGTGTATAGTAGTAGGAATGAAAAATATATATAAGGCATATTGTTATTATTCTCTTGTCCATTGGTTTTATCGGATGATTCTTTTTTTTTTTAAGCAGTAGTTGATTGAGCAACATATATTTCAAGTGCTGTAAATCTTGCCTGCTTTTAATTTAATGCCTCTTGGCTGTAGAAGCTTTTGGCTCTATAGGAGCTGCTAGCTGTATGTTTTGGATTTAGCTTATAATAATAATGTTATACCGCTTATTAAATAATTTTGGCTAAAATAAATAAATAAAGTTTAATGACATAACCATAGCCATAGTGAAACACCGGCGTTCGGTTGATGGAAAACAGACCATCTTCAAGCTAGCCTAGCCATCTTTAAGGGCGTCAGACATATCTACAACGACACAGTTGTCTGGCGTCCTGTTCTTTCTATTCAAAATAGCCTGACAAGTCAGCACACAGGTGGGGCCACTTTGGTTCCTAGGGGCACCGACTCTGGAACAACATCGACCACGGTAGTTTTAGGAATTTCACGAGAATTGTATGCACGAAACATAAGAATTTCCCGTTCTAAAGGGTTATCCTGAACATGTTGGCTATACTATAAGACGGCATGCACTATGTCGATATAGTTTTTCATGTGAGAGTGAGAGTACTTCGTTGGGGGTGTGAATGTAATATTGAGCTAAGGTAGGTTCTTGTCTACATAGTTAGTAGTTTGTTTGTTCCCTAGTGAACATTTATCTACGACTCTAAGAGGACACACGCTTGTGTGAGAGTGCAGGTGGGACTTTAACACTTAAGCAAGTAGTATACTCAATCACAAAACAATGTCGTCGTCATGTATATTCACTACTACAAAAGGGAATTAAGAGAGCGCGCAGGTTTTACATTAGGGGCGCTCATAATTTGAGCCGCCCCTAATGTATCAAAAATCCCAGGTAGAAGCAAAACCGCCCCTCTTGTTAGCACATTAGGGGCGGCTCGTAAATAAACCGCCCTATCTTGTTGGCACATTAGGGGCGGCTCGTGCTCGTAACAAACCGCCCCTCGTTTGGCACATTAGGGGCGGCTCATGTCTCTGGCCGCCCCTAAAGTTACCTGACACATTAGGGGCGGTTATATTTCACCACCCCTAATGTCTCCTCAAATCGAGGCGGTTATATTTCAGCCACCCCTAATGTAACATCAAATCGGGCGGTTATATATAGAGCCACCCCTAATGTGTTTTTGGTCAAACGAAGCACTAAATGACCTCAAATCGAAAAACTTTGAATACAAAAAGTTGTATATATAGAGTGTAGATCTTGAGGAGCTACACAAAGTTGGTGTTAAAGTGACTTTTGAAAAAGAGGAGATCTAGGGCTCCAAAAAGCGTCTTTACTTTGAATTGGAAAAGTCAAACTTGATCAAACGAGGTGAAACGAAGCACTAAATGACCTTAAATCGAAAAACTTTGAGTACAAACGTGTTAGAGCTCATCGAGATCAACATTAGTTATATGGATCATTTTGGCTTTTAAGAAAGTGTTAGTAAACACTAGAAGAAGTCGCGCGGTAATTAAAATAATCGAGAAAATTACCAAACAATTCGAGAAAATTCTTAAACTTGGCGATGCCTTTGCACATGCCATGTAGATGCCTCAAAAAAAAAGTTTGAGGCCGATAGCACACTTTTACAAAGCACACAGGCCACACAACCATGAGAAACCTAAGTGTAAGGATAGTGTTCGGTTAAAGGTTACGTATACCACTATGAAGCACGTCGCTCCGCCTATGTCCAAACTTCCTCAAATTTTTTTTTTTTGTGGTCATTTCACCCAAAAATATGGCCCCACGCAAAATCCCTAGGTTTTTTTTTAGTCATTTTTGAAATTACCGTATTTTTTCTACGTCTTGGATTTGCGACCAAATATGGTGAATTACACTTTGAAAACACAATAATTTACGCACCTAGGCCTCCACAAGTTTTGCCTCCTAGGGCACAAGAGACCTTGCGGCAAAGTTTGGCACCGTTTCAGGTCTTTTGGGGGGTGGTCATAGTTCAACGTATAATTATTCTAGAAGTCGCGCGGTAATTAAAATAATCGAGAAAAATTACCAAACAATTTCGTAAAAATTCTCAAACTTGGCGGTGCCTTAACACATGCCATGTAGATGCCTCGAAAAAAAGTTTGAGGCCGATAGCACACTGCAAAGCTCATGTTTTTAGGCCACACAACCATGAAAAACCTAAGTGTAAGGATAGGGTTCGGTGAAAGGTTCCGTATACCACTATGAAGCACGTCTGCTCCGCCTATGTCCAAACTTCCTCAAATTTTTTTTGTGGTCATTTACACCAAAAATATGGCCCCACGCAAAATCCTAGGTTTTTTAGTCATTTTTGAAATTACCATATTTTTCTACGTGCTTGGATTTTGCGACCAAATATGGTGAATTACACTTTGAAAACGTCTCTCAAAACTTTGTCGATCGCAAAAAAATGACCTACATACGCATTGTAGATCTCGACGAGGTAAATTGAAAAATTTTGAATACAAACTTGTTAGAGCTCATGCATTCGAGCCATTATATTTTTTGTTGAGAATTCATGTTTTTTATTTAAAAAATAAAAGGAAAAAAAAAGAAATTCACGATTTCCATTCGGCCCAAAATCAGAACCCAGAAAGCCCATCTAGGCCCAATAACAAGCTCCTAATAATATATAATGCAGGACACAAACCCTAACAACTTCAATTCTTTCCCCCACGCCTCCCTCCCCACCCATCCCGCCGGCACCCGCCTCCCTCCCCACCCCATCCCGCCGGCAACCGCCCCTTCTCCCCACCATCGTCGGCGGCCGGCTCCCTCCCCATCCTGGCGGCGCGGCGGTTCCCTCCCTAGCGTGGCGGCCCGGAGCGGCGAAACGGCGGAGCAGCGGCGCGGCGGATCTCGGGCCATGAGCGCGGCGGCTCCCTCCCCAGCGTGGCGGCACGGCGGATCTCGCGGCCATGAGCGCGGCGGCACCGGAGCAGAGGAGCAGCGCCGGCCCGGAGCAGCGGAGCGGCGCGGCGGTCCGGAGCAGAGCAGCGGCGGGCGGTGATTCCTGGGGAGGTGCGTAAGTCGTGGAGTGCTCGTCGCCGACCTGGACCACGCCGCCGTTGTCGATGAGGTGAGCCCTAGTGCCGACCTGCCCTAGCTCTCGTCTCTCGATCCCAATCCCTCGATGCGCCGCCATTCGACGCCCTAGCTGCAGCCTTCTAGTTGCCGGCAACCCTACCATGCTGCCGCTGGCCGACTGCTGGAGCTTGGCGACTTGGCCCGTAATAGCTGCCTGGCTTGTTGCGGGCTGATGCTCAGGCGCTCAGTGCAGGCACAGGGCCTGCTGGTAGCTGCCAGCCGCCGGCGCTCCTTGCTGCCTGGGTTGCTGTGTGCTGTTGACTTGCCTAGGCCATCGGGAGAAGACCTACTTGACATTGCTGGATTCAATTTCAGTTTTGGTTCAAAAGTAGTGGCATTGCTGGATTAATTTCAATAAGCTACAAATTTATTGTAGTTTTTAGTGCATATCTTGTGTAGATCTGAAAAATATTCTTTTTATGCGTCTATATATTTAGGATTGGTAGTTGCGAACGAAAATATTTATGTGATATAAAAGTAAACACATGAGTTCTCTAAATTGTTGGGTCACACATCACTTTAGATCATTGCTGAGTCAAGGGACTGGACATTTTATTTTATTATTTCTGCAGTTAACTTCCATAGCTAAATAAATTGTTTTACCTTTTTTTCATGTTTGATCTGAGTAGCTTGTGCCTTTTGCTTGGCTGGTAAGCTCCCTTCATTATTGCCCAAGTGAATGGTGAATGTCATTTATTTATAGCTTCCTCCTATGTAAGAATCTGATTGTCTCTAGCAACTTTTTAGGTATGAGATGGCACTGCAAAGTATGCCATTATGAATATACAATATTGATTTTTGCATCATGATGATCTAAGTGATAATGAATCTTTATCATCACAGTAACTGTATGGTTCTGACCTATGCCTCTTACTTAAATAGTGGATTATCTGCACCTTTGTATGATATATATTGATCTGATTCATGAACTATAAATATGAACTGGTAGAGCCTTCGTGGTTTCTGGCATTTTGCTGTGCATTTTTGGAGGGACTAGAAATGTACATCTTGTGATTGTGCTGTCTTGTACTGCAAACTGCTGTTCTTTGATTTCGCAAGTACCCAGGATTTGGCGAATTTCTTGTGGTAGCTTTACTACTGATTTTTTCTAGTCTTAGATTCAATGATTTTTTTTTTTTTTTTTGAAGCCATAGCCATTCAAAAGATTTAGTGATTATTGTGATCTGTCTTCATGTAGGAATATATGTTTCACTCTGAGAAGGCTAGCGCTTTGAACACATATGTTGTAATGAAGTTTGGATCCAAAGAAGTGGACCACTGATGCAATGGATGTGAGTAGAACTGAAAATGGTACCCTCGTACCATTGGAGCGTTTTCACTGCGATGATGTTGTAAGCATTTCTTCTTTGTCCATTGGATGCGCTTCCTGATAATTTGTAGCTTGTTAAGAAAGAAGAACCTCATGTTACTATGCTTTGAAGCCATGTTGTTCTTGATTTATCCATATTCTAGCTCTTGATTTGGAATGATTAATTCATCAATTGTATACTGTGGCAATCAATTTGAGATAATTATCCATTTTTTGAATTTCGTCTCATAATCTTTATTGCTCTATGCAGGTTGGTTGTAAATATGGACACAACCAAAGTCATCGCCACCATCTGTGGTTTGATGGCTAGGATTGCTAGTGGTGGCTGGCTAGGATTGCTAGTGGTCTAGGACTATGAGCTGATATTGCCCCTTTATTGTAGTGGTTGGACAAATGAGATGAATTGGAATACATTGAGATTGGAATCCTGCGGTGTTTTATAGAGGACTAGATAGTTAATAAACATCATTATCTATTTGTTATAACTTGATGACATTATTTATGTGACTATTGATATATGTGTGACAATTGATACACGTGGACTTGTGTACTGGTTGTGTGAATTATATATGTTTATTTGAAGTATGGAGACATTATGTCAATTATTAATTGAATCTGTGAATTATATATTTATATTTTTTTGGTGTGAAATTCAACACTAGGGGCGGGTTTAGATTAACCGCCCCTACAGTTAGAGACATTAGGGGCGGTTTATGATGAGCAGAACCGCCCCTCGTATATCCACATTAGGGGCGGGTCAAGCGGGACATGTCTCCACATTAGGGACAACCGCCCTAATGTCGATGAACATTAGGAGAGCGCTTGTTTAGGGGCGGTTGGGAAAACCGCCCCTAATGAGCTTCAAAAACCGCCCCTAATGTTCCCTTTTGTTGTAGTGATTTTCAAATTTTAGGAGCGGTGACTAGACCTTTTTAGATTGCTAAAATTTCTAACACTTTTTCCACTCTCCCTCCATCACATCACATTAAATACACAAAAAAACATATGTTTGGAGTATAAAATGTAGGTAAAAAAATAACTAATTACACAGTTTAGATGTACATTGCGAGGCGATTCTTTTGAGTCTAGTTACCTCATGGTAGGATAATATTATCACAAACAAACGAAACGTCTTCTACAAATCTTAAGGCTCTGGGAGTTCCAACGGTTACTTTTGCAAGTTTTTCTAACATCTAAACAGGATTATTTCGGTGGCCTACCAACTTTATATATAGCAGTAACTCACACAAAAAGAATGTTAGGGCCTTAGGGGTCGCTTAGGAGTGCTCCTAGCTTCATATATATTCTCCATGAGAACTGCTTCTAGACTTGATAGCCAAACAGGTAAACTAAACACAACTAGATTCTGATTTGAGGATCTAACAAGAATTTATTCCTCCATTTATACTAGGAGTTATGAGCTGAAAATTATTTACCTAGGTCTAATCTGATGAATTAATCTTTAAGGTATTAGGAGTTCGGAAACGCTATACATTGGTCAAACTGTGGCGACAAAGTACTAGAAGTTAGGTGCTAAAAATTATTTTACCAAATTCTTTCTTGGCAACAAAGTGGATAAGCAACACAGGATGCCTCAACTTTGATGAATAAATTAGTTTTTTTAACATAATGGTGAATAAATTAAGTACTCCCTCCCTTCCAAATTATGTCACCAGCTTTTGACTTTTTTTTAGTACATCTATTTTGTTATATATTTAGGTATAATAATGTGTCTAGATCGACACGTAGCAAAATGGATGAATAAAAAAAGTCAAAAACGACTTATAATTAGAAAACAGAGGAAGTAATAGTTTATTGATCAATATATTTGAAAATCCGGCTATCTATCTACGGGTCGTGGGCTGCTCCTGCTCATTTATCTGCAGGATCACATGACCGATTTTACGATCGCAGGTAGCTGAGGCTTGGGTTTGGTTGTTCTTCATGCTTTTTTTCTCATTCACGCAAAAGGTTTACACGTCTGTGTATTAAAATAGAGAATACGTTCGATACAACATGCTTTATCGGCACCCTAGGGGGTCGATAAGTTACATGACTGCATGGACCCTCCCGAGTGTACTACCATATATGCTATTGCTTTGGAGAAGGATCAACTGAGATTGTGAAGCCGACTAGGAGGCTTTATGCCCGGGCTGCCAAATGGCAGCAACGCGGCTTTGCGCGAGCTCACGTCTGACGTAAGCCGTAGGTCGTATCCTCTATGGCTGCCTCGACTTTGTGATTTGCTCGGTGAAGCACTTGAGTCATCTCTCGGCCGATGCCGTTTGAGGTGATGGAGTATTGTTGATGGTGTCCGTCGTAGCCTCGATCGTTGTGTCTTCTAGGGTGCTTGGCCCGGCGTTGGCCAATGCAAGGCATATGCGGCGGGGCGGAGTGGTCGGGTCCATGCTAGGGATGGTGTCACTGGAGCATGCATTGGCAACCACAGCGTCGGGCTGTCCCCCTGCGGCGGCGTGCCTTGTGGTTGCCCCTGCACCGTCATCACCCGGGCACCCTCTTCCGGAGAATGTCCACCATTGGTGCTTCCACTTCACGAGAGGCAACCAATCATTGTTTCTCTTCATGCTTGGTTGTTGGGCCTTCCATCGGCCCGCCGACCGTTGACTGCTTCCTTCATGCCTCGGCCTTGTGTCCTCACTAACTAGTGTTGATGATGCAACAACGACAAATTGGATTATCGAAGGATGCTTGTTGCTTGTTGGTAGTTTATTTTTTTAGCAGAGCTGGTTGGTAGTTTTCCGTTCATCCTTTTTTCTTGAAAATATGTATCTGTATTACAAGTAAGGAAAACAACCGTACAAATAGACGAATACAGACACATATAGATATACAGAGACGACTATTGCAACCAAACTACACGAAGATCCCTAGAAAAGAAAAAATTACAACGATGCTCTTGGAATCTTCGTGAACCACCAGAGTCGCCCGAAACCACCGGATTGGCATGTGGAGTTGTTGGACCTTTAATGGATAGCTATTGGGCTGAACCAAAACGAGAAAAAGGCCCACCTACCAACCAAGGTACTTGGCAGTTTGAGGTGAGGAAGAAGATCGGGTCTAAGACCACCACGCCCTGGGATGGCTCCACCCCAACTAAAGACAACTTGCACACGCGAGGCAACTTAGATGTGAGACTTTTGCACTTTGCTTGGCAATTAATGTATATATAAACAAAATTTGCCATATCTTTTCAATTTTTACAAACAATGGCTAGGATTCTTGTAGCCTACTATATATGAACTTGGCAGCGTAATCTCGATCACAACAGGCTAAAAACATATCTGGTCAGTTTGTACTTGTTGCTTGACGTCGATCGATAGCATTGCTTTAGACTACAAGTAACCTTATTTTGCCCCTCAAGGAAATTAGGGGCTACGACGTATGCACCACCAAAAATATTCTCATGCATTTGTGGATGACGTTCATGTTCATATGCATAGCTAGGAGAGGGCCAAAGGAAAAGAAAAAGAAAAAAGAAAAGAGACTTGATTCCATCCTTTTGAATATTTCATAGTTTTTGGTGCTACTTTCAGTGAATCCTCTATGAGCTGCTCGGCTAATGGCTTCTGCGATTGATAAGCCAGCCGATGATGTTTTTTGTTGTGAATGTAGCATGATTGGTAAGCAGGGCTAATAAGTTCAAGTGAATAGGGTGCAAGATATAGAGAAAGAGAAGAGATAGAGTTTGTGAAGAGAGAAGCCCCGAACTGTTCTTTCCATTTGGTAGAGCTCATCCTGTTCCTAATTAATTAATTTCTGTGAAATGTGATTCTTTGGGAAAAATGATTCTAACTAATTCTAAGACAAACCATATGTGAAAGGTGATTTAGTGCAAAACAGAAGCTATTTTTGAGCTTCCAATTCATTTTAGAGAAGTACTCCCTCCATCTTAAAAAGAGTGTCGTTTTTAAACTTTTAGATATTGTGTTTGATCGCTTCGTCTTATTCAAAATTTTTGTGTCAATTATAAAATTGATAACTTAGTATTAAAGTATCTCTAATGATAAATAAGTTATAATAAAATCAAATATATTTATGAAACTTTTTTGAATAAAATGGATGGTCAAACATGATGTATGAAAAACCTAAAAACGACACTTTTTTTGGACGGAGAGAGTATCTAATAGAAACCAGCACATGATCCCACTTGTCTATTTAAAACTAGCAGAGACCCCGTGCTTCGCGCGACGGGGCAGGAAGCCAACACCCCCAAAATACAACATTTTATATGATTGTACATGGAAGCAAATGAATCAATGGTTGAGCTAGATCTATGTGGAGATTCATGCTGGCATGGTGTAAAGAGTGTCCAATGTTTGGCGGAGTTGTTAAGCCCGGCAAGTACGGCTTCTCATGGTTATGTGGTCCAGTAGATTGAGTTGCACCTGGTAGATAGACAACTCACTACGTTAGATGGATCATAATTGGCATGTGTCATAAAATTGATTTGGATTCACATAAAAAGAACTTCATGCTAGTATCCTTTGAATTTGTATGTACAACTGTAATTGTATATAGCACATGCTTTATAATTTAGAAACCATTATATACTTATAACATGAAAAAGTCTATGAGCAGGGAAGTTTTTAATAGGTAAAGGAACGTGGCCTCCTTGAATCAATATAGCATTTGCATACTCATTAAAGATCATAAGAAAGTAAGAAATGAAGCAACACAAAAAATTGCAAGTTGAGTACATGAATGGCTGGACACGTTCATTCCTTTATTTTTGCTTTGGCACTTTGCATAAGAGATTTTTTTTTAGAAAAAAAATGGAAAAAAAAAAGATTTCTGTAGGAAAAGCAGAGAAGAGAAACTTACCTGGTCAAGAAGTAACTCACCAAGAACACAATCCAGTTGATCTCTAGGAGTTTAGAGACCCTTTTACTGTCCTACGGAGACGGAGCAACATATTCGAAGGCAACAGACCCCCATGCTAAATCGTAAAATTTTGACTATCCCCTGCTAAATTATCAGTTGTCATCTTGTGGTAGAGGATGGCAACATATTTGACTCTGCTGAGCAAATTAGATAGAGCATCGTGTTCGCTCTCACCACTGATATTTGCATACCCATAATTATCCAGATCAGTTTCCCCTTTTTCTTGTCTCCTTTAACCTACGGATCTTATCCTTTTACTGTTTATTGTACAGAAGTTTGACCCTGCAGTCATACTTATCAAAATAAGCATTCATCTCATTTGGTGCTGGGCAAATGTTTAATTATTTAATCAACTAACGCTAATGTAAAAATTTAAGTACTATTCAAACTGCAAAAAAGCAATTAATACCTTCTGGAGTGTCGGACTCACAGTCGAGTCGCCTCGAGATAAAGCGGAGTGGCTGAATATTTAATTATTATTTAGCTTTATTATTATAATTATTAGATTAAATTAAAGAGAGATAGAAAAAGACTAATGGGCCTGGCCCATTAGCAATGTAAACCCCTCATATAAATATGGGGGCAACTATCGTGAGACAATCAAGAAGAAAATAATTAGGTTTTTACCTTGCTCTCAAGCTCAAGCCGCCGCCGCCTCCTGCCCTCGCGCCGCGCCGCCAAGGCCGGGCCGCCGCCCCGCCCGCTGCCGGGCGCCGCCGACGCCGCGCCGCCGCGCGCCGTCGCCCACGCCTTGTTCATCGCTGATTTCAGCCACATCACCTCTCTCGTTCTTCCTCTCGCGTTGATCGAAAAACGGGTTGTGACAGATTGGTATCCGGAGACCACTACGATCCAATGACCTTGACCGTGGGACAACAAATCACGGCGAACGTCAACAGGATCATCGACGAGTACATCGCAGCCATGGAGGCCAAAGCCATGGAGGCTAATTCAGCCCCATCATCGCCTAAGTACATCCCGCCCTCCAAGCGCTCTATTCGATCAGAGACACAGATGAGCCCTCCATCCGCCGCACCTCGATTCCTCAATCCTACAGCCCGGCGGGACGGTCCGAATTTTCATCTTGAATTCGATACGAAATTCCCCAAGAAATTACTCCGAATTTCCACCTAAATTCTTGCCGAGAAAATCCCAGCGCATACCGGCAATAATATTAAATTATTTTTTTTCCTGAGTATGATGGCAAGGGTGACCCTTCTCATTGGCTGTACAAGTGCGATAAATTTTTTCTCGCTCAAGAAATTATTAATACAGGTCGATCAGCTCTAAACGTTCCATCTCCAAGGGAACACATTATCTTGGTTTATTCGTTGGGAAAATGAAGTGGGTCAACCAACTTGGCCGTAATTTTCTCTGCAGCTATTACCGACGTTTTGGAACTCCACTTCATAATCATCTTGGTGATCCGACAAAGATCACGCCATACCGGGAGATTTGGACAAGTACACTAATACGTTCACAAAGAACGAACAAGGTACAACACCTCCCCCAAAACAAAGAAGGCTATGCTTTATATTCTTTGGGTTAGCACCTCTCGATTCGGATCGACGTCCAACTACATCAACCACGATATTGAGACAGCCATAGCACTTGCTAGACGCGTCTCTATCGCTTCACGTCGACAGAACTCAAAGGTACGCACAAGAGGATATTCAGATATTCAAATATCAGTTCACGGGTTAACTGGCATATCCACTTGTCCTACCATGCAATTAATTATCAATATAAATGGCACCAATTTATTGGCTCTTTTGGATTCTCGTTCAACACACAATTTTTACGGATTCTGATTTGGCTATGAAACTGGCCTCCAAAGTTCTTCTTTTACACCGTCCGCTCAAAGTTCTTTGCCGCCAATGGACAACACATAACAAATGTGAGAAGGTATGATAATATTGAATTTTCTATTGCTACTTGAAAGCTTCAAAGCGATTTCTTCAAAGATCAAATTAGGAGGCTATGATGTTGTTTTGGGTGTGGACTGGCTAAGTTCTTTGGGAAATATTGTCCGGAATTTTAATAAACTTATTATGAAGTTCGGCGGAAAGGACAGCCGATCACATAGCACAGCCTCTCTAAAGAGACAGATTCTCAACCAGGTATTCATACACTTTCTCCTGACGTGCCAATTGATCCTCTGTTGTGCAAATTCCAACAGGCTTTTCAGAGAGCCTTCGGGCTGCCACCTCAACGGCGTTATGATCATAGAATTCATCTTAAGGATCCCACTCGGCCGACCGTCGTTCGCCCTTATCGTTACCCTCGATACGAGAAAAATGAACTGGAACGCCAATGTGCAGACATGCTTCATCAAGGTATCATCTGGTATAGCACTTCGCCATTCTCATCACCTGTCCTTCTTGTAAAAAAATATGATCAGACTTGGCGTTTTTGTGTTGATTATCGGGAGCTCAATAGTAATACTTTGAAAGACAAATTTCCAATACCGGTTATTGCTGAATTCTTGGATGAACTAGAAGGTGCTAAATTCTTCACCAAATTAGATCTTCGCCGGGGCTATCACCAGTGCGCATGCATCCTCCTGACATTGAAAAGACAGCTTTTCGGGACACATCATGGGCACTTTGAGTTTTTGGTTATGCCATTTGGATTATGCAATGCACCTTCAACTTTTCAAGCTTTGATGAATGATATATTGGGACCGTTTCTACGCAAGTTTGTGCTGGTTTTCTTTGATGATATCCTGATATTTAGCAAATCCTGGTCTGAGTATCTCTACCATGTGGAAGAGGTTTTCAAGGTACTAGCATCTCATAATATCTTCTTAAAGAAATCTAAATGCCTCTTTGGTCAATCACAATTGGGTTATTTGGGACATATTATATCGGATCTTTGGGAGTGGTCGTTGATCCGAGAAAATTGAGGCCGTCACCACTTAGCCGCTCCCCACAACTCTCCGTGAATTGCGAGGTTTTCTGGGACTCGCTGGTTACTACAGAAAGTTTATAATGGATTATGGTACAATTGCACGTCCCTTGACTGATCTTCTTAAGAAGGACTTATTCTGTTGGACACCCTTGGCAACAACAGCTTTTGAGCACCTTAAGAGGACTTTATCATCAACACCGGTTCTCCAACTTCCAGACTTTAATAAATCATTTGTGGTGGAATGTGATGCGTCTGGTATAGGTATGTGTGCTGTTTTACATCAGGGTAATGGTCCAATTACTTACTTTACCAAACGTATGCCTGATAAGTACAAAAAGTTAGCTGCTTATGAAAAAGAACTCATAGGACTGGTAACAGCAGTCAAGCATTGGCGACCATATCTTTGGGGCCGCCCATTTATTATAAGGTCAGATCATTACAGTCTTAAGTACATTTTAGATCAACGCTTGTCCACAGTTCCGCAGCATCAATGGGTTAGCAAATTACTTGGCTATGATTTTACTGTAGAGTACAAACCGGGTATATCAAATGTGGTGGTCGACGCATTATCTCGTCGAAACACGGATGAATCTTCACTCATGGCTATTTCGTAAAATTCAATTGGGGTTATTTGACCCAGCCTACGGGAGGAAATTGCATTCGAGTGATGAAGCTATAGCCCTTATTGATTCTATAATCAACGGTAAGGACGCCGCATGGGAAGTTCGCAATGGATTGATCTTGTTCAACAAAAAGGTATGGCTTTCCAAATCGTCCAAACATCTTCGCACCATTCTCCATGCAATCCATGATTCAAAGACATGAGGGTATACGAGAAAACATTGCATAGATTCCGTCGGACCTTCTTTGTCAAACATGATAAACGCATTGTCACATATTTTGTGAATGATTGTTTGGTTTGCCAACGCAACAAAAACTGAACACCTTCATCCAAATTTAGGCTTCTTCAGCCTTTTTACCAATTCCAGGCAGATCCGGGAGGATATCTCAATGGATTTCATTGAAGCTCTTCCAAAAGTTGGATCTAAATCGGTAATCTTAACAAAGGGTTGATCGTCTCTCCAAGTATGCTCACTTTATACCCCTTTCTCATCCGTATACAAAGAACCCGGTTAGCTCGAAATTTTTCTCGAGAGATTGTTAGACTACATGGCTTGCCAAGATCGTGGTTAGTGATCGAGATGTCATCTTCATGAGTCAATTCTGGCAAGAAATTTTCAGTCTATCCAACATTATTTTGTCACCAACATCGCCTTATCATCCTCAAGCGGATGGCCAGCCGAGGTCGTCAATAAAATTATTACGATGTATCTGCTTATTTGCTTGATCGGTGACAAACCAAAGGATTGGGTAAGATGGTTACCTTGGGCTGAATATTGCTATAATACTTCATATCATGCTTCGACCAAAACAACACCGTTTAAACTTGTGTACGGGCGTGACCCCCCTACAATCCGTGGTTATCATCCGGGTGAGACAACATTACCAGCTGTGGATGACTTACTAACTCAGAGGGATATTTTTCTCACTCAGACAAAGGTTCGTTTGCAGTTGTCTCAGGATTATTATCGCAAATATTTTGACGCTAAACATACAGACAGAGAATTTAAGGTGGGTGATTATGTTTGGCTCAAACTTTTATCCCGTTCTGTGGCAACCATATCTGATTTACACAAAGGCAAGCTCTCTCCTAAATATTTTGGACCCTTCAGCATCAGCAAGATTATTACACCAGTAACATATGCTTTGAATCTGCCGCCTGGAACCCGTATACACAATGCCTTTCATGTCAGCATGCTCAAACCACACCGTGGGGAGATACCTACGGATATTCCGAATTACCTCGATTCATGATGGCACACCGTCCCCGAACCCGAATTAATGCTCAAAACAAGAGTCCGCCAGGGGTCGGCTACAAGTGCTCATCAAATGGAAGAATAAATCTACTGCAGATGCTTCATGGGAAGATGCGGAATTATTCAACAAAATCTATCCGGGACTTCCAAATCGAGGACGAAATGAATCTCCAAAGGGGAGAGATGTCGGACTCGGTCGGCGAGTCGCCCGAGATAAGCGGAGTGACTGAATATTTAATTATTATTTAGCTTTATTATTATTATTATTAGGTTAAATTAAAGAGAGATAGAAAAGACTAATGGGCCCGCCCGTTAGCAATTGTAAACCCCTCATAAATAAAAAAAAAAAAAAAAATATGGGGGCAACTATCATGAGATAATCAAGAAGAAAATAATTAGGTTTTTACCTTGCTCTCAAGCTCAAGCCGCCGCCGCCTCCTCCCTCGCGCCGCCCGCCGCCGCCCAAATCCGGCCAGCCGCCGCGCCGCCAAATGCTGCCGGGCGCCGCCGCGCCGCACGCGCCGGCCCGGCCGCTGCCGCCGCCGCCGCCGCCATCCCGCATCCCGCGCCGCCCCTCCGCCCCGTTCCACGCCTTGTTCATCGCTGATTTCAACCACGCCACCTCTCTCGTTCTTCCTCTCGCGTTGATCGAAAAAGGGTTGTGACATGGAGATTCATGACACCCGCTTCATGAATATTTCATCTCGATATACAAAAAGCATGATTCCTTCGTCTTACGAAATATACCGAACTGAATCGAAATCCTAAATTTTTGTTGCTTTTTGCTTACCACCACTGCTGTAGCGAACCACATCACAGATCTTTACCAATAAACAATCCAACGGGACATTTGACAAATAGGAAGGCATCATAATCTGCAAAATTAGGAATGGTAAAACTGGTTAAGGCATACATAATGAAAAGAGAGGAAGGTTTGGAAGCAGAGTTATTTTGGGCATTTCTTAAACCACCTGAAGGGCACAGAATAGGAAGAGCTAAGAAGACAGAGGATGTGGCCCTGACGCCACAGTCCTGACGCTGTTTGAAGCAAAAATGAAATATATCAGATCGCAGGCCTGGAACGCAGTACACCATGCGAGGAGGCTGCCGGCGGCGGCGTGCGGTCGTGTGGCTGTGCTGTAGCATTTAACACCATGCAGCAGGAGGAGGAAGACACTATTAGCGAGAGGAAGTATCCCTGCAAATGGATTTTCGGTATTGAGGGTAGAAGAAGAGGTTAGATAGCAGAGCATGCCTGATACCCCCATCACTTAGTGCGACGGCAAAAGACGCCCCGCGCCGACGGGCGGCGAGCACGACCGCCGTTGCTGCAGAGCGCAGCGGGGACGACGCCCGAGATGGCCGGAGGCGGGCCGGTGCCGCCAAGCCGCACGGGCGACACGCCAAAGGATGAGTTCCCGACGCCGGTTTCGTATGCAAAAGACATGGAAGGACACGTTTGGGAGGGGCGCAGGGCGTCGGCGTACATCGGGACGGGGGGCAGGCGGCGCCCGCCGCGGCGTCGGGGATGGGGGTCCGTCTTGGGAGGGGTGGCTGCGCGTGGCGGGTGACACGGAGGGGTTGGTGCTGCTTGCGCAGGGACGGGGGCAGAGGCATTGGTCGTCGGAGGGAGAGGTTGCGGCAACGATGTTTCAGGGAGTTGAAGCAGTGGAGTCGGCCGAGGTAGGTAGGAGCAGATGTTTCGGGAGTCTGTTTACGCATGGAGGGTGAGGATGATGCTGAAGGTGATCCAACGGTCCAAGTCGTTTACTGTGCTAGGTACAGTGATTTGTGTCTGTGGCGGAGGGATCTGGGTTGTACGAAAACCATAGGGAAGTATAGATACTGTTTGGACTTGCTATATGATAGCTATAGGCTATAGCAAACATACGCAGACCCTGCAACAACATGTGAACTGTGGAACTGTGGTAGGCTGCTGTTACTGTGTTACTGCTAGCCACGCACACAAGGCCACGCACACACGTTGGGGTGACCGGGGTGGACCCGAACCAGGCCACCACGGTCCACGGATGACGCATGCATGATGCATGGTCCATGATACTATTTCCTTGTGCCTTTGTGACAGATCCTTTCTGCGGTTCTGCTGGCGGCAAAAACAGCATCTGTCCCAGGTTCAGGTTGCCTAAATACGGGCCAGGAGCAGTGTGTGTCAGCGCCAACAGTGCCAACAATCTGTACGTCGTCGATCGATCGACCTTCACTTACGACCGGTAGCATGCACTGCCCGGATGGCTCTTGCATATTATTTTGCCCCATGAAGCATTCAAAATATAAGGACGCACGTATACGTAGTCCCAAGTGAAAAATGAAAGCATACCTTTCATTTGAAGTCAGTATGCGAATTTCGTTTCGAGAGGAGGGCATGACTTTCACTCTCTTCATCTGGCAATTTTCTAGGCTTTATGGACCTTCTTTAACTCTCAAGGCACAAATCTGTCTTAAAGGTGCGGAGCACGGTACTATCGCGGCACGGTGGGGCACGACGGATTCCGTACCAGCTCGGCTCGAAGCACAGCCCGCCATGCCGTCGCCATCGTCGCCGCACAGGAAGCCAGAGCCGCGCACCACGCCGCCGTCGCCCGCAGAGCCGTCGTCGCGCATCACAGCTACAGATCCGGGCGGACGCGCCCGGCTGAGTGTCGCCTCCACGGGGATGTCCCCCGCCGAGCACAGCACGAACGCACCCATTGCCGAAGCGACGCCGCTATGGGGACACGACCCCAGCCCCACGCCTTTTCCACCAACGACGCACAACCTTAGCAGCTCAGCTCCTCGCCTGCGCTGCCGCGCGACCTTTGCCTGGTGTCGCCGATGCTATTGGCTCTAGAGACGGTAAGGGAATATGGGAAGACTTGAAGAGGAGGCAGGAGTAGTGACGGGATGAGAGGTGATAGGAAGTTAGGGTTTGACACAATATATATATGTGCTTCTTATGATCCAACGCTACGAAATAACCGGGTTGCATCGTGCCAGCCCATTTTCCGTGCCGTCCCTGAGCCGACACTATGAGCCAGACCTGCGGCCCAAGCACAACACTATGGCCGGGCTGGGCCAGGCACGGCACTATGTTGTACGGGCTGGGCCGTTACTGGGCCGTTCTTTCTTGGGCATCAGCCCATCGGACTCGAGCCAAATGGAAAACTAGATAGTCAGCTCTATGAAATGTTAATAGTTGGCATATGCTAAGGGCATATAGTGCATCTCCACCATTAGCGCAGATAGCCTCATTGGTCTCCATCTTTGGTGTATTTTCCTTGGGATAAATCTATTTCAACATCCTCAAGTTCATCACCGATGCTCTAAAGACTTCCGACTAATCTCAGGTTCACCTCATCCTAGGTTGTTAGATTCGCTAGCCAGGATTTCACATTGGCACCTTCAATGACCTACAGCTTTAGGATTGGTCACATCTATAGTCTAACAAGCCTTCTTGGTACCATGCTCTCGAAGGAGGGGAATCGGTAGATGTCAACGTCCTTATGCATCACATCCATAAACACCCTCCGCCGCGCCAACAATTAATGTGTTGGCCGATATCTTCTCATAGCTCTTTGGTGGACCATCATTGCCACCAGAGAATGAGTTTTAAGGACAAACTCTCTTTCACATCAGGAACATGGGGTAGAACTACAAGTACGTAGGAGCTCGCACCATGAATGCACCCTCGCTCCCATCGTAGCATGTTTATCGGCGCAATCAACCATGCTCTGACCTCCATCCACGGTATCTTAGAGTACCCCTCTAGTGATGACTCTCGTTTCAACAGCAAACATGCCGACAACTACCACCCCTTGCATGCATGAATGCAATATGGTCAGCCTTTTTAGTAGAACCCATTGGTAGCAAAACTAGGAGCATTCACACTCCACTATAGTCAATCGCTAGCTAGTGGAGAAAGAGGTGCACCTATGCAAAAAAAAGCACAACATATTAGGGCTTGTTGTGCTAATATTGAGGCCAAACAATCGACCATGAGCAGGCCAAACCTTGAGTAGCTTCGATGCTCAAAAAAAAAAAAACTTGAGTAGCTTCCTAACCCACTAGCGGGGTGCATGTGTGTACCCACTAGGTAAACTACCACATCATCAATGGTGTTGGGCACATCTCCCAGTTCCTGTGTACCAATCAAAATGTTGCCGTCATGACGTGTACAACAACCATAATCCATGCCATAGTAAATTTTGATGTCTGAAGAAGGGCAAGGAGTCATCGACAAGTATAACATCATGCATGCACCATCAAGAGGAGACATTAGATAATTGGCTGGGCTAAAATATGCATTGTTCCACATCCATCATCTCACCAACCACCAAACATTGGGCATAAAATAAACATAGGCATAATTCAATTGTAAACTTACCCTGTACGATCAAAAAATTAAAGGAACTCTTTATTGTTGTTGTATCGTATCTCCATTTTATTCATAAAACATAGCATGGGATGGGGCACATCCCTATGTGTGTTACTTGCCCATTACCAACGTAACTTGACCAGGTCTAAGCACAGTTGGGTGAAACATTTCCTTCGAAAAAGCAATATATGGAGATGTTTAAAACAAAGATTCATGCACCGAATAAAGCAATATCCCTACACACATAAATAAAACCCCCTCCAAGTATAAAAAGAAAGAAAATATATTAGACTTGCATTGAAGGGGAAAATATATTAGACTTGCATTGAAGGTTTAACCTCAAATGATGAGACCTAATATTTAGAAAACATCTTTATGCATATCCTAACTTTTCTAATCATTGACACCATATTCAATATCAGACTAAAAATTCTTTTTGCAAACCATAGTCCATGCTTGCATGAGACTAAGGGGGTGTTTGGTTCTAGGTACTTATTTTTGTGTTTGGGACGACAAAAAAAAGTACCTAGGAAACCAAATTGTTGGATTTTTTTTTTTTTTGTAAAAAGTCCTAGGACTAATTAACTAAACCTGGCCTAATCTGCCTACCATACAACCTCATCAACATATATACTCCTAACTAGATTACTACATTAATAGAAAAAAGAATGAATACATTGTTCACATGTAATAAGGTATTCCTTGTTACTTTGCCATTCACTACAAAAAATAATAATGACTCTTATTACTATTGTTAATATAAGTCATAAGGTCGCCTGAGGATTTCCTACTGGACTGCACATAAACACAACCTGACTTAATAGTTCTCTATCTCCAAAATGAGTTATATTAGTGTTCTATAATCCAACGAAAAGATAAATAAAAGTACTAGAACTAGAACTTTCTAAATTCCCTAGGCTTAAAATTTGACAATTTGTTAGTGTTCACCTACACTTACCCCTTAAGAGTGACCATATTCAAGGTTTCTCAAAATAGAGTAGACGGTAGAAACCAACACAGAGGTCCAATAGAACCCGATCACTTCACCTAGAAAGATAAAGTTGTCTACCGACAATAGGGAAACCATTTATTTAGCAATTATTTCTTTCTTCACACAATAATAAAGTCAAACGGCTAGCTAACATAATATTGCATCTCTTAATAACTATATTGGTAGTAGCTTTAAAAGACCCTTTAACAAAAAACCAATGTAATTCTTAATAACTATATATGCTTGTGGCTCTTTCCTCCCAACCTAACAAGACAAACAAGGCATGACAAGTATTCATGTGAAAAACAAGATGAAAACAATTCACAATCTTAAATAATGCCCTTACCTTTAGCAATAGAATGTTTCAATTTTTAAAAAGCAAATTTTTTGGTAAGGTCACCAATTATTCAAATGGTAGACATAACTTTATTAGAACCATTCTAGCACATAGAAATTACCTTTTTATTTAGACGTCAAACACAACAAAGCTATTTAACATCCTTTATATCCAATCATCTATAGCTAATGCATTATTTCACTTGGGCTATCCTAATACAATCATTTAAGAACTAGACATAATAGTTCTTGAACACTACACTAACCACATTAACAATACATAAAATAATCTAGTTCTCCATCTTAAAATCAACTTTAGGAAATACTATGCAAAGCAATTACAACTAATGAATGTTGGTCGTCATACTAATAATTCCTGAGCATGATCTCTAATGAAACTCCACATAGGAGTTATATGCATGAACAATTATACTAATATGCTTCATCCTGTTAGGGCTCCACCAAGACATGCTTCATAATACCCCAAATAGTTATGCCTAGCATCGCCAAGTTGTGTTAGTGTTAAGATAAATATGCAACAAACAGAGAGGAAAGAGGAAGATATTATACAAATATCATCATATGGTTATTTATAAAAGTTTGAGAACAAAATGGCTCTATCGAACTAAACTTAGTTCACTTTCCATCTATCAAAATTCTATTAAATAGTTGTTAGGTTTACAAGTCAAAATACAATACCATCCCTAGGTTAAGGCTAAAAATGCAACCACTCTAAAATCTTGGGTAAAGACACAATGATCCACACCTCAGATGTGTGATAATGAGCGTCAGTCTACTCCACACCCAAACTAATAGTTTCATATGTGTGGATGCAAACAAATAAGTAATAATATCGATTGTAGCTACTACTATATACCAAACAATTGTAGCAAGTAGGTTGAAAGTTTTTAGCTCTGCATTTTAATTGTAGGACTATCAACAACTTATAAATTTGAAAAAAATATACTTGCGTAAAACTTACAAATTTAAAGGAAATGATAAACCCATGGCAACAAATATAGTTGTTCCTATATAGAGCACAAATGTAATGGAATACAGATCCTAGTGGTTCCCAGCCAATTGTGCAAAGTATTAGAAATTGTAGCATCCTACTCGAACTAAAGCTATTATAGAAAAGTCAGAATTTTTTAGCATCTCATTTATAAATAACCATATTTCTGAAACAAAGCAAATAAACATAGCACTTTCATGTAAATATATTTGAAACATGGTATAAGATGTATTGCAATTCCTTTTGTATAACAACCTTATTTCTCAACTTACATAAATAAGATCGAAAGCAAAAGTTTACCGGTGTCATCAAATGGCACCCTCAGCAACTAATATTTAACCAATACCTCCATGAAACTATTATTCAGAAAAACAAATTAGATCAAGATGATTGTAGTAAGGTGGTTCATACATGCCTCCATTTTCCTAACAACCCATCATGCATGCTTGTCAATGTGGCCTAAACAAACCTATAAAAAATGTAATGGGGTGAGATAAACTCCACAAACAACAAAATGAAATATAGATATAACGTGCATATAATGGAAATTAAGTTTATAATAAAAAGATTAACCATAAAGTTAGGCTAGGATATGAACATAGTTAAAGCAAACATCCTCATGATATAGCAACCGGTAGCCAACTCGAGGAAGCCCATAATATTAACAAATCAGAAGTCCCCTATGTGAACACTAGAGCAAGGTTTTTCACACATTAGTACATTACAAAATTCATAACCATTTGTGAGTTTGACATTAGATAATTGAAAGTGAATCATAACAATAGACATTTCATGTCAACTTGGACACATAATATAAATAAGCATGCTTAGATGAGATATGTATATATGTAATTATTCAAGCCAAATAACATTGAGGAGATACTAGAATATGGGGGCTGCAATTATCTAAAATTCTAGTTTTACACAAATATAAGTGCACAAATGATATGGAACTAGTTTTTTTTTATCTTATAAGCATATATACATATACACACAAAAAATGGCATATCATTCGGATGCTATGGTAAAAGAAGGCATACTAATAATCTGCCATGTTGCATGTTGCATATCATACAGATGCAACAATGCTATATTGAGTGTGATCACACAGTTATTTAAAGAAAATTCAAAGTGTACTATAATAATTGTCCAACTATTACTAAGTACTTCACATTGTGTGTAGGAGTTGACATCGGTAGGACGAAAAAGATGGTCAACCACTAGGACAAAGCTCATGTTGATGAAGTTAGGGGAGAACCGGAAGAGTCATTCGTGTGAGGAGAGGATGGTCAACTAGATTGATGGATTCGGGCGAACAAACAAAAACAACTCATGTGTGAGGGAGAGGATAAGTCTAGGGATACCCCCCACCCCCGGCATGTCGCCCCACGAGAACCACAATGTGTGCCAGTCTTGTTGGAGTGCTTGCTCAGCCCGCACATCCTATCTTTCGGGCATGCTCACAAAAGTACATGTGTTACATGACATGCTAGTTTTCCCACCTCCATATTTTGCAAACACAGGGAAAGGTGAGGTGAATATGGCTGAAACAGTATAATTTACCGCATGAAAAAAGCTGATTTGTAACATATATGATATATATATGAAGAGGTAATATATATACACATGAAAATCATTATACCAACAAAGGGAAGCATTTGTAAACAGACCATTTCACGAACTTGCATAAGACAAAGTTCAGCACAATAACATTATGTTGAGTAGAAGATAAATAAATAACAAGTTTACCAACTGAATACAAATTGACAACACTGAACTCAACATCCAATGTGTCGAATGCACTGACACTATCAAATAATTATCATAAGAGAACAACAGTTTGTGGTGGAGGAATAAAAACATCACAAAATGTGCCACAATGCTCTCAGAGCATATGTCGTCAGTCGTCACTACTCCATACCAGCAGTGGCATAGGAAGCTACATGCTTCGGAAGTCTAGCCCCTATTGAAGCTATATAGTCCCTGTGACGGCTACGTACATGGAACGCACCAAAATGGCCACGGGACCATATAAACCGGAAGTACACTGTGCCACGATGCACCGAGAAGTAATAGTTGGTTTTCGGCAGAAGCACCGCACCTCGTGGTCCAGTAAAAATAGCCCGTTCACCTAGGTCAAGGATTGGCAACAGCGTTTCCTCCTCCAGATCGACATGGAATAACTCGATATGTGTCTCCACTCTCCTACGGCCATCAACTCGTACAAGCTGCCTTCGGCTGCACACCGCCATGAGCCTGCCACCATCGTCCACCAGACTGACGGTGCGGAAATGCCGCTCCATGTCGGCGGCGAGCACCAGCTGCGGGTGTGGTCGTTGCTCCAGGTCGAGCACCAAGAGGTCGGTGCGGTCTACGCAGTAGAAACGGCCCTGGAACGTAGCTGTGGATATGAGAGGGAACTCGGGATTCAGGCCACCTACCGGGGTCCAGAGCGCGTCACCAGGCTTGGCCACGGCCATCTGGGTGATGTGGCCGAAGTAGACGACAACGGTGGACGCGTCGGCGAAGCCGGCTGCTGTCACCTGGTGGCTCTGGCGAAACTCGTGGGGAATGGGCCCCCAGCGGCTGCCTGCAGGCTGCAGCGTCTGCAGCGACGGGAAGTCGACGATATGGTGGGTGAGCGGGTTGAGGAGGCGCACGACGAGAGTGGTGTCGTCGCGCAGCACCAGCATGCCCTCCGGCGCTGTGGCGGGTCCGGGGACCATTGTGTGGCCGGCGAGCTCCGGCAGATCAACTTTGATGATCTTCCGGGTGCTGACGTTGAGCAGCTTGCGGCGCGTGGGAGTGGCCTCAGGCGCCGGCTCCGTCAGCAGGATCCACTGGCGAGGATGGTAGCTGTGGTCGATGACGAGTGGACCGAGCTCACGGGGATGATTGGTGCTGCTGCGTTCCATCCACAGCTTGCACACAAGGCGGAACCGCATGAAGTCCGCGACGTCGTGGTCCCGGACGCGGTCGGCGATGGTCTCCACCACCAGCGACGTCAGGCCAGCCCAGTCACGCCTGTTCGCCGGCCGGGGAAACAGCGAAGATGGGCGCAACAAACACAAAAATCAAGCGACCAAATATACACAGAAGAGACAGATCTCGGACTCGGAGACAGACGAAATGGGATTGCGAGCGCGAGCGGAGTACGTAGGGCGAGAGGAGTACCATTTCGGACTGACTCCGGCAAGGGAACGGTGCACGGCGATGCGTTTGGACCTCCTCAAGGTCGTCGTCTCCTCGCCCTCGGGGCCGGCAAGGCGCTTCAACATCCTCACGTACGGTCGTCTCCGCTCTGGTCCTCTCGCGCGGCTCGTCGGTCGGTCGTCGGAGAGGAGACCAGGGAGGAGGGCTGCAGCTGTAGCCTGCAGGAGGGGTTGCGCGCCGGCGGAGACTCAGAGAGAGATGGGATGGGGGTTGGGGACGAAGGGCTGCGGGGCTGCGCGCCGGCGGAGAGTCGTCGGAGAGGGGTAGGTTAGGTGGGGCGCTGCGGCTGGTCACTGCTTAGGGCATTGGTGGGGCCGGCCGGCCTATTTATTGCAAAGAAACGGTCAGGTGGTGGCGCGTGAGAGCGGGCGGCGGCGGGGTAGATGCAGACGGGCACGGAGGCTACAGGGTGCCGCATTGCCGTTGCCGCTGCAAAGGCAGAGCGGCAAGCTGCCGGCATTGGGCCGTAAAGACGTCGGAGCCAGGCGGAGACGGCCTTGGCGTCCGTGTTCGGGCTTCGGCTACGAGCGAGCAGCTCTGCAGCTAGCACGCGCGTTGGGTGCCCTGCTGCGTCCTACCGGGAGGTTGGTGTGGTGTGGGACCTGCAGGCGATACCAGCGCCTGACGGGATGTGGGCCCGATTCGGTCTGCGATTTCCAAAACTAGGGTTTTGGCTCTGTGGTTGGCGCCTGGTGCTGGCGGGCAGCCGATCGAGACCGAGAGGCGCGGCCGCCGACTGTCCGAGGCAGGAGCAGCTGGGCCGGTTTGGTAATTTGCTACTGTGGTCGATTATTCTCGATTGGAGTAGCCACCAAAGTGCGAATGCAGTTTGTAAGTGCCTTCCCATTTCAATATATATATACTAGCTCGATTGCAATTTGTGAATGTGAAACTACTAGCTGTGACAGTAAGGCTACGATTGCCAGAGGGGCATTTACTTAGAGTAATTTCTTTACAAGTTTTAGATAGAGTTGCCAATTTTATAGTTGAACAATGTGGGTACTTATATATATTGTTTCAAAAAAATTAAGTTATTGTTTAATATAAAAACTATTTCCTCCATATCTGTACATAACGTTAATCTAACTGTATCTATATTATGTATTTATATATCTATATCTATCTAGTATATTTGTATCTAAATCTATATCTATCTCTAATATTAAAGAAGCAAAATTTCTCTTCACACATTTTTTTATCAAGCCCCTTAATCCAAAGATATCTCTCATCTTGCAGGAACCTATATATATATAGAAACCTTAGTCTAGTTTCGTTTCGATTTTGGTTTACTTTTATGTCGCGCGAGTCCAGGTCGGTGTCCGGATTGGCTGGTGTCGACATGTACTCCCTCCATCCTAAAATATACGCCGTTTTGCGGTTTTGTGCCACAAGTTTAACTCGATTTGTTGAAAATACGTGCAATATATATATATTTTAAATAAATTCATTAAAAAGGAAAAATTTAAATATCATTTTTAATTATATTAATTATATAACATAAATATTGATAATTTTTAATAAATTGTCGAAAACCCACGCCTAGATTGGGCCGAACCGACACGTAGATTGGGAGATTGGAGGAAGAGGAAGAGGATAGGGGCGGTGATGATGGTGGCGGCGGCGTCAGGCGCGAATCGACGGTGGAAAATGCCGCCGCGTGGGCGGCGACGGCGGGTGCCGCATTGCCGTTGCCGCTGCAAAGGCAGAGCGGCAAGCTGCGGACGTCGGAGCCAGGCGGAGACGGCCTTGGCGTCCGTGTTCGGGCTTCGGCTACGAGCGCGGGAGCAGCACTCTGCAGCGGGGCGCCCTGCTGCGCGGCGGTTGGGGGCAGGCGATGCGCCTGACGGGATGTGGGGGCGGGCGGCGCCTGGTGCGGCGGGCGAGAGAGACAGGGGAGATTGGGATAAATTTCTTTATTTTCTTGTTGCCCCAAAGAAAGATTACGTGCCCCCATTACTTTTATAGCCCGGTTAGTGGGACTTGTATCTCAAGCAATCTCTAAAGGTTTCCTTATAGATTGGAATACCTTTTTTACAAGCATATCCTATTTATTTATTTCCTAATAAGGGTCTCCTTTATAGATGAGATATCCCCTTGCACACCAAAACGCCTAAAGATAATCCTAGATATTTTTCCTTCCTTTATTTCCGAATTAATTGCCGAAGAATCCGCGGAAGAGAGGGGATCGGCGGCGGAAAGGGGAATCGGATTGCGCGGGAGAGCCCCTGATGGAGGGGCGCGCCGAGGGGCGGCGCCGGGTCCCGCGGGCTTGTTGGGTCTCTTCCCTCCCGGGCCCTATTTCCTTATACGGTCATGACATCTCCCCTTCTCTCCCGGGCGCGTCCTCGCGCTGGATGAAAATCCATTCAGTCACACCAAAACGTGGAGATCACCGCCCTCGAATGATTAGCTCAACCTGCAGCACGAGTCGACCCCCGCACCGGGTTCCCGAGAATCATGTTCTCCCCGGTTCGCTTTGGATCAAACTCCGTGAGGTAGTGAAGGTTGCCGATGTAGCCATGGTAGATGTACCGATGAACAAAGACGTCCCCTCGTGAGGTGAAGGCTGGAAGCCGCCCGACGACGGGCCGCCAGTGGGAGTTCCCTTGGAATGCCCACCTCAAGGTGCCGGTGCACCAGTCGCGGGGTGGGCTCTCCAGAATAAGAAACGCCAAGGGCGGAGCGCTAACGAAGAGCGGAAGCGCACGCCGATGGTGATGTCGCGGGAGTAGGAGGAGTAGCAGGCCAAGTTCAACATCGCACCGCATATGAAGGAGCCGACGCCGAACGAGAGGGCGAAAGCTGGTGGACACCCCTCTCTACATCGTAGCTGATGTGGACATTGTCGACGGTGAGGAAGAGGCGATCCATGCCATCGAGGAAGACGACCCTGGCCGGGCCGACGTGGTGGCGCCGCGCCATATGCCGCCCAACAGATGGCGGTTGGTGCAGCTAAAGTTGGCTCCATCGTAAGCTCCCAAGGCGAGGAAGTTTGTCCCGCGAACTCCACCCCTGAAGCAAGGCCTCCAAAGAGGTCCGCAATAGTGGAGAGGAAGCCGGAAGGTAGAATCGGCCGTCAAAGAGGAGGAGGCCGCCCTCAAGCCGCCCATGCTGGTGCGGCGTCGCCTGTGGTGACTTCGAGGGCGATGCGGCGTAGGTGCCGATCCTCCAATGTAGCCCGGCGCAGCCGACGAAGACCCGGACTTGTCGAGGTCCAAGGCAGGCCGCATGCCTCGAACGCTTTCCCAAGCCGAGAAGGAGGTGTTCTAACGCCGGCGAAGATGCCCGACCGAAAGCAAAAGGGCGGGAGGCGCCTCCACGCCGAGGGGGTGGAGCCGACGTGAATGTGCTCGCGACCGCCGCGTAGTACCGCAGCTCGTGTCGCGCGAGTCCCACGCCACTGGCCCCAAGCTTGCCAACCAAGGCATGCTAAGGATGACATCGACGCGTCGCCCGCTGGCATGATGTAGGCGCCGATGTCGGCTGCGCCGCGCGCCGAGGCGAGTGGTACGGCAAAGGTGGCGGCTCGACATGTAGAAGTGGCACCGGTGCCGGTGATCAGCACACGACCGGCCGAGTCCGAGGCCCGCCGTGGTCACCATGCGGGGGTCGATGTAGTTATGCGCTGCTCCCGAGTCGACGATGATGTTGACGCCTCGTGCCTCGAGATCATACCGACGAGGTAGAGAGAATGAGCACCACGCACCGGGGAGTCGGGTCCCCAACGAGGACCTTCATATCGGCCGGTTCTTCTTTGACGTCCGCTAGTGGGGCGTTCGTCGTGTCGCCGGTGTAGTCGCTGAAGATCGTGATGTCGGCGAGGTGCTTGCACTTGTGACCCCTTGTGAACGGCTCGTCACGCTTGAAGCAGAGTCCAAATTTTGCGCCGCCGGTCATCTCCTCCGTGTCGCCCCACTTGAACGGGCGAAATGTTGCTGCCGACCGGGGGCCGGGGGCGGCTAGCAGGCCACGCGCGCGCGCCCGCCTTTGCCTCGTGGCCGCTTGCCGGTGTTGTAGAGGATGGCGAGGCGCCGCCGTGACGCCTGGTGAGAGACATGGCAGCCTCCATGTTCGTGGGATTCTCATGATCTCGACGCCTATCTTGAGCGGTTCGCCCAAGCCTGCCGTGTAGATGTTCACCGGCCGCTTGTCGCCGAGGTGGCTTCGCACGTGCCACGTGGCGCCAGAACCGCCCCGTGTACTCATCGACGGTGCCGTCTTCCTCGGCGATGCCACCACCCACCCGATTCCGCCGCTCACCGGGCCCAAGTGCTCGTTGACATATTGGGCGAAGCTTGCCCAATCTGCCACCGGTTTCTCCTGGGACAGCCTCATGTACCATTGCTGTGCTCCTCCTGTGAGATGATAGGATGCATACCAGACTTGCTCTATGGTCGGGCGTACCTTTGTCCCCCTCGAAGAATTGTTTGCAGCGGTTGATCCATGGGAGGGGATCCTCCTTGCCATCGTAGGTCGGGAAGGACAAACTTGTGCGCATAGGGCGTGAGACACAGGGAAGGTGTCGACCGGGAAGGGGCGGAGGGGGGCGCATGCGCCCCTGATGGTGGCGCCCCCGGGTGCCGGCCAGCCCCAGGTAGCCCTTCATCATCGTTCTCGGATCGGCCGCGGTGACTTGATCATCCATGTTCAGCTTTTGCCGCCACCCCGTTCTTGATGAAGTCGCGGCTGCCGCCTCCAACGCCGCCTTCATCTCGAGCTCGGCGTCCCCGAAGCCGTTGGCGGCGCTTGATTGCCGCCGGATCGTCGCCGAGAGGATCGAAAGTTTATTCTCGATCTTGTCCACCGTTGTCGAATTTGGTGAACTGGTCCCCCAAGTTCTTCAGCAGCTTCTTCGAGTCGTTGGCCATGGTGGTGGGTGGATCGTAGTGGTCTCCGGATACCAGCTGTCAGAACCCAGCTAGATTGGGCCGGAACTGACACGTAGATTGGGAGATTGGAGGAAGAGGGGGGAGGATAGGGGCGGTGATGATGGTGGCGGCGTAGGGGCGGCGGCCGCGCCGGTCGCGGTGGCGCGACCGGGCGGCGGGCGGCGCCGCTGGGCGCGCAGGGCGGCGGCGCGGGGGGGGGGGCAAAGGCGGCGCGAGCGAGAGAGACATGGAGATTGGGATAAATTTCTTTATTTTCTTGTTGCCCCGAAAGATTACAGACTTTTACTTTTATAGCCCTGTTAGTGGGACTTATATCTCAAGCAATCTCTCTAAAGGTTTCCTTATAGATTGGAATACCTTTTACGAGCATATCCTATTTATTTATTTCCTAATAAGGGTCTCCCTTATAGATGAGATATCCCCTTGCACACCAAAACGCCTAAAGATAATCCTAGATATTTTTCCTTCCTTTATTTCCGAATTAATTGCCGAAGAATCCGCGGAAGGGAGGGGACGGCGACGGGGCGCTGGCAAGCTGAAGCCCCGGAGGGGGCGGCGCGCCGGCGCTCCGCGCGGGCCTGTTGGGCCTGTCCTCCCGGCCCTATTTTCTGGGTCATGACATAAATACTTAGTTAAAGTTACTTCTCGTTAAGCGAAAATGATAGTTATTTTGTGACTGAGGGAGTATGCTTTCTTTGGTCCATGTCCGAACTCGTTTGATTCCTTTTTTTCGCACGTGCAGCGTCGACTTCAATAGTCGGTTTTCAACTTCCCTTTTCCAAATTTGTTTTCCCATAAACATCAATAATAATATAATAGTTACACCTTTGAACCATTTTTTGAAGGATTACACCTTTGAACCATTAACCTCTTCTTTAAGAAATATATATTTTCTACTCCGAAATTGTTAGCATAGTTTTGATTAGAAATAAAATCTATCTTTATTATCATACCTTTGCTGATCAGTCGATGGTCTAACCAATCGAACTGTGAATTGACATCTAAAATAGTTTGTTATTCAATTTGTTCTAGTAAATAAGTTTCCGAACACAATTGTTGAGGGCTAAAAATCTGAGAGATGCTTTCCGTCACAATCGTTAGCAGACAAACTAGTCTTTGACATGTTGGCAACTACTACCTTGCTAGATTTAATCAGATATTAGAATTATATTTTTATGTCGTGGTTCTATACCACGCATTACGAAAAAATGTATGGCTCGTGTGGGGGTCCAATGACCTAGCTCGAACATGACACAGATATACCGGTTTAGGCAAGCGGTGCCCTAGTCCAGTTGGGATCTCTAGTGTATCCCAGCCAAATGCTCGTAGTAGGTGTTTACAAGTAGGTCGAGAGAGGGAGAGCCGCCCCCAGCCTCTATGGGTGGTGTGTGATTGAGGCAAGTGTCAAACAAATTTAGAGTCTCTTGTATGTTGAGTTCTCCCCTTACCCTTCCCATTGGCCATGGGGTCCCTTTTATAGTCTCAAGGGTGTACAAGGAGGGTGCCAGGAGGGCAATGGTAAAGGAAGATGTGAAAATGCATGATCGTGTAAATAGGTCATCATGTTGGGACACGTATTGTCATCATCCTGCTAGTCGTAGGCCTTTGTCCACTGTCTGACTTGTCACAGTTTTGGGCAGGAACGAGAATCCCGCTGGCGGGCGAGATTACACGGGCCTGGTCGAGTCCCACAAGCTGTCCGAGATACGCTGGCATCCTAATTATGGCCGGCGTGCACTGCTGACACCATAATCGAGTATTTCGGTAGGGAGACGTCCCCTCGATGGACTGAGCGCTGCCCGTTCCACCGACTCCTGCTGCACCCTTGCTGACCGAGGTCAAAGCAATCCTCCCTGGCAGGGTGCAGCGGGCTAAATGGACAAGTGCTTGTATGCACACTTTGCAGGGGTCATGATTTCTTTTGTCGGCTAGCAGTTGGGGGGAGGCAAGGGCAATGGACGGATCGATAAGCTGCGTTCGTCGGTCATTGCCAGAGTGTAGTCGCAGTGTATAGCTGTGTGTTGTAGACTCGATTTCCCTGTTCTCCTTCGCTAAGGTGGAGGAAATCGAACAGGAGATACGTAGGAGCCCTTAGGCCAGCGTACCACAAGCTGTTCCGACCTACAGGTCATGCAAGCTGGGCGCAGGCCGCTACGAGCCCTGTAGTGTCTCGACCTAGAGGTCGTGCGAGTCAGAAACAGCTCGGGCGACCTCGGAGGTTGCGGGAGGTGAGAAAGGTGAGCCCGCGAGCTAGCGCGGGCTTCAGGGCCATCCGACCTGGAGGTCGTGAGTCGGAGATAGGTCGTTTGTCCGCCTGGGAGAGCTCGTACGGGGCGGTCGTAGGTCGTGAGGCCACAGGTCGATGGCGAGGCGTGGGCCTCGTCCTGACTTAGCTACTTGGGCCTTCGGTGTTGGGCCGTTGATTATGAATTCATGACAGTTCGGGTATCCCTGATACTGATACCCGACAATCATGTAACTTGATATATAACTCTGTACCACTGCATGTAAAGTACAAAATTAAATGATGCTATATTTATATGTAAATATTTATATGTGCTTTATAACAGTAGATTTTTTTATCAAGTTTATACTTTAAATTTTATATAATAGGGCATTGTCATATTATTATCAAGATTAGTTTATATTATTATTATGGATATCATAGTCATAAAAACAAATAATAGTTTTAAATATTATAGAAAGAAAATTATAAACAAATATGTATCGTTCCAGTCCTCATTTTTATGAATGTTTGGTATACTTCTGTAAAAGTATATATAGTTGTGAACCCATAGATATTGTGTTAAGTAAGTTTACATAAAAAGTCATCTACTTTTCTGTTCACCATAAATCCAATGAATAAACTATAGTTAAAGTTTTTATTTTTAACATGACTATGAGATGCAAGGATTTATTTATTTTTCGTTGTAATACGTCCATATTTGCTAGTACTACCTATATTCTTACAATATTAAATGAATTTATTCTCTAGATTTTCATTGTTTACTCTCTTTATCTCCACTTCCCCGAGCATAAGATTTTTTGTCGGTTTCCCTAAGAGTAGTTCTTTATCATTTATTGGTAAAAGTTGTGACTAGCTGGTTTAGTATGCGTCCGCGTGTCTCTCACTTCTCTGCTCATATAAGAGTTTTTCATGACTTTATTAAGAGTGATGAATTATTTGATACGAGTTGTGATTGGTTTAGTATCCTGTCCGTGACCTGAACTCAAGATCGATGCTTATGGTTTTCAAGACATCTACTCACTAAGGAGATCTCTTGACATACAAGCATGCCACCTCAACAGCCCCACTAAGACCATGACATCAAGCGGCAGCCCCACTATTTGAACTAATTAAAAAATATTATAACACACAAACCAAAAAATCAAATTAAATTCTAATTACACCATTGAATTCCTTTTAATAAATCCTCAAAACAAGATCTCATATGAATATATTTCGATAAAATTATAGGTGAGCCCCACTGATGGTAATTAGTAGAGTAAAGTAAAAATTAAAAAAAAAAATGAAAAAAAAAAAAAATAGGAGGGTGATAGTAATATTCTAACTCATAGATTTCTCCTTCATACCTGCGGCAACGCGCGGGGAATCCAGCTAGTATTAGAAATACAAGACTACACTTTCACCTCAATGCAAGTTTATTATAAGTTGTCCTAAGCATGCTTCAAGAGGTGCCATATCATTTTTTGTGCCGAGTTGGAGGAGAGAGAAAAAGGGAAGAGATCAAGAGGTGGGCGGGTTGTAGTTGTCTTTGAGAAAAGGAGATGGATCTGGGTTTTTTTAGACCACGCCTAAGTGTGCTTTTTTAGATCCGGTATTAATGATTTAGCATGTATCTTAGCCAAATCACTTTATATGTGGGTTGTTAGTTGTCTTTATATGACATGGTAATACAACCTGTTCGTGGGTTGTATTATTAGCCATGATCGCATCATGCATGGCTTGGTCTCCGGTTCACACCCCCTCCACAAATTTGGGTTCACTACTACAGAATAGCACAACAATGTCGGTTCCAAATGGCATATCAATGCTGGAAATTGAACCGGCATAACCAACTTGGCAGTGATGACCCAAAGTTGCTGCTGCAGGTTCCCTACCCAGTAGTGATAAGGTTTAGAATAAACAAAAAAAGCATTTGCATGCTTGTTGAGCACGCATGCTGCCCTCGCTGCCACCATGCTCGCTACCCTTGCCGCCACCGCCATGCCCGCTACACTCGCGCCGCAAATCAACACATCATAAATCAACTTCCACAAAATTGATACATCACAACCCAAGGAGAGATTCAATACATCACGAATCAACTCCCACAAATCGATTTGTACCATGCTCGCTATCCTTGCCGCCACCGCCATGCCCACTACACTCGCCGCAAATCAACACATCATAAATCAACTTCCACAAAATTGATACATCACAGCCGAAGGAGAGATTCAATACATCACAAATCAACTCCCACAAATCGATTCGTACATCCAGACAAAGGGACAGGATTCAACACAACACAAGTAATTTATCTACAAATTGATTCAACACATCACAAGTAATCTAACGCCAGATCTGAGGCCGTGCTAGCTTCTAGCCATCACCCATGACATATTTTCTGAGAAGGCGGAGAGAGTCTGAGAAGTGTGGACGTGAGGCAGGAGTTAGCCAACGCGAATAAAAATTTCAGGTCCGGGTCCATCTATCTCTGCCGGGTTAGTTGATAGAACCAATAGTGATAGGTATTCACAGGAGGAATTTTATACCAACCGATAGTGATGTGAACTTTCACTGCCGGATCTTGGTCAGTTTCAGTTATTTTCTAATTTTGAAGCCATAAAAGGGTCTTCACTACCAATTCTTTTAATTCCGACAGTGTTGGGGGTGACAGTGATGTACAAATTTGTAGCAGTGGTTATCAAGGTTGTGTCCATTGTCCAACTGATGTCACCTTTCGTTTCACCCTGCCGCCCAACGACGTCTGGCCACCGTGACGTCTAATGCGACCTCGACGAGCCGGGTCGGCTTGCTGCAGACCTAGCTTGGCAGGCCAAAAGTGGACGACAAGTGGACGACCATGGCCACGACTACGCCCGCTGCGCGCAACTACTACTTCACCCCGCTTGCTTTCGTGCCATGCCACATCGATTTCAACGGCAACATCTCACCATGATCATGATGTTCCCGCTCAATCTCAACCTCCAAAGAGCTCGCCGTGCTTCCTCCCTTTGAACTCCTTGCCTCCTCACGTTGATCCGCCTTTTTTTTTAGATAACGGAATTACATTCCGGCCTCTGCGGCAACGCACACAGCCAAAGCCTCTGCGTGACCACACACAATACCCAAACTTATTACGTAATCTAAGAACAAAAAGAAACTTTAGTACATGAAGATATGTATATTAAAGATCAACCGACATCCATAGCGTCAAGAATTGAACCCATGGACACCCCACCTCAGCGCGCCCGTTGAGAAGGCAAAGTGGTATGTCGCCTTCCAGACATCCTCCACTGCAGCTAGTAAACCGGCCCACGCTTGATCCAAAAACAATGTGGATCAGATCCGGCAATGGATATGCCGCCGACTCGATGTGTTACCGGGTTGCTACGGTGCATCGCGACGTTGAATGGTCGCCATTGGAGAAGCACCTATCCCGACGAAAGAAAGGTCGTTCCTCACTCTGTGAGAATGTGTGAGCAACGGCCGCCGCCGTCGTGTCGGCCGAAGATGGGAAGTCGCCACCGACCGCGACCCCATCCTCTCCTCTTCGACCTCCACCTTGGGCATTTCCGCCTAGATCCAGCCGTCCGACCTCTTGAATTTCGATGGGCTTCGAATCCAACAAAGAGGCGCCATCTCCAATGGAGGAACGCCGGGCGCCGGGTCGTGAGCGGTAGGGGAGGCCCCGTGTCCTCGCCGGTAGGAATCGGCCAGGCACGCTAGCACGCCCCCCGCCCTAGGAGTGTTCTGATCCGGCTATCAGCCCCAGAGCCGCCACACCAACCCGACGCCGGCACCTTCTCGGCCCACCATGGCCACCAGCCCAAACGCGGATGGCACACCCGGCATTGATCCACCCCGAAAGCGCCCAGCCGACGCCGGGCCGCCGCACCATGGAGGGTGGAGAACGGGGAGAAGAAGCGCGCGCCTCCATCTCCACCACCACGGATGGGCTTCCGGCCGCATGGCCACGGCCGCAGCTTATCGCCCCCGGCCGAAAGCCTCACATAGCCGCTTCGTGTCCGCCGCCCCGACGCACGCCAGAGTCCCGCCACCGGTGGAGGCCGTGATCGTGGGGCACGGATCCGCAAAGACCTCGGCCGTGATCAAGGGCGGGACGACCACCATGGCCGGCGGGCCCGATCGAAGATCTTGACAAACCGCCGCCATTGCAGCCGGAGGCTTGGCCGCAGACGGGAGGTGAGGTGGCGGGTGGGGGTGGTGGAGGAGGGAGCCGGGGTGGGGGAGGAGGACGGGAGGGCGCCGCCAAATACCGGAGAGCCGGCCACCGGGCGGCGGCGGGCGCTGCCAGACGCCCTAGCGGGCCTCACGCTGATCCGCCTATCAACGAAGTTAATTGAACGCACCGCTTAATTTAGATGTCTCTTGAAAGAACAAATACGCTTAGAGATGCAAGACCGCAAGGTCGACATGGAGGAAGCCCAACAATGACTCCGCCCATCGACATGATCAATTGCTAAGAAAATAACATGTCAAACGACGACACGCATCATTGGGTGGATCGAGATTAATTCAAAGAGACTACAAAATATAGTGCGATTCATAATTACGCAGTTGGTTGGTGAGTAGTTTGTGTGCCTTTTTTGTTTGTCCTCAAGCTTTCAAGAACCTTTCCCAAGGTAGCAAATTTATGTATTGAATCGGTATGTACTACTATTATTTTCTCACAAGATTACAGGTTTGTTTTTTTCTCGATCACATGTTTTCGCTTTTCGATAGTGTATCACAAGACTACAGTGTTATTGAGGGCGGCTCGGGAGGCCAACCCTAGCCGCCACACCTCCCTCCCTCCATCCATCATCCGCTGCGCCGCCGCCAGAGCAGGCCGACGGCATGGCCGCGAGGCCGCCAGACGGGCGGCGGCGGGGCGATCTGTCTGCGGAGTGGTGGCGCTGGTGTCGCACCCGGCTGGCTTCGACGACCTCGAGCCGCTGCGGGGCTCGGAGTGGCAGGCCGGCCGGCAGCAGCGGCGGCGTCGGCCAGAGCCCTCGGGCGATCCTTCCTCACCGCCGACCCTTCTCTCCTAGCACGGCGGCGCCGACCGACATGCAACGACGAAGTCGTATGCGGTGGTCCGATCCGCTTCTTCGATGGATCCGCCCCCGGGTAGGGGCGGCGCCGGGGGCAAGAGCCATGGCGTGCTTCCCCTCGCACGTGTGTTGGCCGGTGTGGAGGACCTCGATGACGGCAACGGGCGCGGCGCTCGGGCCGGGCGGATACGCCTCCCGCCGGAGCGCCATCGTGGGCGCCGGATCCAAAGTCTCCGCCCCTATCCGGCGGCCGAGGCATTGATTTGGAGGCGATGCGGACGACGCGGCGGTAGCAGGCGGAGCGCAGGGCTTTGAGTGGGAGCAGCGAAGATGTTCGACCCCATGGTGGCGCAGCCGATCGCCCATATCCGGGCGCTGAGAACCCAGTGGCGGGCTGATCCAAAGAATCCCAGACGATGAGGGTCGCAGTTCGCTCGACCATGGTGGCGGTGTCCCTGACGGCGGCGACGGTGAAGCAATAGGGTTGGCCGTGATCGGGAGAACCCGGTGGCCGCCATGGTGGCTTCCATAGCGTTCGTCAAGGTGGAGGAGTCGTGGAAAGGGACGGCAAGGATGGCAAAGTGGACGCCGGCATTTGTTTTCCGTGACCAGATTTCGCGATAGTGCACGCCGTCGGTGATTGGCGATATCGGGCGTGGGCCCTGGGGGACATGGCATTTGCCGCCACTACTACGATGACGGTGACGCCCGAGGGCGCCACTTTCCTCTCGCCGAGGCGCCGCCTTTTTCAAGTGGATCTCTACGGTGAAAACCTACACCATTTGGGTGGGCGGCGATGGCGCCTTTTGGATGGCATTTTCTCGTTGGAGACGCCGCCGGGTGGAAGATCCCTTTGATGCCGGCATCAAGGTGGTGGCTCATCGCACATGCTTATGGGGCCTTATGCCGGTGCCAAAGTTACAGGGTCCGGAGTCTCTAAGGGTGGATGAGTTTTAGTTGTTTTTTAAGTGCACCAAAGTGTTTTCGGGTGACTTTTGTCTTACTTGTAACACTGTTTTCAGTTGTATTTTTGTTGGCCCGATGCATCCTCGGATGACCGAAGCCGGAATGTATTTTCCATTATCTAAAAAAAAAGACTACAGGCTATTGTGCTTGCGTGGCTTGTCGCTCGGTCATCGAGAAGGGACCGTAAGGATGCGTGGCCGGCGATAGTCCGAGAGGTCGACTGCAGGGGGCCTACGGGCTGCCTATTTAGGTCAGTAGTGTGGGGACAAGCCAGCTTCCGTGTTCTACCTTCGCTACGACCGAGCAACACGCGTATTGGGTGCCCCGGTGTGTTTGCCTGTCGGAGGTTAGTGTGACCAAGCAACCAGCACGTGACAGAAAGTAGGCCCTTTTTTTTTTTTTTTGACACCGAGGCGCATATTTCATTAAGCAGGAGAGAAATTTGAGTCTACAACGGCACTGGAAGACGGTAATGAAGGTTACCGAAATCCCCACGACGCTAAAAAGAGAGAGTACAAAACAAACAAACACAATAAGCTACTAGAAAGACACAACATGCTCAACACCGCAAAGGGAGTAGCGCGCCCAATGGCCAATAGGCCACCTCCGTCTCTTGCTGGGCAAGAGGCACATGGTCAACAGACCCTCTATTTTGGTGTGCGGCTTCCAAAACAAGGGCGCTGGCTAGGGCATTCCATCGTGGGGTTAGGCCACGTCTGCCCGTTTAGGTCAGCGTTTATAGAGCATCGAAGGTGGACTTGACTTGTCTCTAACATAAAAAAAAACAGATCCAGATCCCCAAACACGTCACATCTTACGTGTGGAAGCGGCAGCGCACGTGGGAACACACCCTCTGTTGCCTTCTCCATCCATCCTCTCATGTATCCCCACATTCCATAGTTCCATACCATCCATTGATCCACATCACTTGCGTGGAGTTTCTTGCAGCTTGTAGGTGATCACCTTGGCGCGAGTGCGAAAGCACAATAGCAGGGTGACAAGCCAATAGGCATAAGACCTACTCTACCTCAGTAGCACACACTCAGCGATAAGCCTGACCATCCCTAGTGGTGCACTTGGACGGGTGTGCGGAGCAGGAGCGGGGCCGGTGGGCGGCGCAAATCCACGTCCCAAGCACCTACACCAGATTGTAGATCAGCGGGTTCAAGCAGGTGGCGTCGGAGTGCAACCGTGTTGTTGGGGCATGGAGGCAACGATGTGTTACATTGCCACTGCAAAGGAGCTAGCGCTATCGGCGTTAGGATACAGAGGACACAAGCGTCGTGCGTGTAGATGGCACTGTTGTGTGAAGGCGCCGCAACCTAGAGACTAAGCAGTGAAGGCAACCAGCAAGCATAGCCAGTGACCTTCACTATCAGTGATGGAATGCAATTGCAAACGAGAACCAACGATGATGGGGACAAAAACCACAAAGTTTTCGTGTGGGTGAACCATTTACCACAAAGCAAAAAGTTGTGTGGGCAAAACATTCAGCTCCAGCATATCTAGGACAAAGTCGACGCTAGTTTTCCCGCCTCCATATTTTGCGAACATAGGAAAAAGTGAGGTGAATATGACTAAAATCTTACCAACAAGAGTATTTTTTTTACCGTATGAAAAGAACTGGTTTTATATAGTGAGACTATGTGATAATCATAGATGAATATGAAAAGGGAAGCATTTGAAAACATACCATTTCACGAACTTGCATACCACAGAGTTCATCACAATAAAATTATGTTGAGTAGAAGATAAATATATAACAAGTTCACCAATTGAATACAAATTGACAACACTGAACTCATCATCCAATGTGTCGAATGCACTGACACTATCAAATAATTATCATCAGAAAACAACAGTTTGCGGTGGAGGAATAAAAACATCACAGAATATGCCACAGTGCTCTCAGAGCATATGTGGTCACTACATACCAGCAGAGGCATAGGAAGCTACATGCTTTGGCAGTCTAGCCTCTATTGAAGCTATATAGTCCTTGTGATGGCTACACATATGGAACGCACCAAAATGGCCACGGACCATATAAACCGGAAGTACACTGTGCCACGATGCACTGAGAAGTAATAGTTGGTTTTCGATAGAAGCACGGCACCTCGTGATCCAGTAAAAATAGCCCGTTCACCTAGGTCAAGGATTGGCAACAGTGTTTCCTCCTCCAGATCGACATGGAATATAACTCGATATGTGTCTCCACTCTCCTACGGCCATCAACTCGTACAAGTTGCCTTCGGCTGCACACCGCCATCAGCCTGCCGCCATCGTCCACCAGACTGAAAGTGCGGAAATGTCGCCCATGTCGGTGGCGAGCACCAGCTGCGGGCGTGGTCGTTGCTCCAGGTCGAGCACCAAAAGGTCGGTGCGGTTGACGCAGTAGAAATGGCCCTGGAACGTAGCTGTGGATATGAGCGGAACTCGATTCAGGCCACCTACCGGGGTCCAGAGCGCATCACCAGGCTTGGCCACGACCATCTGGGTGATGTGGCAAGTAGACGATGATGGTGGACGCGTCGGCGAAGCCGGCGGCTGTCACCTGGTGGCTCTGGCGGAACTCGTGGGGAATGGGCCCCCAGCGGCCGACTGCAGGCTGCAGCGTCTGCAGCGACGGAAGTCGACGATATGGTGGGTGAGCGGGTTCAGGAGGCACACGACGAGAGTGGTGTCGTCGCGCAGCACCAGCATGCCCTCCGGAGCTGCCGCGGGTCCGGGACCACTGTGTGGCCGGCGAGCCCGGCCGATCAACTTTGATGATCTTCCGGGTGCTGACGTTGAGCAGCTTGCGGTGCATGGGAGTGGCCTCAGGCGCCGGCTCCGTCAGCAGGATCCACTGGCGAAGATGGTAGCTGTGGTCGATCATGAGTGGACCGAGCTCACGGGGCTGATTGGTGCTGCTGCGTTCCATCCACAGCTTGCACACAAGGAGGAACCGCAAGAAGTCCGCCACGTCGTGGTTCCGGACGCGGTCGGCGATGGTCTCCACCACCAGCGACGTGAGGCCAGCCCAACCATGCCTGTTCACCGAACCAGCGAAGATTGGCGCAACAAACACAAAATCAAGCGACCATATATACACAGAACGCATGTGATCTCTGAGACGCACGAAACGGATTTCGCGGCGCGAGCGGAGCACGGAGGGCGAGAGGAGTACCATTTCGGACTGACTCGACAAGGAACGGAGCACGGCGCCAAGCGCTTAGACCTCCTCAAGGGCTAGATGGCAGGACTAGCGAAAGTGGCGACAGTGGCGCCATGGCGGAGGGGCACCTACACGGCATCGGCCACACCTTCCCTGGGTCCGTGCCTGGTCATGACTTCTGCTTGGGCTTCGAGGAGTAGCTTAACGATACGAAAATACTCTAAGTTGAATTCATTGTCGGAGGTGTATGAGCCAAGTCCATGGTAGGTAGGCAAAGAGCTAGCGCGGGCGACAAGAAGGAGAAATGGATCGGGTGGAGAGAAGAGCGAGAGAGAGGTGGAGACACGCCGTCCGTTGTATACGCGTGCGGCGACCCGCAAGATGGAGACAGACGAAAAAAGAAAAAGTGGGGTAGGACCCACTTAATAGGGGTTTTTGGCGATACGGGGTTGAGTCGGTGGATTATAGTGATCTCAAAAAGGATGCAAATTTTCCATTATGTGTATAGTTACAGTTTGGTTGTACACGGGTATCATGTGTGTGGTGTGAGTGTGTAGGGTGGGCGGTGTGTGTGTATGAGCAAAAAATACAATTGTATCCGCACAAAAGGCAACTCGAAAAAAAACATAGGGTTCAAAAGCGGCCAGCAGCATCCTTCAAATACCGTCCAAGACCCGCATGCTCCAAAGGTGCCCCGCGAAACCAAGGTTGATTCTCATCTACTAGCTTTGATGAGGGCTCATCAATGTTTGCTATAGTTGTCGAAAAAATGCTCTCCACCGCGTATACCGGCATCCTTAGAGTCGAGCCAAGGGGCGCCTAGTCGTCTAGATCCAGCGACGCGCCAAATTCAAACATAGGAGGGTCCACTCTAGGGCCACAAGCGCAGCCACGTATCAATCACACCTACCTAATTTGTGCCCGGTCACGGCTTGTTCTAGGCATCACCGCATAGGACTAGATGGCGGGTCTAGCAAGTGGAGACAACACACCCCATGGCGGGTGGGCACGCACACCCGCATCGGCCGCACCTTCCTCGGTCTATGTGTGGTCGCGACTTCTTGCTCGGGCTTCGTGTAGCGAAACGATAGAAAATACTCTAAGTTGAATTCATTGTCGGAGGTGTTGGAGCCGAAGTCCATGGCGGTGTAGGGAGAAGCTAGCGAGAGCGAGAGCAAGGGAGAAATGGAGCGGCTAGAGAGAAGAGCGAGAGAGAGGTGGAGACATGCCTAAGGGCGGGTAAATACAAAAGCGGCAAGCCCGTAGGATGGAGACATACTAAAAGAAAAAGTGGGTGCGATGCACAAAATAGGGGGTTTTGGCTATAGGGGTTGAGTAGGTAGATTCTAGTGATCTCAAAAAGCATGTGGTCTTCCAAATATGTATAGTTGTAGGTCCGCTTGTACACGAGTCAAAAACATAGGGTTGAAAAAGAGGCCCGCGCATCCTTCAAGACTCGCCGCACCGCCACAGGTGTTCTGGCCGCCCAAAAAAAGCAAGGCCGATTCTTTAAGTTGAATTCATTATCTGAGGTGTCGGAGTGAAGTCCATGGCAGTGTAGGTAGTAGCTAGAGAGAGCGAGAGCGAGAGCAAGGGAGAAATGGATCAGCTAGAGAGAAGAGCGAGAGGGAGAGGTGGAGACATGCCTACGGGGGGTGGCACGCGGCAAAGCGAGCCCGCCGGATGGAGAGACATTTAAAGAGAAAAAAGTGGGGTGAGACCCATGGAATAGGGGTGTTGGATGTAGGGTGTTGAGTCGGTAGATTCTAGTGATCTCAAGTTGACGTGGTCTTCCCCGCCTATGTATAGTTGTAGGTCTAGTTGTACACGGGAAAGCCGCGGTGTGTGGTGAGTGTGTAGCGTGGTCGTGTGTGTGTGTATGAGCAAATACTACAATTGTATCCCGACAAGAGGCAACTCAAAAACATAGGGTCGAAAAGGGCCCAAGGCGTCATTCAAATACCCACCACGCTTGCTCTATCGCCTCTACCCGTGGCCGTCCTGGCCCCCTCCGACGCCCGCCCGAAAAGCGAGGCCGATTCTTGTCTACTACCTTTGATGAGGGCTCGAAGTGTTTGTTGTTGTTGTCGAAAATGCTCTCCACCGTAGGGTAGCCTTAGAGGTAGAGCCGAGGGGCCCGGTCGCTCTAGATCCCAACGCGCCAAATTCAAACCTAGGGGCCGACGATAGCACTCTAGGGTCAGGCGCCGCCCATGGTATCGCAAGACCTACCGACAGCGCCTAGTCGTGGGCGGGCTCTAGGCATTCACCGCACATAGACTAGATGCCCTGACTAGCGAGTGGCGACATACCAAGGCCATGGCCAGGTGGCCACGCACACCCATCGGCCACACCTTCCTCGGTCCGCGGTTTGGTCACCACTTCATGCTTGGGCTTCGTGAGCAGCTTAAACCATACAAAAAATACTCTAAGTTGAATTCATTGTCTGAGGTGCTCCGAGACGAAGTCCATGGCACGAGGTAGTAGCTAGTTGAGCGAGAGCAAGGGAGAAATGGATCTACCAAGAGAAGAGCGAGAGAGAGGTGGAGACACGGGCGGCGGGGGTCAGGTAAAAGCGGGCGAGCCCGTAGGGATGGAGACAAAGGAAAAGAAAAAAAAGGGGTGGGACCCTATAGGGGGTTGAGCCTGGATTCTAGTGATCTCAAAAGGACGCGGTCTTCCATTCCGGTATAGTTGTAGGTCCGGTTGTACACGGGTATCATTTGTGTGGTGTGAGTGTCGGTGGTGGGTGTGTGTATGAGCAAAACTACATTTGTACCCGCACAAGAGGCAACTCAAAAACATAGGGTCGAAAAAGAGGGCGCAGGCATCCTTCGCCGCCTCGCCTGCCGCCAGGTTTCCCGCGCCCTCCCGCCTAAAAGCCGAGGCCGATTCTTGTCCACTACCTTTGATGAGGGCTCGAAAGCGCTTGTTGTAGTTGCCGAAAATGCTCTCCACTATGTAGGGTGGCCTTAGAGTCGAGCCGAGGGGCGCCCGGTCGTCTGGTCCACGGCTGGCGCGCCGATTCAAACCCTTAGGAGGAGGGTCCGCGACAGCACTCCAAGGCCATGAGCGCTGCCACGATATCAGCACCTACCCGATGGTGTGTCTCGATCATGGTTGGAGTTTCGCCAGCACGCCGCATAGGACTAGATGGCGGGTCCGGGCGAGTGGTGATACGCGCCGTGGGCGGGGTGGGCACGCATATGGCATCGGCCTCGCCTTCCCCGGTCCGTCTGGGTCACGACTTGCTTTGGCTTTGGCGGTAGCTTAACAATAGAAAATACTCTACCCTCTCATACCGCTTACCATCGTTCGCATCTAACCAAAAAGATGTATTCATTGAACCTAGATGACAGCTATGTCCAAATGCATGGATGGATTTGTGAACTTGGACACGATGGGGAGGTGGCGTAATCCACTCTAAAAAGGGACATAGGGAGTAAGTTGATTCATTGTCGGCTGTGTCGAGAGCCGGAGCCCATGGCGTGGTAGGCAAAGAGCTACGAGAACGAGAGCAAGGGAGAAATGGATCTACCGGAGAGAAGAGCAAGAGAGAGAGTGGAGAAATGCCGACGGGCGGGCGGCATGTGGGTGAGCCCACAAGATGGAGACGGACGAAAAGAAAAAGTGGGTGGGACCCATGGAATAGGGGGTTTTGGCTATAGGGGTTGAGTCGGTGGATTCTAGTGATCTCAAAAAGGATGTGGTCTTCTAGTCCGCGGTATAGTTGTAGGTCTAGTTGTACACGTATCATGTGTGTGGTGTGTGTAGGGTGGGCGTGTGTGTATGAGCAAAACTACAATTGTATCCGCACAAGAGGCAACTCAAGAAAAAATAGGGTCAAAAAGTGGCCAAAGGCATCCTTCAATACTTAACCAAGACCACAAGTGCCCGACATCCCCCTCGAAAGCGCAGGCCGGGATTCTCATCTACTACCTTGATGAGGGCTCGACAACGCTTGTTGTAGTTGTCGAAAAATGCTTCCATCGTAGGTCGGCCTTAGGGTCGAGCCAAGGGCGCCTCGGTCGCCTATATTAGCGGCAGCGCCGTGTGATTCAAACCTAAGAGGAGGGTTCAGCCGACAGGCCGTAAGCGCGCCACAAAGATCCGCGACCTCACCGATTTGTGCCTCGGTCACGGCCGGGTTCTAAGCATCGCGACATAGGACTAGATGGCGGGTCCGACGAGTGGTGACAACGCGGGCATGGCGTGGGGCACGCACACGGCATCGCCGACCTTCCCCGGTGTGTGTCCGGTCGTGACTTCTTGCTTGGGCTTCGAGAGTAGCGAATGATAGAAAATACTCTTAAGTTGAATTCATTGTCGGGGGTCTCGAGGCGGAGTCCATGACAGTAGACAGCTAGCGAGAGCTAGGGAGGAATAGATCGGCCGGAGAGAAGAGCAAGAGGGAGGTGGAGACACACCTGGCCGACGGGTGGCGCTGGTGGTGAGCCCGCCGATGGAGATGATCGAAAAGAAAAGGTGGGGTGGGACCCACGGAATAGGGGTGTTGGATGTAGAGTGTTGAGCCTGGTGGATTCTAGCGATCTCAAGAAGGACGCGGGGCTCTAGTCCGCTTATAGTTGTAGGTGTGGTTGTACACCGGGTAGCTTGTGTGTGTGTATGAGCAAATACTACAATTGTATACGCATAAGAGGCAACCCAAAAACATACGGGCCGAAAAGAGGCCTTCCTTCGCCACGCCACGCCGCCCGTCGCCCCCGCATAGCGCCGGGCAGATGCTCCGAGCCCCACCCGAAAGCGAGGGGCTGATTCTCATCTACTACCTTGATGAGAGCTCGACGGCGTTTGGTCAGAAGTTGTCAAAAATGCTTCCACTCGTAGGGCGGCCTTGGAGTCGAGTCGAGGGGCGCTTTTGTTGTCCGGATCCCGCGAGGGCGCCGATTCAAACCTAGGAGGGAGGGTCCGGTCGACGACTCACCCAGGGCCACCCGGCGCAGCCACCCGTATCAGCGCCTACTTGACTTGTGCCTGGTCGTGGCTGGCTCTAGGCATCGACACATAGAACTAGATGGAGTGGTCCGGCGAGTGGTGACAACGGGCTATGGGCAGGGGTGGGCACGTACATGGCATCAGTCGCACCTTCCTGGTGTGTGTCTGGTCGCGACTTGCTTAGCCTTCAGGAGTAGCGAATGATACGAAAATATTGTGTTGAATCCGTCATCGGTTGTGTCAGAGCCAAAGTCCATGGTAGGCAGTAGCTCGCAAGAGCAAGAGCATGGGAGAAATGGAACGCCTGGAGAAAGAGGGGGCGAGAGGTGGGAGACACGCCAACGGCGGGCGGCACGTGCGGCCGAGCCCGCAGGATGGAGACGGACGGAATAGGAGGTGAA